>JANAVB010011400.1:0-52500 GCA_029216955.1 Iris pallida
GTTTTGTCACGACCCACACCCACTGTCAGGGTACGAGAAACGTAACAACGCCCAGCCTACGTCGCAGTATCGGCGGTAGAACGCTGTCCTAGGTCAATCATCTAACAATAAAGTACCTGTACAGTATATACTCTCCGAATGGAGGTGATATAACAATATGCTGTCTCAATCACATCTAAGGTACGAAGAATGAAGAACAGATAGATAGATAGTAACTCAAGGAGAACATAGCATAGATGAAAGGTCTAAGTGTCTAGTACAACATAATATCCAGAACTGTCAACTCATAATACAAAGTCTAAGAGTCTATACATCTCCACATCTCAAACAACACAGAATGTGAGAAAAAAAGATATAGAAAGACTGCCTAGACTAAACTGGTCTAGACTACTGGAACATCCTCTTCAGCTGTAGGTGGAACCTGCTGAGGGTCCACAACATAAGTATCATCTAGTCCTGCTCCATAATAGGTAGACACCAGGGCCTCATCCTCATCCTCTGTAATATTTTCAACAGGTCCATCGACAGGAACGAGCACAATACATCCACAGTGCATATCATGTTAGGAAATACATACAGCAAGAGTAGATACATGAACTGCTTGAAAGGAAATATACGCTATAAAAGAGATGCTGTAATGAATTCTACTGTATATAGAGAACTGTAAGTGACTAGTGATGTAGAGCATAAGATAGGCATGTGAATGGCTGGACTTATACATGATTAACCCTACGGAGTTTGTAATGATTACACTACTTTGGAATTATTCCATGTCCACTTCTACTCCCCCGTTTCCCCAATCAATACACAAGGATCTATACAAGTTTCGTTATTGTACATGATATCACATGGGCCCATGAAAGGGTGCACAATTGTATACATGAGATCTCATTAACATGAGAGTACTATCACATGAGTGTACATGAAGGAGCATATGGTACATATAATAGTGAACACACATAAACATGAAGTACCCGATGCTCCCGAGGGGGATAACATCTCATGTAAAGATCCATATAGTACAATCCGTGTTACCAACGTGACAGCAACAAGTAAAGTAATCTAGAGCGAGAAGTAAAGCCTGAACAAGTATGAAACGGTCAGAGAATGTACTCGCCTGATAACTGAATGTCTGAAGAGGATATACTGCCTGAGGAGAGGTGTCTGGCTCCTAATCAGAGCAATATAAGTCACAATGTATCCACAATGGTAAAAAAATAAGTATACAATGCATACTACATGATTCCTAAACCAAACTAGGTCAAGTCAACTTGGTCAACTCTAGACAATTCTAACAGTCAAACTAAGTCAACTTAAGTCACAATTAGACTAATCAAGGTTCTATCAACTTTAGATTAGTCAACAAGGTAATTGGGTCAAGGGCAACTATCCAAGTCAACTCTATAAGGTTAACTCAACTAAACCATAGGCTAACTTGTCTTAGGTTACCTAAGATACCATAATACAAAGCTAAGGTATACAACTTCCGATATAAGGTATACCACATATATACTGTACATACAACCTTACCTTATAATCAAGCTAAACCATAGTCTAACTCAAATCAAGACTTAATTCCTAAGTCCTACTTAACCCCATACATATCTTCATTTACATATGACTACTCATTTAACTTTAAGTCACAATTTACCCATGAATGGGTCAAACCATAATCAACGTCAACAGTCTAGGGTTTAGTCAAACCTAGATCATTAAGTCATTTAGAGTTCATCTAAATTCCTTCTAGGTCAATTAGGTCAAGGTTTGACCTATAGTTGACTTTGGTCAACCCTAAAAGTCAAACTGGTCAAACAGTCCAAGTTAGGTCAAACAATGTTAAACTAGTTAGGTTAGTCAAACTAGTCATTCTAGGTTAGTTTAAGTCAAAACTAGGTTTAAGCTAGTTCAAATTTGACCTAAGGTTGACCTTGGTCACACTTAGTCAAATTGGGGTCAAACTAGCTAAATCTTGGTTTACTAGTCAATTAGGGTTAGGCCTACCCATAGGTTAGTATTCCTAGGTCAAGGCTATAGGGTATAGGTTTACACCTATAATAGGGTCTATACATTATACCTATATATAGGGGTCAATATTATATACCCATACCAAATATATATAACTTATATTTATACACACAACTATATAACATATAGACATATATATGTATATGTATATATATATACCTATATGGGAATACCATATACAATACCCAAAAACCCCCACTCACATATTTATATATATATTGACCTAAGTAAACTAGTACAATATATACATATATCTCATATGTATATACGTATATATACATAAACTTATAATATATATACTCTATATATAGAGAGAGACAAAGGGAAGAGAGAGAGAGACTGAATGAGAGAGAGAGTGAGACAGTGAGAGTGAGAGGGTGAATTAGTAGGCTGGACAGTAGGGGGGTTTGTTCCCAGGTTCTGAAACCAACCCATGCCCAAACACACACACACATAACACATACACATACATATGATGTACATAACTACACACACACACCACCAATTCTCCCCTAATTCGACCCACACTCACAAACACATATATACTTCACATCTACACACTAAAATACACTAGTCCAATACATTAAACCTACACAAATCGAATTGAAATTCGATTTTCAAAACTGGAATTTAATTCCCAAACTGAGACTGTGCACAGTGCACTGGATTTTAGGTAATTCGAAAAACACGCAACCCAACGAGCTAAGGCTCGCAACCTAGGGTTGGTAACTCAAGCCCACACATACACTAGTGTCCTAGGCCACTGACACGACACCACGACACAGTTTCACGTGTCCAAACACAAGAAAACAATGCACGGGTAAGCTCTGATACGCGCACACGAAAACAGTGTCGTGCACAGCGTTCCAGGACCTCGTGGACACACCACGAGACACGACACGTCTCGTGGTCGTGCATACATGTAGCCCACACGTAGGGCTACATATTCCACACCCTGACACGTATCCACGACACGCGTGGACACAGAACAAACACCGTATCAGTCGTGAAAACACGACTGATACATGCGTGTTACGACTGCGTCGTACACGCGGTTACACGCGTCGTACACGCGACACAGGACACGAAGCACTACGTGCTCGTGTCCACGTGTACGCCACATATAGGGCTTCATGCCCGTGTCACTACGAGATGCTCTAGTGTCGTGTCCATGCGACACGACGCACTCAAAGTCGTGCCCGTGCGCGTGTGTGCTGACAGTGCGTGTCCAGTACGAGTGAGTTTTCTCACTCGACACGACACGATGCGACACGAGACTTTGGGGGCATGTTTGCAGACAATGCCCCCTCGTCTGTGTCAAATATTACATGTCCTAGTGGCCTGTGTAGTGCACACGAAGTGTCGGGTAGCAGGACATGCACGGGGGCTCGTACGGTCGGTTCGTGTCCAATTTGGACACGGACACAGCACAGAAATGTGCTCAGTCAAGTGGGTTCGTATCCTACATGTCTAGGGCTACTAGGTGATGCAATTTGTTTCACAAAAACACAAGGTTTAGTCCTAAGTGGCATTTACACAAACACTATTTTTAGGGCATGGATACGTGTCCGATACGGACACCAAATCGATCCTAGTTTTCACCAAACTTTACCCACAGTATTGTTATTCCTATATGAATGCATTTATGAAAGAAAAACAGGAATTTGACTAAGTTTGTGAGAAAATACCTATTGTACAAAACCAAGGAAAAATAAGGAAAATGGGATTGTGCTTCCTTCAACTTGATGATGCCCAAGCTCCCAAATTCTGAATTTCTAGCTTCCCTTAGCTCCCTAGATGTTGTAGGGTTCCAATGCAAGAGACTAGAGTCAATTTGGATCAAAATAGCTCAAGTTATGGGTGTTTGGAGAAGATGGGATTTTCTAGGAATTAATTTCATGCAATTTATTCATGAATGAACACAAAGGATTATATAGAAAGTTGTACCAGCTAGGGGGGTGCCCTATGGCCGGCCAAGCATGGGGGGGGGGTGTCCTTGCCCTTCTTTCATGGCTAAGGCTTGGACTTTGGTGTAAGGGTTGGGATATTTTGAGTGTTTTATGGAAAATATCCAATAAAGGCAATCTAGATATTTATCCTACTTTAACCCTATGCAAATATCTATCCCCTTAGCATTCTAGGTTAGGGTTTAACCTATAGATTAGGGTAATTAGGTTAGGGATCATCAAGTCACAAATCAAAAGTCCATGAATAGTAAAATCTCACTAATCCTTCTTAATTCTTAGAAAATTACCAAAATACCCCTTAGGCTAAAAATCACTAAAATGATATTCTAAGCCTATGGTCAAGTTCTCATGGTCATGGCAACTTCTAGGTTAGAGAAAACTAGGGTTTACACTAAGTTATACTAACCAAAATCACAAAGTCATAAGTCATGACTTAGCATGACTTAGAAGATGGTTCTAATTACACTAATAATCACTATAAACCATATCATGCCCTGATCACCATTATTAAATAATAAAAATAATAATTTTTCAAAAATCCCCAAATTCTGAAAACAGGGTGTTACACGTTTGAAGTTTCGGAAAGCTAACATGAAGGGCTATGACATACTTTAATCTAGAATTTAGTAAATACCCAATTGGTACAGTATTGATTTTAAGTAGAAGAGTGACTATACGACATAGGCATTTTATGTAACCTATGAGCCTATGTAGTATGGATATTAAATGAATGTAGAGTATGTAATGCATGATATGTTAGATGAATGAAATGATATATATGATATGTATCCTCTTTACATTAATGTATATATATGGTTGAATGCAAGCATGTAGGAATGCAATCAATATGTAATGTATGTAAGCAATGCATAAATGCATGAATGAAAGAATGATATACAATGTATGCATGAAAGTGTATAATGAATGATAGATATGAATGCAAGGTATACATGTAAAGATAGATATAAATGCATAATGTATACATAATTTAATACAATATATAATGATAGCATGTATGGTACTGTGGGATATATGATGCAAGTATGTATATGACCACTGTTTTTTCTTTTCCCTTTTCCTTACATTTTTTCTTCCCTTTCCTTTCCATTTCAGTTTTTTCCCTTTTTTCTCTCTTCTATTTTTACATATTGTATACAATGTATATAATGTATAGATGCATGTAAGTATGTAATATGCATGAATGACATGTATGTAATGAAAATAAGTATATGTATGCAACTTAATGATATGTGAATGGATATAATGCTGAACTGATGTATGCATGTATATGGGATATAAATGAATGATATATATATATATATATATATATATATATATATATATATATATATATATATATATGTATATATATATATATATATATATATATGTGTGTGTGTGTGTGTGTGTGTGTGTGTTAAGGTAAAGTAATGTATGTATTCACATATATTTTGAGTTAAATATATGAGTTTGTATGCACATATTATATGTATGCATATATGCAGGAATGAATGTAATATAATGTAGAGTATGCATATATGAATATAATCTATGCAAGTATATAATGTATTCAAATATGTATGTATGCATCTATGTATGTATTTATAGGTGCATGAATGAATGCAAGTATACATATATGATATGTATGTAGGCATGTATGTAATGTATGTACGTATACATGATATTTATGTATACATGTATGCAATGTAAGTATATATGTATACAATTCTATAAACTGAGTTAACCTATAACCTTTTGCACACATGCATTCATACACCCTTTGACACCATGTATCCCAACTTACATACACCTACCTATCATTAAATCTGAGAACATTAATATATATCCTTTCACACACATGCTAAACACACACACATACACTCACTTACTCTTTTACCTCTCCTTCTCTCTCTCTATATATATGTATGTGCCTATATATATAGCTTTCATATATATATATATATATATATATATTTTTTTTTTTTTTTAATATATATATATATATATATATATATATATATATATATATATATATATATATATTTTTCACATATTCATATACATATATATATATATATATATATATATATATATATATATATATATATATATATATATATATATATATATATTTTTTTTTTTTTTTTTTTTTTTTTTTTTTTATATATATATATATATATATATATATATTTTTATATATATATATATATATATATATATATATATATATATATATATATGTAAAATATATATATATATATATATATATATATATATATATATATGTATATGAATATGTGAATGTGAATAATATAAATATATTATATGACTAAGTTTGTGTGCCTTGTTAGTTTATGGTTTAATTTTGTGCTTGGTTTAGTAAGTGACTTAGGCTATGAGTTAGTAGCTATCTTGGATACTTGATTTACATATACTTAGTTTGTTTAGACCTAGAATTGACTAACCTAGACTAGTTGACCATTATTGACCCAACCATAGCTAGTTTGACCACAGTTGACTAGAGTTAACCTTGTTTGACTTTAAAGTTGACCAGAGTTGACCAAGAGTTGAATTTGACCTAAATTTACTTAGACTCATGTAGATTGCATTATAATTTCAATTACCATATAAATTGAACTCTTTATAACCTGGGTTGCTCTAACTAGGACTCTGTGACTCCAATTGGCCATCTTTTCATATCAGCTGTTCAGGGTATCAGGCGAGTACATTCTCTGACCGTTTCATACTTGATAGGGTTTACACTTATGCTCTAGATTACTTTACTTGATGCTGTCATATTGTTAACACGGATTGGTACTATATGGATCCCTTTTTGAGATGTTATCCCCCCTCGGGAGCATCGGGTTACAATATGTCATGTGTGTTTCACTTTCATCATGTACTCCGGTGCTTTCACTATTCATGTGCACTCTTGTCATTCATGTACTCTCATATTCACAGAGCCCCCATGTATACATTCATGTGCACCCATTTATGGGCCTTCATGTGATATCATGTGCAATAACATAACCTGTCTGGATCCTTGTGTATTGATTGGGGTATGGGAGAGTATAAATGGTCATGTGAACAATTCTAAAGTAGTATACTCATGTACAAACTGTTAGATTACTCATATGCAAATTCAAGCCATTAACATGTCTATCTTGTACTCTACATTACTAGCTACTGTTAGCACTTTACTTATAGTAGATATTTCTTTACAGCCATCTCTTTTACTTCATATATTTTCCAGTATTTTATGTATCTTACTCTATAGCATATTTACATATCCTGTCATATTATGAACTGCGTGAGATGTATTGTGCTCGCTCCCGTCCTGACTGGACCTGTTGATAAATTTTACAGATAGCTTGGAGGTTACCTGCTAGCCTAGAGGAGACACAGTAGAGGTTGTAGTAGATGGCTAGAGTTTTACTTATTTTATTTTCAGTTCTCTTGAGTTGTATTTATTTTATGCTTGTTTGAGTTGGTGTTGATAACACCGAAATTTATTTCTCTCTGTTGTACTTCTCTTCTGGATTCATAGTTATATTATCGTGCTAATTCTAGTTTTGGTGATTGAGTTGTATCCTGCTGTGATTGTCCTCTGTACGAAGAGTATATCATATTGTATTTAGTTTTAATTGTGACCTAAAATAGCGTTCTACCGCCGATACTGCGGTATAGGCTGGACGTACCCACTTCTCGTGTCCTACACTGGGTGCGGGTCATGACACGTTTTTAGTGGTGGCCCATGCAGGTCGAGATTCACATTTGTGCGAAGTTGTGGTAGTACGACGATTAGTTGTACTGCTGTGCACATGCGATTAGAGATAAGGAATAGGTGTTAGAATGAGAGGATACTCTATCACAGCTAGAATTTCTTGAGAGATTCCTGGGACGACCGTTGAGAATCTTATTTTAACTTCGATTTGAAATCTTTTTTCCCTTGATTTGATTCACCCTTACTTCCTGTTATTGAATTTGATTTATGATGGATTATTGTTGAATTTTGAATGTTGATGTCAGTTGTTGAATTTGAGTTTATATATATGCATATATATATATATATATATATATATATATATATATATATATATATATATATATATGCATATATATATATATATATATATATATATATATATATATATAAATATATATATATATATATATATATATATATATATTATATATACGATATATAAAAATGGGGTCCCAGGCTGGAGCTCCCCTGTTCGCCACCCCCCCGTCCTCGTGGTTGGGTGGTTTTGGCCGGCCGGCTTCCTCGGTCCAGCCACGCCTCCTGCCGACCTCTTCTCCTACGGAGGCCTCTGCCCTTCCCGCCTCCCGTGCTTTGCCGGCTAGTCGGGAGCCGCCTGGGCGCCCCCCTCCTGTGGGGGACTCCCTCGACGGGCGTCTTCCACCCCTCTCTTCTTCCTCCAACCCCCCTCGGCACTGTCTCCATCCCCGGCGTGCTCGACGACATCAGGCTCAGCGGCGGTCTGGTTCTCCCCCGCCAGCAGTTCCCTATGGAGTCTCTTCGGCTCCCCTTCTCGCCAACCCTCTGTTGGGACTGTGCCTGGCTCCGCCAGTCTTTCCCTCCTTCTCGACGCCTCCAGCCGCTTCTCCAGTGGTGACGTCACCCTCCTCGAACCCCCAAGCGGTGGCCTCCTCCTTCTCGGCTACCGCTTTCCTCTCTCTGAAGTGGCCCGCCGCGTCCTCGGCAGCACCCTCCTTTAACCCCCCAGCCCCCTGCGTCCCCGGTAGAGCCATCCTCCTTTTCCGCCTCGGGTTCTCCTCTAGCATTCTCAGGCACCCTTGCACTCTCCCAGCCCTCGACGCACTTCTCCAGCGATCACCCCTCGTGGGCCCTCGTGGCCGCGCAGCGGCCCCCGACGGGCTCGGTATCCCCTTTCACGACATCGGTTGGCCCTGCATCGGCTACAGAGACGTCGACCCAGACCCCTCCCAGCACCGCTCTCCCCCATGTGGTGGCCTCTGGTGCTCCCTTCGGCGCATGCTGGATGGCCCCGCTCCTCGCCGGTGGTAGTTTCCTCCTACCGTTGGCCGGCCGTGATTCCCCCCGGTCCCCTCCCCTTACGGCCGTGACTCCCCCCAGTCCCTGCGCCGTACGGACGACTCCCCCTCAGCCGACCCCGTCGGGCTCTCCGGAGCTGACCCCCCTTTATCTTCGGGTCAGCACACCTCACCAGCCTCCAAAGCGCCTTCTCCGTCGTGGGAGCCCGCCAGCAGCACTCCGGCCTGGCCCCCTCGTCGGAGCTCCCGCCGCGCCACTCTCGGCCTCCACCGTCGGAGCCCTCCGGCTCCGGGCACCGCGCTGTGGGGGGCGAGGCTCCTCGAACCGTGCGCCCCCTCATCGGGCAGAGCGCCCTTCATCGGACAGTTCGTCCTCCTTGGGCCGCAAGCCCACACCCCTCCATATCGGGCAGCGTACCCGCTCACCTCCCTCGTTTTTCAAATTTTTGACTTTCAAAATTATTGGTAATTTTGAATTTGGAAATTTTGAGCCTTTTCCCCTTTCGGGCTCAGCACCCGTTCACCCACCCCTGGGTTTCCGAACTAGCGTGATGTTTTGAATTTCTTAATTTTGAAATCTTGGTTTTAAAATTTTGAAATTTAGATTTTCTACTGTTCTAATTTTCTACCTTGTTCAACAGGGCCCGTTTTGTGTTTCTCGGCCCTGTACCCGTCTGTAATGCTCTCTCAGTGCTTCCTTTATGTCAATAAAATGCCTTTTTGTTAAAATATATATATACATATATATATATATATATATATATATATATATATATATATATATATATATATATATATATATACATCTTTTTGGAATTAAGGTATAACCTGATAAAATACTTGATAAGGACAGAAAGAAAGGTAAAAGTCTACTTTGTTTATGGAGTTTAGAATTTATCGCAGTCATATTTGCTAGTATGACAATGACGTAGAGCCTGATTTAGATATACTTATCCTAGTTATGAAATCTAGATTTTCTTGCAGCCATTTCGGGTGGCGTGGTAAGAATGCTAGGTAACATGACTATAGGGTGTATACCTTCATTGTGGACTCTATTGTTTATTACAGCTATGCTTACTGGTGTGGCAAAATTCTGACAACATGATTTCAGGAAGACGTGTATGGTATCAGATTTTATCTTAAATGGGTTCATTTCTTTTTAACAGTTGATGAAGAACATATTTTATCATTATTTCTTTCTTGCCATTATTTCTTGTATTACCATTTAAAAAAAAACTTTTCTGATTACATCAATCACCTTTCTCGTATCTAATTCTGTCTGCTATACTTTGAAACCCTTGAATCTCCATATCTTTTCACCTTCGAAAGGTCGAGGAAGTAACATAATTCATCTAACTCGAAAAAGACTTGATTTGTTATCTTGTGATAATCTTGCTAGGGGTATAATATGATGGACCTTGATATCGGTTTGGGATAGAGATGCGACTGAATTTGAGAATGAAATCAAGAGAGTTATATTATCAATTTAGGAACAATCATACTTAAAGAAATCTTTTAGGTATGAATAATTCATAGATGTATTTCATAACTGATGAGGATATTCGAGATCAACTTAGTTTCAAGAACTTTGATAAATTTTGGTTATTGATTCTTGAGACGTTAGACTTTAAGGCTATGATGTTAAATTTAGGAATTTAGTAATAGAGAAGAGATTTTAACTATATGCAATGATGATACTAAATTGAATACGATATTGTAAGAAATGGCTAGAAAAAGAAAGAACGCAAGAATTTTGAGTTATATAAAATATAGAAATTTTGTGAAAATTTTAAATTTTAGGAGAATAATATTGAAGGTGTACGTTGAAGAAAATATGAAGGTTGAATTTATAATTAAGAAAAAGTTTGTAAGGCCTAGTGGGTTTAGATTTAAATAATACAAGGAGTGTAAATTGAATAAGTTCAAGGATTACATAAAACTTGATTTAGAGGCTTCGGATCCAATTTAGGACAAGGTGGAAGAATTTAGATTTATGATGATTAAGTGGTCAGTTTTGATTCCTAGTAACAAGGGTATGCTTCATGAATAATGTTTCGAAACTTAGAAATTTAGCCTGTGGTGATCATGGCAAGGTCAAATCTTTATGACGGAAGGATATAATTTTGATGGTAATCATATGAAGGTTAATTTTTATATCGGAACTTGCGAGATAAAAATATAATTGGCAAATGATAAACTTGATAGTATCAGAGAGAGATGATTAACTTGACTTTCCTATGAAATCTTTTCTCTTGTTTTCCCTTTAAAAGGAGAAATTTGACTTATTCCGTATCTTTGAATCACCCTTTAAAAGTTTTCAATATCATTGAATCCTAGCTCTTTTAACCATGACCAATCGACTTTGATCATCTTTTCTTATCATATTAATATCTTGGGTCGTACTCAATTGAATTAAATTTAATTATGACCTGAATCTCCATCCTTGTATGCTCATGCTAAGACTTCGATGACCTTGTCCTCCATATTGCCCAAATCTTGATTATCCAAAATTGATCAAATTAGATAGTATCGAGACTAAATTTTCTTAATATATATTGTGGTTGGATTTCAATGCTATTGACTTTCGTTCTTTAAACTTTTGATTTTGATTTATCTTTGAATAGTACCCCTTTATAGATAATTACTAGTTATCTTTATTTTATTTTTGATAATTACCAATTTTCATATAGGGTGGTAAACTGCCTTACAGCCATGATGATTTGTTGTTTCTGTAACTTTTCCAGTTTAGCACCCTAGATTGCTTGTATGTTTTGATACCCTATGACCGTTTTGGTTTAACATGACTAGTATACCTAGATGAGACTTTCAACTGCCACCGTATGCCATGACCCTGTATGCCATTCTCTTAAATTGTATGATTTAGGTAAGTTCTGAGACTTTGATTATTGGGGACGAGACTTTAGAAGAAGTACGACCATCTTAATTTCGAGGACAAAATTTTCTAAGAAAGGTAGGCTTGTAACACCCACTTTTCTAAAATGAGGGTAATTTTGAACTTTTGTAAAAGTTTATTATTTAATAATAGGATTTATGATTTATGGAAATTTTTAGTTAATTTAATACTATTTAAAATTGGTGAATTATAATTTTGATGTGTTAGCTAGTGAACCCTAGAATTGTTGAGCCTAGAGACTAACCATGACCATAGGGACCTAACCATGTGATTAGAATGACTATTTACAACTTTTTAGGCTAAGGGTATTTTGGTTATTTTGTGACTTTTGAATTATTTAGGATTTTGATTAATTGGTGAATTTTAGATTATTTTAATAATATTTAAATTGATGTATTATGATTTTGGTCATTTTTTATATTTTAATATTTTACGAATTTTTATATTTTAATATTGATTTTACGGGATTTGTTTAGTCGGGTTTGAGTTTCGTTTCATTCTGACTTGTGTTATTGACCCGGGAAGCTTAGACTGTAGACAGGATCCCAAGATTAGTTAGTTATGGCACACAAACCCCACTAATTAAGTTAGTGAGTTTAGACTAATCCCACTTGTTAGATTGGTTAAGTTAGAGACTTAAATTTAACCCTTTTGATTCCAAACTTGAACCTAACTTAAAATTAACCAAGAGAACTAGTTGAGGCCTTATTGGGCTTTCCTCCAAGGCCCAAATAGGGTTTATTGGCAGCCACTATAGCTAGGTTAGCCTCCCTTCCTTTCATTTCATTCCATCTTGCCTCTTTTCCTTCACAAAGTGTTCTTCCCCAAATTATAGAGCTTTCCTCTTTGATTTGATCTCCAAATCCTTACATCCCTCCACCAAAACTTCCATCCAACATTCTCATACTACCAAGGGAGGGTGCTATCAAAAATTTGGAGCAAAGTGCAAGAAGAAGTGTCCTTTTTGGAAGATCTTCGTGTCGGAGCCGTGTCCTTAGGAGTATCATTGGAATTCTACTCCCAATAGGTAAAACCAACCCTCTAAATTGATTTTCTATGCATATTAGTTAGTTTTGAATCCATAGGATCCACCTCCATGCATGTACCCCATTTAGATTCAAATATGAGGTCATTTGGAGCTCTCTTGAGGATTTTAGATATGTATCTTGTGTCCTACTTAATAGATCCCAAATTAGGACACCCCATATGTATGTATGTATGATAATAGTTTAAATAGATATTTAAATTCAGTTTTAGAATGGTTAGAGAGTGGATTGATCTTAGTTTGGATGGTTAGGATGAGTTTCATTTGGATACCTATATTGGTATCCAAGTATCTTGGCCTACATGTGTTTCTTTTGTCCAAAACAACTCAAATTCGTCATAATATGCATCCACATTTTTATTAACTAAAGCAACTTAGAAATGTCATAACTTTTAGCTTAGAACTCCGATTAATCTTCCATTTTTTTAAAAGAACAGTATCGAAGTTAGCTTTCTAAATATATATTTTAATAAGCCCAAATCGTTATGAAACTTTCTATAAAACTATTTGGTCAGCTGTCCGAAAGACAAACGCGTTTCGGTGTTTTCGCGATTCCGGGAGCTTCCGGACACGAAAATATGATCCATTTGAAGTTTCTAAAAGCTAACAGGAAGGGCTACGACATACTTTAATACTAGAATTTAGTGAAGGCCCAATTGATACAGTATTGGTTTTAAGTAGAAGAGTGACTGTACGACATAGGCATTTTGTGTAACCTATGAGCCTATATAGTATGGATATTAAGTGAATGTAGAGTATGTAATGCATGATATGTTAGATGAGTTAAATGATATATATATGATATGTATCCTCTTTGCATTAATGTATATATATGGTTGAATGCAAGCATGTAGGAATGCAATCATTGTAATGTATATAAGCAATGCATAAATGTATGAATAAAAAAATGATATACAATGTATGCATGAAAGTATATAATGAATGGTAGATATGAATGCAAGGTATAAATGTAATGATAGATATGAATGCATAATATATACATAATGTAATACAATATATAATGATAGCATGTATGGTAATGTAGAATATATGATGCAAGTATGTATATGTCCTCTCTTTTTCCTTTTTCTTATATTTTTCCTTCCCTTTCCTTTCCATTTCAGTTTTCCCCCTTTTTTCTCTCTTCTATTTTTATATGTTGTATACAATGTATATAATGTATAGATGCATGTAAGAATGTAATATGCATGAATGACATGTATGTAATGAAAATGAGTATATGTATGCAACTTAATGATATGTGAATGGATATAATGCCTGAACTGAAGTATGAATGTATATGGGATATGAATGAATGATATATATATATATATGTTAAGGTAATGAAATTTATGTATTCACATATATTTTGAGTTAAATATATGAGTTTGTATGCATTTATTATATGTATGCATGTATGCAGAAATGAATGTAATATAATGTAGAGTATGCATATATGAATATAATGTATGCAAGTATATAATGTACAGAAATATGTATGTATGCATCTATGTATGTATGTATAGGTGCATGAATGAATGCAAGTATGCATATATGATATGTATGTAGGCATGTATGCAATGTATATATGTATACATGATATGTATGTATACATGTATGCAATGTAAGTATATATGTATGCATTTATATAAACTGAGTTAACCTATAACCTTTTACACACATGCATTCATACACCCTTTGACACCATGTATCCCATGTCATATACACCTACCTATCACTAAATCTGAAAACATAAATACATATCCTTTCACACACATGCCAAACACACACACACTCACTTACTCTTTTACCTCTCCTTCTCTCTATATATATGTTTGTGCCTATATATATAGCTTTCCTATATATATCTATGTATATGAATATGTGAATGTGAATAATATATATACATTATTTGACTAAGTTTGTGTGCCTTGTTAGTATATGGTTTAGTTTTGTACTTAGTTTAGCAGGTGACTTAGGCTCTGAGTTAGTAGCTATCTTGGATACTTGATTTGCATAGACTTAATTTGTTTAGACCTAGAATTGACTAACCTAGACTAGTTGACTATTGTTGACCCAGCCCTAGCTAGTTTGACCACAGTTGACTAGAGTTGACCTAGTTTGACTTTAAAGTTGACCAGAGTTGACCAAGAGTCGACTTTGACCTAGATTGACTTAGACTCATGTAGATTGCATTATAATTTCAATTACCATATAAATTGAACTCTTTATAACCTGTGTTGCTCTAACTAGGACTCTGTGACTCCAGTTGGCCATCTTTTCACATCAGTTGTTTAGGGTATCAGGCGAGTACATTTTATGACCATTTCATACTTGATAGGATTTACATTTATGCTCTAAATTACTTTACTTGATTTTATCACATTGTTAACATGGATTTGTACTATATGGATCCCTTCATGAGATATTATCCCCCTCGGGAGCATCGGGTTACAGTATGTCATGTGCGTTTCACTTTCATCATGTTCTCCCGTGCTTTCACCATTCATGTGTACTCTTGTGATTCATTTACTTTCATGTTCAAAGAGCCCCCATGTATACATTCATGTGCACCTATTTATGGGCCTTCATGTGATATCATGTGCAATAACATAACCTGTCTGGATCCTTGTTGATTGGGGTACAGGGGAGTATAAATGGTCATATGAACAATTTCAAAGTAGTATACTCATGTGCAAACTCTTAGATTACTCATGTGCAAATTTAAGCCGTTCACATGTCTATCTTGTACTCTACATTACTAGCCACTGTTAGCTTTTTACTTATAGTAGATATTTCTTTACAGTCATCTCTTTTACTTCATATATTTTCTAGCGTTTCATGTATCTTACTCTATATTATATTTATATATCCTATCATATTATGAACTACGTGAGATGTATTGTGCTCTCTCCCGTCCTGACTGGATCTGTTGATAAATTTTAGAGATAGCTTGGAGGTTACCTGCTAGCCTAGAGGAGACGCAGTAGAGGTTGGAGTAGATGGCTAGAGTTTTTCTTATTTTATTTTTAGTTGTCTTGAGTTGTATTTATTTTATGCTTGTTTGAGTTGGTGTTGATAACACCGAGATTTATTTATCTCTGTTGTACTTCTCTTGTGGATTCATAGTTATCTTATCGTGCTATTTCTAGTTTTGGTGATTGAGTTGTATCCTGCTGTGATTGTCCTCCGTACGGAGAGTATATCATATTGTATTTAGTTTTAATTGTGACCTAGAACAGCGTTCTACCGTCGATCCTGCGGCGTAGGCTGGACGTACCCACTTCTCGTGCCCTATACTGGGTGTTGGTCGTAACAAAGAGGGAATGAAACTCGACTCTAAAATGACAATCTCGACTAACTCATCAATATATATATATATATATATATATATATATATATGTATATATATATATATATATATATATATATATTTATATATAAATATATATATATATACATACTATATATATACATACTATACAAAAAAAAAAAATATATATATATATATATATATACATACTATACATAAAGAGGAAAACCCATATATATACATAAATAGTAGATAATTAGGCTATAAGCCCAACGACCACTCCCCGCAAGTCTAGAATATCGTATACGAGTTATAAACTCAGAAATCATTGGTTAAAAAATCAAGAAATCAAATATTCACCTATTCAATTCAAATCTAAAATTGTCGAAAAAACCCAAAATTCACATAACGACCCAAAACGCACAATACACCAGTAGAACCCGCAAAACATGGCAAATACGAAGGTGACTATGTGTGTGACGTGCTCGGGTAATCACAGGGTCGAACCCGCGTCCATATCGTGTCCACGGAGTGCGTATCGAAAAGCTTATACGCGTGTCAGAATGTGTACATGCACGTGCATTTTACCCGATTAGATATCGCATGCAACGCGAGAAGCCTCGTGCTCATGCACGTAGCTAGGTAGGATCCCGAGCTTGGTCTAGGATACACTGACACGATACCACATCGTGTCTACGCGACACAGGACACGCGAATCCTGTATGGCTTGTGCGCGCACGCGCGTGCGTGCCCGTGGGCGCAGGTCGAGCCACGTGGCTCACAATTCGAGCCACGCCGTGTCTCGAGATTGAGTTCCTAGGTAGCCCATGTATATGGCTTCGTGCTCGTGCTTCTGGAAAGGGTCCTCGTCGCGTCGTGTTCGCGTACGAAGGCCGTGTCAGCGGCACTTTTTAGCCGGGTGCACAGTGCGGGCAGAACCATCCGCGTCAGATATCTCCGCACACGCTCCACGAAACATCGTAAAATTTTTGGATCACGTGGACAGAGGTTACCCCATGCGTCCATAAAATTTCACATAAAACGGAGCCCTTTGCGTCGAGTTATGATGCACAGACAGCAGGCATGTACGGGGCCGTGCACGGGCCTCGTGCACGTGTGTCCGTGTCCGATTCGGACACTAAAATCGTGTCGAATCAAGATCCGTCTTCACAAAAGTTATTACAAATAATATTATCAAGGAATTCGTGAAAACATAATCAAAAAATAACAATTTTTAGTTCTAAGTGGCATTTCGTCGAACACGTGTTCCATAGGACCGACATGTGTCCGATACGGCTATCAAACGTAGTCACAAACCTACCAAACTTCATGAACAAGTCTGGGGTACCTATATGGATGCATCTACGAAGAAAAAATATGGAATTAACGAATGTTTAGAGAGATTTACCTATTGAGTGTCAAAATTCAATAAAATAAGCCTACCAAACACGTCGATTGCAGATTCCCTCTGGTCAAAAGCCTCCAATCCCTCGCTAGCAAGTCTCCTGTAGGTTCCACTCCTCCCAAAGGTCACAATGCACTTCGTTTGGAAGGATTTAGGTAAGAAATAAAAGAATTGGGCCTTTGAAAGAGAAGAAAAAAAGCTAGGACTTTGAACTTGTGACGGCTCCTATGTTTCTCACAATGAAAAAGGGGGACTGCTGTGTTTGGCCGACTAATGGAGGTATTAGGGTTAGGTTAAGGGTTTGGTCATGGGCCAACACTCCTCAAGTTGCTAAAAAGGCCCATTGATAAAAAGGTTTAAAGGCTTAAAGAAAAATAGCTAAAAAATAAATTAAATAATTCTTAAAATAGACAATAATTCTAAATTAAAATTTTAAAATAACAATAATAAATCTAATTACATTATTAGGCTTCTAATCAAGGTTGACTAAGGCTATACCAACTTCTCCTACCAAAACACCAATCCAAACTACACAACAATCAATTTAATTAATAATTTAAATAATTTCAAAATAATGCACAATGACTAAAATACCCCTAATTAGAAAAGTGAGTGTGAAAAATCTACCCTCCTTAAAATAATTGTGTCCTCAAAATTAAAGAAAAAACTGAGTAGATGAGAAGGATAGAGAAATCATACCTCAAGACTGAAAAAGATAAGGGTATTGCTCGCGCATCTCATCCTCCCTCTCCCAGGTAGACTCACCTGGAGAGTGATGCCTCCAAGCTACACGAACCAAGGGTATCGTCTGGTTCCTCAATACCATCTTCCGTCGATCCAGAATCTCAATAGGCTATTCTGGATAACTAAGAGTAGGGCCCACCTCGATCTCGAAATGATCCAGTACATGGTTGGGATCTGCCATATACCGTCTCAACTGCGACACATGAAATACGTTGTGGACTCCCTCTAATGTAGGGCCAAGTCTAGTCTGTATGACACTTCACTGACTCTTTCGCTGATAACGAAAGGTCCGATGAAACGTGGACTATAAGCTTTCTACCTCCACCAAAGCGAATAGTACCATGCGTCAGAGATATCCTCAAGAACACCAGATCTCTAACCTAGCACAAACATGGTCTCAACTTAACTATAACAATCACATGATTAAACAAAATCACAAAACAAATAAAATCCTAATCCTAAGTTTAAGCTGTACCTCAAACTGTAAAGGTCTTCGGTGGCTATCGGCCCAATGTCGCTGTCTATCCTGCGCAACGCGAAGTCGATCTCTGATGAGCTTCACCTTCTCGGCTGCGTCAACAACCATCTCAGGTCCCAACAAAGCTTGCTCTCCAACGTCATCCGAAGACAAGGGTGTACGACATCTACGCCCGTACAGTGCCTCGAATGGTGACATCCCAATGCTAGGCTGGAAACTGTTGTTGTATGCGAACTCCACTAAGTGCAGGTGATCCTCCCAGGATCCTCCAAAATCTAAAACACAAGTCCGCAGCATGTCTTCGAGTGTCTGAATAGTCCTTTCTGACTGTCCATCCGTCTGAGGGTGGTATACAATACTGAACTTGAGCTGGGTGCCGAAACTAGTCTGCAGACTCTGCCAGAAATAGGAAGTAAAGCGACTATCCCGATCCGAGACAATGCTCACTGGAACTCCGTGTATCCTAAAAATCTGCCACATATACATCTCTGCTAGCCTTTCAGTAGACATACCCACTTTAAATGGCAAAAGTGGGCTGATTTGGTCAACCTGTCTACGATGACCCAAATCGCGTCCTTCCTTCCAGGTGTATGCGATAATCAGAAACAAAGTCCATCGTACCCACTTCCACTCTGGAATGGACAATGGCTGTAACAGTCCTCCTGGCCTCGACCTCTTTGCCTTAACCTGCTGACAGACTAAACATCTGGCTACGAAGCGTGCTACCTTCCGCTTCATCCCATACCACCATACATGCTCCTTTAGATCCCTATACATCTTGTTGGCACCTAGATGCATAGAGTACTGAGAACGATGGGCCTTCTACATAACCTGCTCTCGAAGGTCTCCACTAGGCACACAGTCTGATATCGTGCCTCAATGCGCCATCCTCTGCAAGAATAAACTCATCATCTACCAATCCTGTTCGAACCTGATCTCGGATACACCACAGAGTAATATCATCGAACTGAGACAACTTGATCCTCTCTATCAAGTCCGACTGAATCTGAAGGCCCCACATCTGCATCTGAACTCCTGGCACAATCACCTCAATCTCCAGGCTCTCCAAATCTGCTAACAAGTGATGATCTATCATCAAACATATAGCTATCGGATACCTACTCAAGGCATCGGCAACCACGTTGGCCTTCCCTGTATAATACTCAATAAAATGTCGAAGTCCTTTATCAACTCCAACCACCTGCGCTACCTCATGTTGAGCTCCTTCTGTATAAACACATACTTCAAGCTTTTGTGGTCTGTGAAGATCTCCATACACTCTCCGTATTGATAGTGCTTTCACAACTTAAGAGCAAAGATAACTGTCGCCAACTCCAAATCAGGGGTAGGGTAGTTCTTCTCATGCGGACGTAATTGCCTGGATGCATAGGCAATCACCTTCCCATGATGCTGCAAGACACAACCCAGACCCTTCCCTGAGGCATTATTGTAGATAGTGAGCCCGCCTGATCCTGATGAAAATGTCAGAACCGGGGCTGTCGTCAGTCGCTTCTTCAAATCATCAAAATCAACTTGACATTCCTCTGACCAGATAAACTCTGTGTCCTTCTGGGTCAGCCTAGTCAATGGCTCTATAATCCGGGTGAAATCCTGAGCGAACCTCCTGTAGTAGCCTGCTAATCCCATAAAGCTCTTGATCTCTATAACTGAACTCGGTGATGTCCATGCCTCAACTGCTCTGATCTTCTTTAGGTCGACTGAGATCCCATCTCCGGTCATAACACCACCTAGGAAATCAACTCCATCCAGGAAAAACTCACACTTCGAGAGCTTGCCATAAAGCTGCTCCTTCCCGAGAGTCTCCAAAACCACTCTCAAATTCTCTTCATGCTCCTCTGGGGTCTTCGAATACACCAAGATGTCGTCGATGAACACCACCACGAACTTGTCCAAGTACTAGTGGAACACCTTGTTCATCAAGTTCATGAATACCGTCGGGGCGTTAGTTAACCCAAACGACATGACCATGAACTCAAACTGGCCATACCGTGTCCTGAATACTGTCTTTGGAATGTCCTCCTTCTTCACCTTCACTTGATGGTAACCTGACCTTAGATCAATTTTGGAGAATACGTTCGCTCCGCTCAACTGATCGAACAGATCATCGATCCTCGACAATAAGTACTTATTCTTGATCGTGAGGTTGTTGAGTGCCTTGTAGTCGATACACATCCGTACCGACCCATCCTTCTTCGGTACAAAGAGTACTAGTGCACCCCACGGTGAAGAACTCGATCAGATGAAGCCTTTGTCCTGCAACTCATCTACTTGCTTCTTCAACTCCACAAGCTCGCTGTTGCTCACTCTACAGACGTGCTGAGATATCGGCTCTGCTCCGGGCACCAAATCTATAGAGAACTCCACATCACTGTCCGGAGGTAACCCTGACAACTCCTACGGAAATACATCCATAAACTCAGCTATCAATGGATGTAGCAGGCTCTGCTCCTCTACTGAAACTCTGCAGAAAACTCTGCTGTTCTGCTCCGCCTCCCGTCTGGTGAACTCGAACTCTGGCTCTCCTGGCACTCTGCAAAGAACTCTACCATCGTGACAGTCTATACTGGTATGGTGCCTGCTCATCCAATCTATATTGAATATAATATCGTAGTTCGGTAATGGCATTATGAGCAGACTCAATCCAGTTCTCGGCCGCCCTGTAACACCCACTTTTCCAAAATAAGGGAAAATTTGAAATTTTGCATTTTAAATCATTAAAATATTGATTTTAGTCATGATATGATTTTTGGTGATTTTTAGTTATTTTAAAACTATTTAATTGAGTGAAATGTGAATTGGTGTTTTGCTAGTGTAACATTAGTCATACATGACCAATGAGACCTAATCATGTGTTTAGGATTTCAAATCTCTACTTTTAAGCCTAGGGGTATTTTAGTCATTTTGGCACTTTTGTGAAATTGTGAATTATATTAATTAAATATGTGTTACTTGAATTGTTGAGTCTTGACCTAGAAGTTAGCCTAATCTACATTGTTAATCATGACCCTAGAGACTAAGTTAGAGGGTTTCATTAAAGTAATTACCTTAGTGAAATATCTAGATATTTTGTAGAAAGATATTTTGGACTAAAAGTTAAAGGATGCTACTTTAATTGTGAGCCATTGGATTAGCTAGAAATTGTTGGAGGAACCTTAGCCCCTCATCCTAAACCCTAACCCTAACCTAATGACAGCCATCCTACCCTTTCCCCCACTATAAACCCCTCTCAAACTTAGGGCTAGCCTCCCTCCTTAGAAAATTTGGATCCAAGAAGAAAGAGGTGAGTTCTTGCCTAGTAAATTCTCTATTAATTCCATTTTAATTCCTAAATTCCTCAAACTTGTTGCAATAGTTCCTAATGATGATTTTCTTGCTATTGTGGAGGGTTGGTTCAGCTTGGATTTAATTTGGAGGACTTGGGATACCAAGAGAGGAGCTCTCAAGGAGTTATTCTTTTCATTGATCTTCCCATAGAGGTATATCACTCATTTCTCCATGAAATCCCTGTCAATCTCCATGAATAGGAAGCCCTAAGGGTCCCCCTAGGGTTTGGATAGGATTCGAGCTTGGTGTCAGAGGTTTCGTGTCCATTCTGGACACGTATCAGTGCCAGTGACACTGTGTTCGACGAAATGCCTCAAAGGGCATTTCGATCGATTTAATTAGTTCTTTTTGAATAGGAAAGTTAGTTTTGATATGGTCTTTTGATTCCTGTGTTGGTGTCTTAATTTCGTGTCGCTTTTGTGTCGTTTTGGTAGCTTGGACACGCGCGTGCACACGGCCGCGCGCAGCTTCAGGAATCCCCTGCTACTCGGGGGCAATTTCTCCATGGACACGACACTTGGACACGTACAAATTGACACAGAGGAGGGGGCCATCACTGAAAGACCCCCCCTCAAGTTTCACGACACGTCGTGTCGTATCCGACACGTATTCGTGTGTGCACTGGTTTTGTACTATGTGCGTACAGTACGATTTTAGGCTCGGATACGGCTTGATAAGTCGGACACGGCGACATGTGGGTTCGATTCAGGGTGCTAGGCCCCTAGCCCTACCCTAGGCGAACCCACATGTGTGATCACGAGATCTAATTCGTGTCGTGTCGTGTCCTAGACTGTCTGGAACGTGTGCACGACCCTGACTTCATGCAATTTTTATGCTATGAGTGTTTAGTTGTATAGACACTGTTTTGGCTCGGGTTTTAGACACGTGGACACCCTCCACATATACACACACACACCTGACACCACTGTCCACGAATGTATTGGTTTTCTAGTTGTTTGATATGAGAATTTGGGTTATCCCAATTATTCACTGATACTCTTTTAGTTCTTCAGTTTTTAGAATTTAATTGATATTCAATTGTTAATTAATATTAATTATGATGTTAAAACATGATTAACATGTCTGATTCATGAGTTTAAATAGATAGGTTCATATATATGTGTGTTTGGGTTCCTAATTTGCATTTGGACTCTTAACTGAACTGTCATTTGTTAAAACTGAGAATTGGTTTTACAAAACTGAAAACTAAGATTGTTTCACATGGAATCTGAGAATGTGTTTAGGGACTAAGAATTTCCTATGGGTACAAAACTGATTTTTGTTATGAGATTGTGTAATGTTAACTGAGTTTCCTTATGTCTACAACTGAGAACTCAAGCAAATACCTGAGACACACCCTATTTTCCATTCCCTTTTCCTGTTTGTTTTCCTGAGAAATTAGATTTCAGTTTTGGTTTTGGAAAGTTTGAATGATACTTGTGATAGTTAAGTTCAAGTTTATTTATGTATAAAATCTGAGTTAGTCTAGATTCATATAACTGATGTTAATTGATTTATATTTATATAGAGCATGTGAGATTAAGTTGAACTGAGTTTCTGTCCAGTTGATTACCTGAGAATAAACCATATCCTGGTGTTGTGATGCTCACTGTTACTGTCACATCTCTAAATTCCTGCACACACTTCACTAGCACTGCCAACACTGAAATGTACATAGACACCTTACTCTTCTTTCACTATTTTTCCTGTCACATTCCTGCTGTGCACACATTGACACACCCTTGCACTGTCTTTCCAGGGAACACAGGATTACACATCTCATACCTACTAGTTTACATGCTTTTCTTCACTAAATTAATCACTGTCAATATCCTGTGCACACACTCACTGTCTATGGGTACACTGATTTCTAGATTTGTTTACTAAATGATGCACACAGTTTGCACACTACTCTTTAAACTGTTAGCTATGGCCATGACACACACTCTTGGCTATGTGACACCCACACCCACATATTTTTTTCCCTTCTATATATGCATGTGTGTGCACCCTAAATTGATGCCTATATGTAGTGTATGCAAGGTGATTTCCTGTGTGCTTGTGAGTGTCTGAATATATATTGTATCTATAATAATTAGCCTATGTATTCCTAGTGTTGGTCAATATATATGGTATCTATATATATGTAATGTGTTGTACTTAGGTATAAGAAATACTTGATTGGTGTGTTGTCTAGAATGGAAGTATTAGACCTAGTTAGCCTAGCTTAGACTGAATTAGACTTGGTGGACCTAGTTTGACTTCTAGGGTTGACCAAGGTTGACCAAGAGTTGACTTGACCTAGATTGACCTAGAAAATCATGTAGAATGCATAGTAGGACTTCATTTTACTATTCTGGACTTGTTGTGACTTATGTTGCTCTGATTAGGAGCCAGACACCACTCCTCGGGCAGTACTTTTCATATTGGACATTCACAGGCGAGTACATTCTCGGATCGTTTCATACTTGTCACGATTTATATTCTCGCTCTAGATTACTTTTACTTGATGCTGTCACGTTATCATCACGGATTAGTACTATACGGATCTCTTCTTGGGATGTTATCCCCCTTAGCGGGAGCATCGGATACTTTATGACATGTGTTTTATGTACATCATGTATTCTTCGCTTCTGCGTTATTTATGTACACTCATGTTCTCTCATGTTCTTACATGTACGTTCATGTACTCTCATGTTCTTTCATATACGCTCATGTTTCCTCATGTGTTTCCTGTGTAACCAAAACATCATGTCCGTAACATAACGGGACTAGATCCTCGTGTATTAATTGTGGGTAGGGGTGAGTATAAATGGTCATGTGATTTACCCATCATGTTCACTCTGTTACTTTTTATGTTTATCATGTACACATCAGCCTTATTGGCTGATGTCCCACATGTTCACTCATGTACATCATGTTCAACCTAAGCCAATTACATGCCATCTCGTACTCTAAATCACTAGTCACTTACAGTTCTTACTTATCATGTATATATTTCCAGTTATCAAATATCTCTCCTGTTTCATGTACATCTTCTTACAGCGTTTCATGTATTTTATTCTATTGCCTGCTTTATATTTCCTGCCATGATATGAACTGCATGAGATGTACTGTGCTCGTTCCTGTCCTGACTGGACCTGTTGAAAATATTACAGAGGACGAGGATGAGGCCCTTTACACCACCTATTACGGAGCAGGCTTAGATGACACCTGCGACCTGGCTCCTTTGGAGGACCCAGCTGCAGTTCAGGATGTTACTCCCATAGTCTAGGCTAGTCAGCTAGGCTTTATCTTTCTTTTCAGCATTGTTTTTGGCTTTCAGTTGTTGTTTTGAGATGTATATATTCTTTCGTATTCTGTAGTTGAGACTTGTACTTGGAATATTTTCTGAGATGTTATCTTAGACACTAGACTCTTCTGATTATCTGTACTTCACTTTTGAGTTCTATATCATATCGTACTTTCTTCCTTAGCTGTGATTGAGTATACTTTTGCTATGTCACCCCCATTCGGGGAGTATAAACTGCCTGGTATTATATATTGTTAGATGTTGTGACCTAGGACATCGTTCTACCGCCGACACTGCGGCGTAGGCTGGACGTACCCACTTCTCGTGCCCTTACTCTAGGGTGCGGGTCGTGACACGTTTTTAGTGGTGGCCCATGCAGGTCGAGTTTATGTAGTGGTATTCGAACTAGAGAATCACTACAGCCTGCAGTAGGAGTAGAATATTTTGGGGTACTCAATCACATTAGAAAAAGCTCTTAACTTGATTCTTGTTATCAAATTCTTGCTACTTGAATACTTTCTTTTGGAAATAAACTGTCCTCCCTTGATTTATCGCTTCTTTCTCAGCAATTGATATCCTTGTTTGATCTGTCTTCAGGATGGTGGAGACGCGGTTACAGCGTGCCATTCAGGGAGATACTGTAGAGGGGACTGCTACCTCTCAGCCAGTTCGGCAGGGACGGGAGGCTACAGCTCCTGCCCTCTCTGCCCATATTGGGACTTCAGCAGCAGCTGAGGGTATGCCTCCACGAGATCGAAGGCAGGACCCGGTCTATCCAGAGGATCCTTTCCAGCCACCACCGCCTCCAGGACATGTGGACGCAGCTCAGATGTTTGCCTACTTCCAGCAGTTCATGGACAGACAGCAGATTCGACAGGATAGAGGTATGGAGTTGGCCGTCACGACAGTCGCGGCTCGACCAGTGGTGCAGCAGCCGAAGACACCTGGGATCGAGCAATTCCAGAAGATGAGCCCCAGAGACTTCTTGGGGACAGAGGGGATTATATATGCTGACGAGTGGATCGAGCATCTGGAGGAGATCTTTCGCTTGGCCAGGATTCCAGCAGATCTCCAGATAGAGGCTGCAGCTAGCCGGATGCGAGATCTTGCTCGCACCTGGTATCAGTCGGACCCCAGGGTGGGGGTACCAGGGCAGACTTGAGAGCAGTTCAGGGGCTTCTTCAAGAAGAAGTTCTTCCCAGATTCAGCAGTCAGAGCCTTGGAGACGCAATTTGAGAGCTTGGTCCAGGGGAGCCTCTCAGTAGAGGAGTATGCGGGAGAATTTGGCCGTCTCGGCAGGTTTGTTGAGGGATTGAGCGAGACAGCGAAGGCCCAGAGGTTCCGGAAGGGTCTGGTCAGGGAGGTCAAGTCCTTGACCAAGGGCAACAGGGATGCCACCTTCGAGGAGATTCTGACAGGAGCCTTATTGGCAGAGGATGATCTTGAGCTTAGGCTCAAGAGGGGACGAGACCCAGTTGGGGGCAGCAGTAGCGGAGGCCAGGCCAAGAGGCCTCACGTCCAGCACCAGCAGCCGAGGCAGTTCCAGCCGCAGCCGTTCCAGCAGAGGCAGCAGCAGCAGCAGAGACAGCAGCAGGACCCTAGACAGCAGCAGGTTACCTTTTGCCCTTTCTGTAAGAAACCAGGGCACGATTGGGGTGAGTGCAGGATGAGGCTAGGCAAGTGCCTACTCTGTGGATCATCAGATCATCAGTTGAGAGAGTGTCCCAAGTCTGTGGGACGGACAGCTCAGGAAGCAGGAGCCAGGGCTCCAGTAGGCCAGCAGCAGGCTAGAGGAGGCCAGCAGGGGCGAGCTTACGCCATGACGTTTGAGGATGCTCAGGCAGTAGGAGAGGCACTTGCAGGTTCTGTTCTTTTTGATTCTATTCCTACCTTGCCTCGTTGTTTCCATCTTGAAATTCAATTCCATCTGTTCCTATCTTTCCTATTGTTGATAATTTAGAATCTGTATGTTTTGTTGTTGATTTAACCTTTTACCGAATCATATGGGCTAGGTCGCCTAAATTATGAAATCTAGAGTCTCCTATAGTTATATTAGTTGGTACGGCGAGGGCATAGTCTGTGCTGCAGACTCTATGGGTGCCGTAGCCTTACTTACTAATATGGCGAGAAAATTCTGATTATCATGATTCTGGGTAGACACATATGATTATCTAATTATACTAGAATAATTTCAAAAACCTACTTTTCCATCTTTCATTTCAGTCTTTCAAGATATATATATATATATATAAATAGATTGGTATAGTGATTTGATACTATTATAAGACTTTGAATTGATTGGGGTATTTAACCTAGGAGGAGTACGACCATCTTAATTTCGAGGACGAAATTCTTTTAAGGGGGGTAGACTTGTAACACCCACTTTTCCAAAATAAGGGTAAATTTGAAATTTTGTATTTTAAATCATTAAAATATTGATTTTAGTCATGATATAATTTTTGGTGATTTTTAGTTATTTTAAAACTATTTAATTGAGTAAAATGTGAATTGGTGTTTTGCTAGTGTAACATTAGTCACACATGACCAATGAGACCTAATCATGTGTTTAGGATTTCAAATCTCTACTTTTAAGCCTAGGGGTATTTTAGTCATTTTGGCACTTTTGTGAAATTGTGTATTATATTAATTAAATATGTGTTACTTGAATTGTTGAGTCTTGACCTAGAAGTTAGCCTAATCTACATTGTTAATCATGACCCTAGAGACTAAGTTAGAGGGTTTCATTAAAGTAATTACCTTAGTGAAATATCTAGATATTTTGTAGAAAGATATTTTGGACTAAAAGTTAAAGGATGCTACTTTAATTGTGAGCCATTGGATTAGCTAGAAATTGTTGGAGGAACCTTAGCCCCTCATCCTAAACCCTAACCCTAACCTAATGACAGCCATCCTACCCTTTCCCCCACTATAAACCCCTCTCAAACTTAGGGCTAGCCTCCCTCCTTAGAAAATTTGGATCCAAGAAGAAAGAGGTGAGTTCTTGCCTAGTAAATTCTCTATTAATTCCATTTTAATTCCTAAATTCCTCAAACTTGTTGCAATAGTTCCTAATGATGATTTTCTTGCTGTTGTGGAGGGTTGGTTCAGTTTGGATTTAATTTGGAGGACTTGG
Source organism: Iris pallida (assembly GCA_029216955.1). Lineage (NCBI taxonomy): Eukaryota > Viridiplantae > Streptophyta > Magnoliopsida > Asparagales > Iridaceae > Iris > Iris pallida. The sequence continues at coordinate 28,702 of JANAVB010011400.1, forward strand.
GATACCAAGAGAGGAGCTCTCAAGGAGTTATTCTTTTCATTGATCTTCCCATAGAGGTATATCACTCATTTCTCCATGAAATCCCTGTCAATCTCCATGAATAGGAAGCCCTAAGGGTCCCCCTAGGGTTTGGATAGGATTCGAGCTTGGTGTCAGAGGTTTCGTGTCCATTCTGGACACGTATCAGTGCCAGTGACACTGTGTTCGACGAAATGCCTCAAAGGGCATTTCGATCGATTTAATTAGTTCTTTTTGAATAGAAAAGTTTGTTTTGATATGTTCTTTTGATTCCTGTGTTGGTGTCTTAATTTCGTGTCGCTTTTGTGTCATTTTGGTAGCTTGGACACGCGCGTGCACACGGCCGCGCGCAGCTTCAGGAATCCCCTGCTACTCGGGGGCAATTTCTCCATGGACACGATACTTGGACACGTACAAATTGACACAGAGGAGGGGGCCATCACTGACAGACCCCCCCTCAAGTTTCACGACACGTCGTGTCGTATCCGACACGTATTCGTGTGTGCACTGGTTTTGCACTATGCGCGTACAGTGCGATTTTAGGCTCGGATACGGCTTGATAAGTCGGACACGGCGACATGTGGGTTCGATTCAGGGTGCTAGGCCCCTAGCCCTACCCTAGGCGAACCCACATGTGTGATCACGAGATCTAATTCGTGTCGTGTCGTGTCCTAGACTGTCTGGAACGTGTGCACGACCCTGACTGAATGCAATTTTTATGCTGTGAGTGTTTAGTTGTATAGACACTATTTTGGCTCGAGTTTTAGACACGTGGACACCCTCCACATGTACACACACACACACCTGACACCACTGTCCACGAATGTATTAGTTTTCGAGTTGTTTGATATGAGAATTTGGGTTATCCCAATTATTCACTGATACTCTTTTAGTTCTTCAGTTTTCAGAATTTAATTGATATTCAATTGTTAATTAATATTAATTATGATGTTAAAACATGATTAACATGTCTGATTCATGAGTTTAAATAGATAGGTTCATATATATGTGTGTTTGGGTTCCTAATTTGCATTTGGACTCTTAACTGAACTGTCATTTGATAAAACTGAGAATTGGTTTTACAAAACTGAAAACTAAGATTGTTTCACATGGAATCTGAGAATGTGTTTAGGGACTAAGAATTTCCTATGGGTACAAAACTGAGTTTTGTTATGAGATTGTGTAATGTTAACTGAGTTTCCTTATGTCTACAACTGAGAACTCAAGCAAATACCTGAGACACACCCTATTTTCCATTCCCTTTTCCTGTTTGTTTTCCTGAGAAATTAGATTTCAGTTTTGGTTTTGGAAAGTTTGAATGATACTTGTGATAGTTAAGTTCAAGTTTATTAATGTATAAAATCTGAGTTAGTCTAGATTCATATAACTGATGTTAATTGATTTATATTTATATAGAGCATGTGAGATTAAGTTGAACTGAGTTTCTGTCCAGTTGATTACCTGAGAATAAACCATATCCTGGTGTTGTGATGCTCACTGTTACTGTCACATCTCTAAATTCCTGCACACACTTCACTAGCACTGCCAACACTGAAATGTACATAGACACCTTACTCTTCTTTCACTATTTTTCCGGTCACATTCCTGCTGTGCACACATTGACACACCCTTGCACTGTCTTTCCAGGGAACACAGGATTACACATCTCACACCTACTAGTTTACATGCTTTTCTTTACTAAATTAATCACTGTCAATATCCTGTGCACACACTCACTGTCTATGGGTACACTGATTTCCAGATTTGTTTACTAAATGATGCACACAGTTTGCACACTACTCTTTAAACTGTTAGCTATGGCCATGACACACACTCTTGGCTATGTGACACCCACACCCACATTTTTTTTCCCTTCTATATATGTATGTGTGTGCACCCTAAATTGATGCCTATATGTAGTGTGTGCAAGGTGATTTCCTGTGTGCTTGTGAGTGTCTGAATATATATTGTATCTATAATAATTAGCCTATGTATTCCTAGTATTGGTCAATACATATGGTATCTATATATATGTAATGTGTTGTACTTAGGTATAAGAAATACTTGATTGGTGTGTTGTCTAGAATGGAAGTATTAGACCTAGTTAGCCTAGCTTAGACTGAATTAGACTTGGTGGACCTAGTTTGACTTCTAGGGTTGACCAAGGTTGACCAAGAGTTGACTTGACCTAGATTGACCTAGAAAATCATGTAGAATGCATAGTAGGACTTCATTTTACTATTCTGGACTTGTTGTGACTTATGTTGCTTTGATTAGGAGCCAGACACCACTCCTCGGGCAGTACTTTTCATATTGGACATTCAGATACAGGCGAGTACATTCTCTGAACGTTTCATACTTGTCACGATTTATATTCTCGCTCTAGATTACTTTTACTTGATGCTGTCACGTTATCATCACGGATTAGTACTATACGGATCTCTTCTTGGGATGTTATCCCCCTTAGCGGGAGCATCGGATACTTTATGACATGTGTTTCATGTACATCATGTATTCTTCGCTTCTGCGTTATTCATGTACACTCATGTTCTCTCATGTTCTTACATGTACGTTCATGTACTCTTATGTTCTTTCATGTACGCTTATGTTTCCTCATGTGTTTCCTGTGTAACCAAAACATCATGTCCGTAACATAACGGGACTAGATCCTCGTGTATTAATTGTGGGTAGGGGTGAGTATAAATGGTTATGTGATTTACCTATCATGTTCACTCTGTTACTTTTCATGTTTATCATGTACACATCAGCCTTATTGGCTGATGTCCCACATGTTCACTCATGTACATCATGTTCAACCTAAGCCAATTACATGCCATCTCGTACTCTAAATCACTAGTCACTTACAGTTCTTACTTATCATGTATATATTTCAAGTTATCAAATATCTCTCCTGTTTCATGTACATCTTCTTACAGCGTTTCATGTATTTTATTCTATTGCCTGCTTTATATTTCCTGCCATGATATGAACTGCATGAGATGTACTGTGCTCGTTCCTGTCCTGACTGGACCTGTTGAAAATATTACAGAGGATGAGGATGAGGCCCTTTACACCACCTATTTCGGAGCAGGCTTAGACGACACCTGCGACCTGGCTCCTTTGGAGGACCCAGCTGCAGTTCAGGATGTTACTCCCATAGTCTAGGCTAGTCAGCTAGGCTTTATCTTTCTTTTCAGCATTGTTTTTGGCTTTCAGTTGTTGTTTTGAGATGTATATATTCTTTCGTATTCTGTAGTTGAGACTTGTACTTGGAATATTTTCTGAGATGTTATCTTAGACACTAGACTCTTCTGATTATCTGTACTTCACTTTTGAGTTCTATATCATATTGTACTTTCTTCCTTAGCTGTGATTGAGTATACTTTTGCTATGTCACCCCCATTCAGGGAGTATAAACTGCCTGGTATTATATATTGTTAGATGTTGTGACCTAGGACAGCGTTCTACCGCCGACACTGCGGCGTAGGCTGGACGTACCCACTTCTCGTGCCCTTACTCTAGGGTGCGGGTCATGACACGCCCAAAACTACTCTTCGATCCATGTAAACGTCACGGACGAGGATAATACCACCCCCCAGTCGTGATCTTACAAGTCCTAGGCAATGATTCAAAAGAAAACGGGTGTCTAACAACAAATGATACGGACACAAAACTATGAGAAGCCCCCGAATCAAACAAAGCGAATACAGGAAAGGAGTCGAGAAGAACAGAACCTACTATCAGATCACCGACTACCTCTTCATCCTCGGTTGACATGGCGAAGACTCACCCCTGCTGTCCTTCTCTGGTCTGCTGCTGGTGCTGGATAAACTTCTGCTGCTGGGTCGGCAATGGTCCCTTCTGTTGTCCTGCCTGAGCCTTAGCTCCTGCTCCCTGAGCTGTACGTCCTGAAGACATAGGACAGTCCCTCAACTGGTGCTCCGCTGAACCACAAAGTAGGCACTTGCCTAGCCTCTTCCTACACTTGTTCCACACATGTCTTGGTTTCTTGCAGAATGTGCAACTGATGGCTTGCTGCTGTCTAGGTGCCTGCTGAATTTACTTCTACTGAAAAGGCTTATGCTGATGTAGCTGCTGCTGATAATATAGTGCCCGGCTCCTCGCGGTCCACTATGTAATACCTACGGCTTGCTGAATCAGTCTTGAACTCAGTCTTTGGGAAAACCTTTGTCGGTATCGATTGATCACGGATGAAATGTAATGAACCTTTCTAATTGATGGATTGGCTTCTATTGAAATGAATCCAAGTGTTTTGCTGAATATTTTCTCTCGCTGCTTTGTTTTGATGAATGTGTTTTCGTATTGGTTTTCGATAATTGGTTTTTATTATTCGCTTTCATCGTATTTTGCATTTATTCTGAATCTTGAGAGAAAGAGACCGATGTATGCCAATCAACTGTTGGTGCCAATGTAGGGCACGTGAATTGTTCGTGAACGGCGCGTGAAGTCCCTCCTTCTCTAAACTAAGACTCGTCTCGGTGAGTTGCTTCAACCGAACAAACATTGATCTGTACGCCTAATAAAAATGATCTCTAGTCCACTCTGTTGCCTTGCCCCAATGATCAACGATACCACATCCACAAAAGATAAGAGAAAATAATTGAATTGAATCAAATGCAAGAATATGTATTGCTACTCTATCTCCTCGATAAGAATGATCATTTGTTCAGTTACCAAGTATGCTTGAAAATGTAGACATGTACATACGAACTTGTACGTGTTGAGATAAACTTGAAGGCACGAAATGAATGTGTCGTATATCTGTGCATAAGTCCCAGTGTGTCTCATCTAATTGAACGGGTAGAGCATGCATTTGGTCTAGGACAACTTGTATACAAGGCAATATTCGTCTCTCGGGTGATATCTGGGGGCACCTGGAAGCGCTCGTCCTAGAAGAGATTATGAGCACCCTGGGTAAAAGAAACACATGTTAAAAGGGTAGCCGACATCTGAGTCCTTAGCGACGAGCTGAACTAAAGAGTCACAGCGGCTAATCATGGGGATAACCCATGGACCAACATGTAGAATAGTCCACCTGCATGACCCGAATTACAACTTCAATATATGCAAGAATGAACATGAATTACTTGTTATACAAATTGTACTAACACGTTTTTTGTGCAGGGATGACTGCCGGCGTTGGTAAGTTGCTTATGATATATTTCTACTATCATTTTATTATAAATTTTTAAAAAGAACCTAGACAAGTAGATAGATCACTAGTAAATGTTAGCTCAACATATTGATTTAGTGCAGAGTTTTGCGAGTTCGGCCAAAAGTCGCTCGCCAGTACATGATGTGTGTTGACCCGCGTTATGGGCATCCTTTTCAGAAAACAAAATGAGACAGGGGAATTTCAAGTGAGGCACCGAAGCTCGTCTAGCCCAGTAGAGCTCATGGATCGCCTCGAAGTTTAATTTTCATTCCAGTCATGTTTCCAGTTTTTATTTCTATTGAAGGTGTCTTTCAATTCCAGCTTGTAATAAAGGGATATCATGTATGGGCATTGTGACTATTTTCAAAGAGAGTTTCAAAGAGAATCATGTAGCTAATATAAGGCAAAATCTGAGTTCGCAAAGCTTTGTACTTGTATTCCTATCAAGTTTATGAATAAAAGAAAGCATTTTCATTTCAAATCTCTGTGTCCAGTATTTGTGGTTTTCTGCAATGAATGGGTGCATGCGTGTGTTTTGCTTAACTAGTAGGTGCGCGCGTATGTTTTTGCTTGACTGGTTATTTTTGTGCAGGTACATGGCCTTGTGCAAGCACAACATAGGCTTGCACGACATCACGCCTTAGCGAGGACGATCGATCTCGCAGGGATCCAAGCAAGAAGGACGACCCTAGCGGGATCGGGGCGTGACAAAGTGGTATCAGAGCACGGCTTTACGTCCTTGGCCTCTTACAAATAACATTTTTTAAAAAGCATATATAGTATTTTGATGGCTTTCAAAATAGTCCCGATTTTGAGTTATGAAAACCAATGCCCCATACAATAAGTCCATAATATTTTATGTGACTGAAAGAAGTTATACTCTTTTGTAGAGAAATGGCCCCTCCTCGACCAGCTTCCTCGACAGATCCGCTAGAACGGATCATGACATTGTTGGAATTACAGAGGCAGGACAGTGAGGAATGCAATCAAATACAACAGGCCCAAATAGAGACCCAGCAGAAAAAGTTGGAGTCCTTGACCTAACTTGTCACGACGCTTGCGGCAAATCGGGATACCACCGCGGCGACCAAACCAACGGAAACGCCCAAGATTGAGCCCATGGAAGGTGACGAACCCCAGCCAGCGCAAAGGCATACTTCCTTTAGGCGAAAGGACTTCTTAGATGCAAAACCTCCAGAATTTGAAGGCAGGACATCACCCGATAAGGTTATGGACTGGATTGATAAAATAGAGAGTTTGTTCGCGTTCATAGGAGTTCCGAGTAGCATGAAGGTAGTTTGTGCCATTCTGCTTCTACGGCTGTGGACAAAGGATTGGTGGAAAGCGAAGAAGTCGGTGCTGCTCGCAACGGCTAGGAATGGAAAGATTTTATGGGCCTTGTAAAAGAAGGCATTTCTGGATCAATATCTGCCTCCATCCATGAGCAAGAAGATGGAGGTTGACTTTATCACACTGAAACAGGGAGATATGTCTGTGGAAGACTATGAGTCTGAATTTGCTAAGCTGGCAAATTTTGCTGCTGTGATGCTACCCACAGAGCAGACTCGCATAAATCGATTCGTTGGAGGTTTGAATGACGACATCCAGTTAAGTATGCTGAATCGAGAATGTGGGTCATATACTCAGGCCTTTGAGGCGGCGCTACAAGTGGAACAATTTTGCCTGAAGAAAGTGTTAACTAAAGTGCAGTACGGTCGGAATTAGCCCGCCAAGAGATATCATGACGGAGAGAAAAAGACCGATGGGGAACCACTAAATGAAATAATCTGTACCCACTGCGGTCGACGAGGACATGCGAATAAAGACTGTCGCTATGGAAAAGGTTTGGTATGCAGTCACTGTGGAAAGCATGGACACACCAAGGAAGTTTGTCGTGTCGCAAATCATGCTTGTATTAGTTGTGGCCAACAGGGTCACGCCATTAGAAATTGCCCGAAGAGAAATCAAAATAGAGATGATATTGAAGAGCGTGGGCAGCTGCCAGGCCCATCGTCGCTCCGAGATAATCCGTACAATTAGTAATTCCGGAATGCCAACACCGCGACAACGCGCGTCTATAATCTCTCCACCTTACTTGATCCTGAAAGTGTAGGTGAGTTTGTATCTTAAGTTTTGAGGACAAAACTTTTTCTTAGTGGGTTATTATGTAGTGCCCCGCTCCTCGCGGTCCACTATATAATACCTACGGCTTGCTGAATTAGTCTTGAACTCAGTCTTTGGGTAAACCTTTGCCGGTATCGATTGATCACGGATGAAATGCAATAAACCTTTCTAATTGATGGATTGGCTTATATTGAAATGAATCCAAGAGTTTTGTTGAATGTTTTCTCTCGCTGCTTGGTTTTGATGAATGCATTTTCGTGTTGGTTTTCGATGATTGGTTTTCATTGTTCGCTTTCCTCGCATTTCGCATTCATTCCGAATCTTGAGAGAAAGAGACCGAAGTATGCTAATCAACTATTGGTGCCAATGTAGGGCACGTGAATTGTTCGTCAACAGCACGCGAAGTCCCTCCTTCTCTCAACTAAGATTCATCTCGGTGATTTGCTTCAACCGTACAAACATTGATTTGTACGCCTAATAAAAATGATCTCTAGTCCACTCTGTTGCCTTGTCCCAATTATCAACGATACCACATCCACAAAAGATATGAGAAGATACTTGAATTGAATCAAATGTAAGAATATGTATTGCTACTCTATCTGCTTGATAAAAATGATCATCTGTTCGGTTACCAAGTATGCTTGAAAATATAGACATGTACAGACGAACTTGTACATATTGAGATAAACTTGAAGGCACGAAATGAACGTGTCGTATATCTGTACATAAGTCCAAGTGTGTCTCATCTGATAGAATGGCTAGAGCATGCATTTGGTCTCGGATAACTTCTATACAAGGCAATATTCGTCTCTCGGGTGGTATCTGGGGGTACCTGGAACCGCTCGGCCTAGGAGAGATTATAAGCACCCTGGGTAAAAGAAACCCATGTTAAAAGGGTAGCCGACATCTGAGTCCTTAGCGACGAGCTGAACCAAAGAGTCACAGCGGCTAATCGTGGGGATAACCCATGGACCAACATGTAGAATAGTCCACCTGCATGACCCGAATTACAACTTCAATATCTGCAAGAATGAACATGAATTACTCGTTATATAAATTGTGCTAACATGTTTTTTGTGCAGGGATGACTGCCGGCATTGGTAAGTTGCTTATGATATATTTCTACTATCATGTTCTTATAAATTGTTAAAAAGAACCTAGACAAGTAGAAAGATCACTAGTAAATGTTAGCTCAACATATTGATTTAGTGCAGAGATTTACGAGTTCGGCCAAAAGTCTCTCGCCAGTACATGATGTATGCTGACCCACGTTGTGGGCATCTTTTTCAGAAAGCAAAAAGGAACAGGGGGATTTTAAGTGAGGCACTGAAGCTCGTCTAGCCCAATAGAGCTCGTGGATCGCCTCGAAGTTTCATTTTCATTCCAGTCAAGTTTCTAGTTTTTCATTTCCGTTGAAGGTGTCTTTCAATTCCAGCTTGTAATAAAGGGATATCATGTAAGGACATTGTGACTATTTTCAAAAAGAGTTTCAAAGAGAATCATGTAGCCAATATAAGGCAAAATCTGAGTTCGCAAAGCTTTGTACTTGTATTCCTATCAAGTTTATGAATAAAAAAAAGTATTTCCATTTCAAATCTCTGTGTCCAATATTTGGTTTTCGGCAATGAATGGGTGCGTGCGTGTGTTTTGCTTAACTAGTGGGTGCGTGCGTGTGTTTTTTGCTTGACTAGTTATTTTTGTGCAGGTACATAGCCTTTTGCAAGCGCAACTTAGGCTTGCACGGCATCACGCCTTAGCGAGGACGATCGATCTCGCAGCGATCCAGGCAAGACGGACGACCCTAGCGCGATCGGGGCGTGACAAAGTGGTATCAGAGCACGGCATTACGTCCTTGGCCTCTTACAAATATCATTTTCGAAAAAGTATGTAAAGTATTTTGATGGCTTTCAAAATAGTACCGATTTTGAGTTATGAAAACCAATGCCCCATACAATAAGTCCATAATATTTTATGGGACTGACAGAAGTTATACTCTTTTGTAGAGAAATGGCCCCTCCGACCAGCTTCCTTGACAGATCCGATAGAATTATGAAAACCGATGCCCCATAAAATAAGTCCATAATATTTTATGAGACTGACAGAAGTTATACTCTTTTGTAGAGAAATGGCCGCTGGCCGCTGAGTCTCCATCATTTGTTGCATGAAGGTAAAGAAATGTGCCATATCAACTGTCCCCTGAGGCAGTGGTGGTAGCATCCCCTGAACTTCGGGGGTAGTCCTCGAAACCGGTGGAGGAGCACCTCCAAAAGCAGCAGATGGTCCCACCTGAGCTGGAACAAGAGGTAATGTGGTCCCATGGTCCTGCTGAGTCGGGCGAGAAGTGGCAGACCTCTCAGCGGTATCCCTTGGGCCAGAGCGTTACGATCGTGTCTCCACCATCCTGAAGACAGATCAAACAAAGAATCAATTACTGAGAAAGAAGCGATATAATCAAAGGAGGACAGTTTGTTTTCAAAAGAAGGCAATTAGCAGCAAGAATTAGATAAGAGTTTTCCTAATGAGATTGAGTACCATAACTTATATCCTATATCCTATTGCGGGCTGTTGTGATACTCTAGTTCGAGTACCACTATGAAATCGTACTAGTTGCATCGGAGACCTGCATTGACCACCACTAAAAATGTGTCATAACCCGCACCCAGTGTAAGGGCACAAGAACTACATACGTCCAGCCTACGTCGCAGTGTCGGCGGTAGAACGCTGTCCTAGGTCATCTAACACAATCTAGAATATTCTTCGAATGGAGAATCAACATAATAAGTAATCTCAGTCACAAACTAAGATGAAAAAGATGATAAGATAATCTTAACAGAGGGTCATAAATATAAATAAGTCTCGGTACAAAACTTCATAAATAATATCTCAGTACAATCTTAATGTCTCAATAACTAGATAATGATATGAGTCTAATCTAAACTAATAGCAAGTCCTCAGTGACTGCTGGATCCTCCTGAGGGTCCAGATCACCTGTGTCAGCTAGGCCTGCTCCATAGTAAGTGTCGCAGCAATCCTCATCATCGGTTATATTGTCAACGGTCTAGTAAGGACATGAACGAATACATATCTCTCACACAGATCATAACATGAAAGGAAATATGAAACAAGCTATAGAATTATATACATGAACTGCTGTAAAGAAATGAGACTATAAAGAGAACATGATATATAGAAATAGATATACATGATATAATAAGAGAACTGAACAAACTACGTGATGTAGAGCACAATCTGGTTATATAAACTGGCTTAGGTTGTACATGACTTAAATCTAGTTTGGAGTTACATATGATAAGGGTGTAGATCACATAACCAAATAAATACTCCCCTGCCCCAATCAGTACACAAGGATCTGTCCAGGTTATGTTATTGCACATAAAAGTAGTGTGTCACATGGATAGCTAGTCCACATGAATACTGGGTTATACATGAAGGCTCATATGATCATGAGTGTACATGAATGTCACATGAGTTGTACATGATACAAGGAGGAGACGATGCACACAATAAAGTACATAAGCACAATATACCCAATGTATCCGAGGGGATAATATCGCATGAAGAGATCCATATAGTACTAATCCGTGATAACATCAACAAGTAAAGTAGTCTATAACAAATAAATATGTCCAAGCAAGTATGAAACGGTCAGAGAATGTACTCGCTTGGCAATCTATGCTGCTGATGAGGAAGTGTAACTAAACTAGAGTTATGTAATCCTATTTAAAATAACCATAAGTCACAACAAGGTCTAAAATATTATAAGAAAGTTCTACAATGTAATTCTACATGATTCTTGGTCCTTCTAGGTCAAAGTCAACCTTGGTCAACTCTGGCCAAACTTGGTCAATACTGGTCAAACCTGGTCAACTATAAGTCAACTAGTCCGTTTACTAATTTTTTAGGTCAGGCACAAGTTTCCAAGTCATTCTAAGTTCATTTGAGTCAATTTGGATCAAGTTTGACCCTAAAGTTAACTTTTGTCAACTTGGTCAACTTGTCGGTCGACTCGGCCATTCTAGGCTCATTAGGTCAATCATAAACTGATTCAATACTCCATAGGTCACATTCATAAGCAAACTGTCACGACCCGCACCCTAGAGTAAGGTCACGAGACGTGGGTACGTCCAGCCTACGTCGCAGTGTCGGCGGTAGAACGCTGTCCTAGGTCACAACATCTAACAGTTTAAGGTAATAAACAGTTATACTCCTCGAATGGGGGTGACATAACAGAATATATCTCAATCACAACTAAGGTAGAACAGGATAAAGATAGATAAATATCCAGAATAAAAACACAGAGATACAATCCAGAATTCTAAGTGTCTAAATAAATACATATCGAAAAATATCTCAGAATCTATATACAGTGATCCAGAAAAGTAAAGACATCCTAATCTAAGGGAGTGTCATCTACTGCTAGTGGATCCTGATGCTGGTCCAAGTCCAAGCACTCATCTAGTGTAGCACCGTAGTAGGTAGGACAGAACGCCTCAGCCTCGTCCTCTGTAAAATTTTTAACAGGTCCAATCAGGACAGGAGCGAGCACAGTACATCTCAACAAATCATAGCAGGTCAGGATATATAATCATGCTAGAGAGTAAGATACAAGATACTGAAAGAATAACATGATAAAAAGAGAGAGACTGTAAGTAAATAGCTACAGTATATAGAGAACTAACAGTGCTAGTAATTCAGAGCACAAGATGGTTATGTAAACGGCACGATGTTGTACACGAGTAATCTACAGAGGTTTGTACACGAGTAATCTACTGGATTGAATACATAACCACTTCTACTCCCCCGCCCTAATCAATACAGAAGGATCTAAATAAGTTATGTTATTGTACACGAAGGTCATGTGAATACATGATTATACATGATTCACACGTTTCGTACATAAATATCACGAATACAAGGAGAATACGATGCTCACGATAAAGTACACGAACACGAATACCCGATGTATCCGCTAAGGAGATAATATCGCACAACAAGATCCATATAGTACTAATCCGTGTTTCCTACGTGTCAACATCATGTAAAGTAATCTAAAGCAAGAAATATACTCCTAATGTAGGATATGAAATGATCAGAGAATGTACTCGCCTGTATCCTGAGAATCTGGAGAATATATTCTGTCCGAGGAGTGGTGTCTGTCTCCTATAGAACAGTACAAGTCACTATGAGTCTAAAATGATAATAAGATGCAAGTCAATGTATTCTACATGAATCTAGGTCAATCTAGGCCAAAGTCAACTCTTGGTCAACTCTGGTCAACCCTAGAAGTCAAACTAGGTCAACCAAGTCAAACCTAAGTCAAACAAGTCTATATTAGTTTAACTAGTCTATTCTAGGTTTAACAAGACTAAACAAGTCTAATCTAGACTTCATACTAGGCATTCAAGCCACCCCTAGGCCATAGGCTATAACATGCCTATGAACCAAACCATAATCACATACACAAGACAAATATCTAATCTATAATATACTCTAATATAGGATACACATATTGATATATTATACAATATAACTTAGAATACACATAACCTATAGGCTACTATATATATACCATACCAACATATTTATATCTAATATATATACTAGTAGGCACACATAGATGTAGGATACATATATGTATACATGTGTATAGAGAAGGGAAGACACATGTATGTGTCCAAGTGTTTGTGTGTGGCTTAAACCTGTGTGTACAGAATTTAGGAAACAAAGAGTGATACCTATGTCCATGTGTGTGTGTTAGGCTAAAGGGTTCTGTGCTTAGTGTGTGTTAAGGGGGTACAAGAGGGTGAGTGATAACTTGTGTGTGTGTGTGTGTGTGAGATACATGAGTGTGTGATATGGCATGTGTGAATACAAGAGTGTGTGAATGCAAGAGAGTGTGTGTGAGGCATGTGTATGTGTATGATGTGGTAAAACAGGATACTGTGTGTATTGTGACAAGAGGGTATGAAGGTAACAGAAATCAGTGAGTATTAAGGGGGGATTAAGGGAATACATGTGTGTGCACAGAAATTAGTAAACACAGTGGCTAATGTCCAAACCTGGGAACCGTTTAACATGAATAACATTTATTAAATCTCAGTTTACAGGGAATAAAAATACTCAGGTTTTAGGAAATCCAGGTATGAAAATTTTCATTCTCAGGTTTCAAAAACGAATTCAGCATTTTAGTCCCAACATTACAAATCGGAATTTGAACCCAATCAAAACCAAATTAACCATTCAACTCAGTTCAGCTTACAGGGAACCAAAACAGTGACTAATTACTCAACCTGGAAATTAGTATTTTAAGGAATGAAAGAACATTCAATTTAACTTGCAGTAAAGAAAGGAACCCAATTCTCAGTTTAATAGGAAATATTCCATACAGATTTCGAAAAGGAAAGGAAATCAGTCTCAGTTGACAGTTACGCTAAAACCAAATCCTCATTTGCATTCAACCATGTACATACACAACTAATACAAGTACGAAAATTTATATTAAATGATCATTTAAATTCAGTTAACAGGAAAAAAGGACCCAAATTCTCAGTTTAAATAGGAAGTTAACAGTTTACATATCAGTCATGACTACTCGAATCAACTCACATGTCCAAATTCCATTAACACATCCAAAAGCCCATTTGAATCTAAATACTTCATTAATATGAATCAACAATCATGTGGGAGACATTCAACAGTGATAACATCAAATAAAATGGGATTAAAAGTTAGGAAAATTTGGAAAATAAAGTATCAGTCATGAGTTATCAATTGAACCTAAAATTAACCCAATTCGAATCAAATCCCACATCAAAACTTAACTAACATGTAAAATAATTCTAACATATATCCTACATTATATTTAGGACCTAATTAACAATTAAATCACTAATTAAAACATTTAAAACAAATTGATAACGAGAACACAACCCCAGTGCACTGAACCGTACAGTGCACACCCTGTGCACGCACGACACCGTATCCGACACGACACGAGAGTTCATGAAACTCTAGGAACCTCGTGTCAGTCAGTGTCCCAATACGTGTATCAAGTTTTACGTGTTGACGTGTCGTGTCCTGCTCGGAAACAGCCCTGAACAGCAGGACAGCTACAGTGCCCGCACGCCCGCGTGTGCACCCGCATGTACGTGTGTTCGTAGTGACTCGACACGACACCAAGACATGTTCAGAGCAATGGAAACCTGTAAGCAAGGTCAAAACCTAAATTCCTATTCAATTACATTCCTAAAATCAAATTGAAATACCCTTTGGGGCATTTCGTCAAACACCTTTATTCACGAACTGATACGTGTCCGATACGGACACCTACAGGACTCAAAACCTAGGGTTAGCTAGTCCTACAGTTAGGTTAGGCCTAGGGCTTCCTAGATATGCAATAAAAATAGTATTTTATGGAAGGGATTAGAATATTACCTAAGGATTTGCAATGTAACAAAAAGTTCCAAATGAGAGGATCCTCAAACGACCAAAACTCTCCCAAATTGTTTCTTTCCTGAAATTTCTCAATACCAACAGCAAATACAATAATTTTAGGTCCTAGTGCAATTGGTTTGGGGGAAAAATGAATTGAAATGAAATTTCTATGAATTAAAGAAGATGGAGACTCACCTCTTTCTAAACTTGCAAATATTCCTAATGGAGGCTAGCCCTAAATTCTAGGAGGAATTAAATAGAGGGGGAATCCCTATGCTAGTTTGTCCGGCCAAGTGGGACGGGCTAGGGCTAGGTTCACTTGGTGTTGTGTTGGGCCTTTAAGGCTTAAGTCACAAGTCATGACTTGTGAAATCACAAGCTATTCCCTAATCAAATTAAATCCTAATATCTCCAAATAAGTTCTAATGAGTTAAATGCCACTAACTTAGGTCAAGTTAGGGTTCCATAACCTAACCAAAAAGTCATGACCTAGGTTAGCCTCTAGGACAGTCTCCTAAGTCAACACTAGTCAAAGCCTAGAATAACACCAAATCAAATATACTAAAAATCACTTAAAAAAAATTCTAATAAATATAATTAATACTAATAATTCCAAATAATTCCAAAATTTTAAAAATAACCAAAATACCCTCAATCTAGAAAAGTGGTAGTGACACAAACACTTACATATAGATATATATTCAATCATTATATATTTTTTTACATTATATATATATATATATATATATATATATATATATATATATATATATAATATATATATATATATATATATATATATATATATATATATATATATAATGTAAAAAAAAATATATATATATATATATATATATATAAATATATATATATATTTATATATATTTTTTTTATTTATATATATATATTTATATATATATATATATATATGTATATATATATATATATATATATATATTTTAAAAATATATATATATATATATTTATATATATATATATATATATATATATATATATATATATATATATATATTTATATTTATATTTATATTTATATATACACACCTACATACCTAACCTTACTTGTGAAAAGAGGTTTGTGTGGGTGTGTGTCGACAAGGGACTGTTGTGAGGGTTCAAATATGAGAACAATAGCTAAATATTTAACTATGAGACTATAACATATATATATGCATATATACATATAATATCTATCATATAAGTAACTTATATATATATATATATATATATATATATATATATATATATATATATATATATATATATAGATTGTCGGGAAATGGGTTCCCTCCTGCCCGATCCCTCTCCCACCCCCCTCTTCCCCTCCTGGCCCCCTCCGCCGTCCGACGTCCCCGCCCTCCCGCCCTCCGGCCAGCCGACACTGACGCCCTCCCTCATCGCTCACCGACGACGTCGAGGTCGCCACCACCGCGTGTCCCCGTACCCCGCCGCCTCTCTTCCAAAGGCGGACGGCCTCGCTCGTCCGTCCGGTTGGACCCCGACCGGCCGCTTCCGCTTCGGGCTGCGGCACCGGCCCCCCTGCTCCTCCCTCCCCTCGATTCTGGGATCTCCTCCTCCTCGGAGTTCCCCCTCGTCACCTGCCGCCTTGCCCGCCAGAGTCGGAGGGGCTTCTCTGCTCACCTCTAGCTGGGCTGTCCCGGCCGCATCGTGCCCCACCGTCTCGGAGTCGTATGGCGTGGGTCTGAACGACTCGGGAGGTGGAGATGGTCAGAACCCCGTCGTTATTGATCCCGCCGGACGGCGACCCCCCTCCCCTTTCCCCCTCCGTCGGCTTCCACTTCCTTCTTCCTCCTCGTGCTCGCTGGTCGCAGGAGCTCATCGCCCTGGTCAACCACTCCTCGGCGTTGCTCCGGCAGACCCACACCGCGGTGGCACCCCCGCTGTGCTGGCCGCCCACCCCCGTCCCTGGGGTGGACCGAGACTCTCCGCCATCCTCTGTTGTCCCGGGTACATCGCTTCTTGCCTCGCCGTCGATCGCACCTCCTCTGCGGTGGCCTCATCTCCTCGCAACCGGCATCCGTCGTCCAGTCGACGTGCTCTCGGCATACACGCCCTTGGTTCCCTCCCCGATGGCGTGTTCGGAGCAGCAGGCGTCCCATTCGTCCTGCCATCCCTCGTAGGCCTGCATCTTCAGAGGGAGTGCGCCTCGAGTTCCGAGCGTTGACGCTCCCGCCTTTGCGTCCTCGGATGGCCTGCTAGATCACTCATGCACGCTCGTTGATACCCCGTTGCTTTGTGCAGGGATTCTTAATCCCTCCTCTGTGGGCCCCTGCCCTGTGGAGCAGCAGGTGGATGCCCCCCTTGTGCTGGCTCATGCACCGCTTCTTTGCGCAGGACTACCCGAGCCTTCCCTTGCGCTGTACGTGGGCCCCTCCAACGTGGCGGCCTCCTCTATCCATCCTCCTGCGCAGTTCGGTCAGCACAGTTTGGCCCCCCCTCTCGTGGGACCCACGGCTCCCCATGCTGCCTCTGCGCTCCTGATGGGTCTATCTCCCTCCGTGGGCTCCCAACTTCCCGCACCTCCCCCTCCGCGCCTGCCGGACCCCATCCCTGCCAACCCATCCTTACAGACGCGTATGTACCCTCCCGTTGGTGCGTCTCGCGGTTCCCTCTCGGGCAGCCCCCTGCTGGGTCAGGCCCCGGTTCCCCAGGCTGTCGCCTGCGAGGTACTCTCCCCCCCACAGGCCTTTGCCTGCTCGGGTTCTTCCTTGGCGCAAGCCTCCTTTCCCCCGGCAGTTGTCGATGTGGGCATTCAGGCCGGCGACCGCTTCTTTCCCCTGCCCTCCAGCGGTGCTCTCCCGAGCTCCCCGGCAGACCCCCTCTCACTCCGGACCCTTGCCGATGTTGCCCCCTCCTCGAGACGCGGATCACCCTCGCCCTCTGGCCTGGACCCTTCGGTATCCAGAACCCTCCCCGGCTCCCTCTCCTTCGCGGATGCCCTGAGGCCTGATCGGATTCAGTCTGGCCCTATTTCGGCCGCGAAATTGGTCCTGTCAGACGTCACTCTGACGCCACCGCAGGACGGATACCCTATCCGGGTCCCCTTCTCCTGCGAGGAGATCCGCACCCTCTCTTCCCCCTTCATCAGGACTTTGGTACTCAAGTTCGGATCCGGATGCCCTAAAATTTCTATCGTTCGGAAGGCCATCACCAGATGGGGACTCTCGACGACATACCGGATAGCTTCTCTCGACCCCAAACACCTGTTTCTTCATCTTTCTTCCGACCAGGACTATAGCAAAGTGTGGGTGAAAGGCACGACCAAAATTGACACTCAGTTTGTTAAAATTGTCAAATGGTCACCGATCTTTAATCCCAAGATCGATTCGACCATTATCACCTCCTGGATCACCCTTTCCAATCACTCCCTAGTGTGCTTTCCTGCTGCAGCCCTTAAGAGGATCACCAGCTCTTTCGGAGTCCTTGTGGCCATCATCGAAGAAACGAGAAACCTCTCTAAATATAACTACGCAAAGATTTACGTAGAGCTGGACCTCTCAATCGAGCCACCCAAATTGATCGAGATTGAACTCGGAGATCAGTCATTCAGTCAAGCGCTAGTTTACGACAACAGCATAATTTTCTGTCAACACTGCCAGATGTGCGGCCACTCTATACAACACTGCTTTCGCGCACACCCAGAACTCAAGAAACCTGTCCCCAGGAAAGCACACGAGACAAGGCGGCACCCCCTTCTAGCCCCACAACGCGGATCCCCTAACCCCAATCTCCCGCTCGGAGTTCCCCCATCCATACCGTTTCTGTCTCCGCACCACCCCCTTCTCTCGCCATCACTCTCCATAATTCCTTCGGAGCGCTAGACTCGGACCCAGCTGATGGCGCTCCAGAGACGCCGGTATCCGATTGCCTCCCTAACCCCCTATCCCCTTCAATCGCCATCACTCTCCATAATTCCTTCAGAGCACTAGACATTGATCTGGATGATTGCTCTCCAGAGACGCCTATGTCCGGTTGCCTCCCTAACCCCCGATCCTCTCACCCTACCGGCCTCACCATCGTTCCCCTCCATCACCCCTATCTCCCTCGTTGCTCCCCCCCTAGCCTCTTCCTCCTAACTAGTGATTCCCAGTGTTCAGTCTTCGGCCGATCTCAGATCGCACTCCCCCGGTGCGTTTGCCGGGGCTTCTCCCGATCCACCTTCCTCCATGCTCGGCCATCGTTCCTCCTCCCCCGTCCTCCCCTCTCACCGGCAGATTTTGGCAGGCTCAGAAAGCGGGTTTCCTTGATCGAGACAATCCTCTTTGCGCACTGGCGGAGTGTGAATACTCTGACACTTCCCCTTCGGCAGTCGCAGTCGTTAACTCAAGTCCAGATAGGGCTCTAGAATCGGTCAGCACCAGCCCCAAAAACAACACTCTCAAAAAAAAGAAATCTAAGAAATAAAGGCAGCGTACGACGATGACCACGAGATCCGCCGCAAAGCTGTAAAACACCCCTGCCTTCTCCCTTAATGCTTAACATTCTTTCTTGGAATGTTCGAGGCATTGGGAATAAACAGACTTTGAATCGGATCATCAGCCTCACCAAATCCAATCGGATTGATTTACTTATCATTATTGAACCCAAAAACCCCCATAAAAGAATGAAAGAAATTCAACTCAAGCTGGGATTCCCTTCCGCGATATCCGGATGTCTCGACCTTTGGATCTTCTTCGCAGCTGACTTCTGCTTTGGCATTACTAATGACTCCCCTCAGGCCCTCTCCTGTTGGGTAGAGCATCCCGTCTTCAAGTCCTGCATCCTTCTTTCGGCCATCCACGGTAGCTGCAGCATCCTAGAGCGTAGAATTCTTTGGGAGCTTCTGTCGGGGCCCTCTCTTCCCTACGACGATATGCCGTGGCTTTGCATCGGAGATTTTAACATATAATCTTGCAGAGAGGAAAAATCAGGAGGTCGTAACCCCTCTCATTCGGCCCTGGAGGACTTCAACAACTTTGCCTTAACCGCCCACCTTTCCGCTATCCCCTTCTATGGCAACCAGTTTACTTGGTGCAACATGCAAGATGGATCGCGAAGGCAGTACTCCCGTCTTGATCGTGACATGGTGAATGACTGTTGGTCGGATTTGGGATTGATCAGTAATCTGTCGTACCTGAACTCTACCGAATCTGACCATTCCCCCATCTTTCTCGAGATTAACAACACCCATAACCACATCAAAAAATCCTTCCGCTTCCTTGACTTCTGGCGCCACCACCCCCAGTTTAGGCACATCGTAGAAGAGGCTTGGGCTTCTGTCACTCACCCGGATCCTCTGGTCAGAATTGCTACAAACTCAAAGCTACTAGAAAAGCCCTTACGGCCTGGAGCAAAATTGCGTTCGGAGACATTTTTTAAGCCATTAAGGATGCTGAAGACGATGTCACCCGTGCGGAGATTGATTTTGCCGTCTTCAGTTTCCAGGAGAATCGTGCCTCTCTCAACCTCGCCAAGGCCATCCTTAAATCTAGAATCAGGGTTGAAACAGAATTCTGGAGACAAAAGGCTAGATTAACCTGGAACATTGAAGGGGACAAGAACTCTGGCTTCTTTCACAAATGCGTCAAAGGACGAAGAAGCTCTCTTAAGATCCATCGCATCCGCGACGAAAATGGCCAACTTTTGGACGATCAGGAGAACATTCAGACGGCAGCCACGGACTATTTCTCTAACATGCTTGCTAAAGAGGCCGTGGTTAAAGATGACGAATTCCTGTCCGAGATCCCCTTCCTGATTTGCGATAGGGATAACGAGAGCCTCTGCGCTCCCCCCTCTATCGACGAGGTTAAGACCGATGTGTGGTCCATTAATGCTAACAGCGCCCCGGGTCCGTACGGGTTCAACGGGGTATTTTTCCGAACTTGCTGGGACATCATTCGGTCCGACCTCTGGGATGCCACAACCGTATTTTTTCAAGGAGCCACGTATCCGAAATCTATATCCTCCGTCCACATCATCTTCATTCCCAAGAAAGACAACTCGGAGACCTTTAAAGACTTCAGACCGATCAGCCTCTGTACTTTCACCAACAAAATTATTTCTAAAATCATCGCCTCCAGAATGTCGGACCTCCTCCCCAGAATCATCTCCGAAGAGCAAAGCGGCTTCGTCAAAGGTCGTAATATCACCGATAATATCCTTCTGGCACAAGAAATGATCATTTGCATGAAATTCCCGTCCAGGAGGGGAACGTCGCCATCAAACTGGACATAGAAAAAGCATACGACCGTCTTGACTGGCAGTTCATGATATGGGTGTTCAGAGCCTTTCGTTTTTTCGAACCTGTTATCGACATCATCTTTAGATCCATCAACAACTTCTGGTTTTCCACCGTCATCAACGACCAACCTCAGGGTTTCTTCAAAGATACTTATAGGGTCAGACATGGAGACCCCCTCTCCTCCACCATTTTCATCATCACGACCGAAGCCCTGAGCAGAAACCTCAAAATCATGCCGCGATCTCCTGGATTCCAGCACTTTTACACAACGACCGGTTGCCCTCTTATAACGCATCTTGCGTACGCGGACGACATCCTCATTTTCTCCGCTGGCACAATTGGAGCCATTAAGGTGGTTATTAGAACTCTTGCTAACTACACTCGATGCTCTGGCAAGAAAATCAACAACAGCAAGAGCGTGATCTACACTCATCACAAAGCCGATAGAACTCACTCGGCTGTGCTGTCCACCATGACCTCCTTCTCCATAGCTTACCCCCGTTTCCTGTACTTAGGCTGTCTGTTAGTGTACGGAAGAGCGAACTCTGGCATTTTCGACCACATGGTGGGCAAGATTCGCCAGAAAATTACGGGCTGGCACAACGCCACCCTTTCCCCCGGAGGGAAGTTAATTCTCATAAAGCACATCCTATCCTCCATCCCCCTATACACCCTAGCTGTGTGCTCGCCCCCATCAAAGTGCTCCATTCTATTGAATCCATCCTCGCCAATTTCTTTTGGGGTCATCTCGAGGGAAAGAACAAGCATCACTGGGCCAGTTGGGCTACCATGGCCAAACCTA
Organism: Iris pallida; assembly: GCA_029216955.1. Lineage (NCBI taxonomy): Eukaryota > Viridiplantae > Streptophyta > Magnoliopsida > Asparagales > Iridaceae > Iris > Iris pallida. Next base: position 50,539 of record JANAVB010011400.1, read on the forward strand.
CTGAAGAGGGTGGTCTGGGATTCTACATACTTGCCCACATGGTCGACGCCTACTCGGCAAAATTATTGTAGAAAATCCGCTCCAAAAACTCGATCTGGACCAGGTTCATGAGAGCGAAATACTCTAGATTCTGTCACTTAACAGACGCGTCTGCCAACAACAGATCCTCTGCGTCATGGCGGCACATCATCCGCGGTCGAAACCTTGCAGAATCGTACTTGTGCTTGACACTGGGCAATGGTCATTCGCAGGCATACAAGGAACGCTGGTTGGGGGACGATATCTTCAGGCCCAACGCTATTACTCCGCCACTGTGCGAGATCCGAGATTTATGGGATGATGACGCGTTAGGGTAGAATTGGGATAGAGTTCGAGATTGGCTTAGCCCGGCAGCCATGGCGAGCCTGGGTGCTTCTCATCTGTCGATCAATGACGCTCATGACGTGCTCAGATGGTCCCCCAACCTGGGTGGCATCTTCACCCTAGCTTCGGCCAGAGCCATCATCAGAGACACCCAAGTTACGACCTCCCCTTCCGCCAAGTTTTGGCACACGTGTATTCCAGCGAAATGGTCCATTCACCTCTGGCGTGCCGCGCGTCGGAAACTACCTACGGACGATGCCGTCAAATCCTTCGACTTTAGTCTGGCGTCCAGATGCCACTGCTGTGTTGATCACCAACCAGAATTCGTCGATCACATTATTTTTTCTGGTGAATCTGCCTCCCACATTTAGACGCACCTTCACTACAGCTGCAAAATGGTCCCCCACAATCGGGGGCATCAACGATCTGTTGGCCAGCGGGAACGCGTCTCACGGGCATCAGATCGTCGCTGCCGCCGTATTTTGGGTATTATGGAAAAACAGAAACAAATACAGATTCGAGGGCCGTCAATTCCTGCCTCCTCAATTGTACAGAGAGGTGGTTCGGCAAATCTTCAAAAGAAAGAGGCATTGCACTCACACTTCGAACCAGTTTTGGGCCGCCCTGGACTACTGACAGGGGCAGGGGTGCTATTTCCTTGGGCACTAGCTTTGACCGCCTAACCTTCTGATACTCGGTCCAGTTACCGTTTTGCGGGCAACACTTCGTGTTTCTTTCTTTGTTTTGGGTCGTTCTTGGCACGAGGCGTGCTTACTTGTATAGGCTTCGGCATTTTGTGCCTATCATTCAATAAAGGTTTTGTTTCCAAAAAAATATATATATATTGGCATATACACTTTTATTTAATCAAGAGAACTTTTATTGATATATCAGGAATAAAATGTCGAAGCCTATACAAGTAAGCGTGCCATGCGCGAAGAAACAACTAAAGAAAACGAAAACAAAAAACGAAGTGAGCACCAAAAGGCGTCGTAATCGAAGGACTTTGTGGGTCAGTTGATCTGGGGTGAATTGGCGACCTTCATACTTGAATTTGTTTCGGTTCTTCCAGAGGACCCAAATACCGGCGGCTGCGGCAATCTGGTGACAATGAGAATCACCCCAGTTGAGCAAGAGATCGTTGAAGCTCCCAGGCCGATGCCTCTTTCTATAGTGACACTCAAGGTTGCGCCAAATTCGACTAGCGAGATCTCCTGATAGCAAGATGTCTTCAGCAGTTTCTAGTATGTGAAAACAGCAGCAGTGACATCTGGATACGAGGCTAAACCAGATGGGGTTTAGGGAGTCATCGGTCAGAAGCTTCCTTCGCTGAGCTCTCCAGATCAAGAATGAACACTTGATAGGAATGCATGATTGCTAATAGGGAGCGATCTGAGTGGCTTGCGCGCCGCCTCCCCCGATCTCGTGCCTGGCAGAGGCCATTGTGAACAATCCTCCGACAGTGGAGGCCCAAATCAAGGTGTCGGGGAGGTTACTAATCCGAATGTCCGCGACGGCGAGATCGGACATCGCCTCCGGCCCGAGCCACTCTCTGATCCGCTTCCATCTCCAACCGGCATCGGGGTTCCATAGATCCTG
>JANAVB010011400.1:57500-170000 GCA_029216955.1 Iris pallida
GATCACTAATCACCATTCTAATCTAAAGGCTAACCATTAATCATATTCAAAATATAACACATGCACCATATTAACTATTTAAATAATTAACCAAAATATGAAGTTTAGTTTTCAAAAAATAATTAGCACTCAAGATATAATATGAAACCACACTATGAACAGTAATTAGGAAAAAGTCAAAAATATTCCTATTCCAGGAAAGTGGTGGTGACATTATATGTCAATCTTGGTAGAACGATGCCACGAGTTCAATGGTGGTATCAGATTTGGAATCCGATGTCCCGGGTTGAAAATTATAATTTTACATATTGGAAATTACGGTTTTGAGAGGTCAACTTTGGCGTCGATTTCAACCAACCAAACGATATCCTATGAAACTAAAATTTTTATGGCACGAAGGTGGTAATACCCGCTATACAGCAGAGTTGGTGGTTCATCAATTAGAGCTTCGATAAGAGAGAAACAAATCTGCGAAGTTGGCTCCATGAATCTGTCCAAATTAAACGTGTTTTAAATGGTAAACTTGGTGGCCGATTTTGATCTATCAAATGATAGAATTAATTGTTGAAATTTTTGGTGAGCAAAGGGGTATATACCGAGATTGAGAAGAAAGAATCGGATTGACGGTCTAATCGTTAAATTCTCAAAAAAATGTGTCCAAAGTTGCTATCTAGAAATATGATTCTGGACTCGAATTCGCGCACGGCACGACAGGATTTCATGCGAAGGTGACTGTCGTGGAGGAGTGAACCGAGGAGCCAGGGTCTCAGGGGTGATCGCGACGGCACTTCCATGCCGCTGCTGCTACTGCTAGCATCTGTCGCGCCTGCCCACCGGCGGCAGTAGTTGCGTGGTTGCGCGGTGGCCGGGTCCGTGGTAGTTACCTGTGGCGGACGTGGACGGGTGGCGGCGGTGCTGCCATACCGATGCTATGTGTTTACGAGCGTGCGGGGGAGTATTAGGTATTAGTTTAGGGCTTTTAATATATATATATATATATTTTTTAATATATATATATATATATATATATATATATAAAATTTACATATATATATATATATATATATATATATATATATATATATATATATATATGTATATATATATATATTTTTATAATAAATTATATATATATATATTTATATATATGTATAAAAATATAATTCATAATTCAGAAGAATTATATAGTAAACCTTATATAACACTATTTAAAATATATATAAATAAACCTTATACATCAATATATATAAAACCATTATAAGAATATACATTTACAATTCAATTAAATAATTTAATATAATCATATACATACAAAATATTATTTTACCTATTTTGCCATACAAAATCACGTTAAATGAATTCAAAATGATTACACTAGGTCATGGCAACCTAACATGGCTCTACCAAGCTAGGTTGGCTAGGGTAGGGTCCAAATTTATTTTCTAGTCAAATTGTATCCGAAAAGTCAACCGATGTATCTCGTGTGCCATTTGTAAATAAATAGCACATGGAAACTTGATTGAATAGCGTACCCTAGGCATTTGTGTCGTAGGCTCAAAATGGGTAAAAATCGGATATTGGGTAAAATTGTTGTGATCTAAGCCGAGTTTCAAACTGAATTGGATGTTAGGTCTAAGATTTCGATAAAAGGTCAACTGGCTTAAATTAGCCGAAGTTTTACGACGTCAAAAGAATGTTAAAAAATAAGTTTGGATGGGACATTATATACCAAATTAAAGGTCAGCCTGTCTACTCTAAAACTCATGAAGGACGTTTCGAAAGATTGGCATGTCTCGTGCTCCAAAAATCATAGCTACAAAAAATTACATCTATAGTCATATTGATATAAAAATCTTGTTTAAAAATCAAAATGTCTATATTAAATAAATAAAATAAAATTTAAAATAATATGCAAAAATTAGGGGGCTTATAGACACTCTCGGATAATCTTATGTCCACATAACCATTACAGACTCCACCACCAAACCCTAGATATACTAGAGGTCGACTTGTCCAGCTAACTCGTCGAAGAAATCATCCATATTGTTGTCGTGTCCTGAAGGAGTTAGGACACGGGCTTCCATTCAAGACCGCCACCCCTGTCGCCCTACCGAATGACCTCGCCACCAGATCTGAATATTGACCCTGCTTCTGGAAGTTGCACAACCGCTGGACACCATGTGCCGCCATGACGTCCCTACCGGATCTGTACTATAACGTCTGTCAAATGGATCATACAATCACCACCTTGACTGTGATGCCATTGCCACTTGTCGGGTCTTTATCCATGCTAGATCTAGAGCCTTGTCATCCAACCGACACGAGAAGCTGCCTCCAAGAGTTCGAGCCACCGTCACTAAATTGAGAATCACTGGCCGAGTCCTCGCACCGCTACCAGCGTCATGCCCGAAGCCCTACGGCGAGCGCAGCTTCTTCTCGAACCCCTCTCAACTTTCATCTCCTTCTTCTTTTTCTTCTTATTCTCCTTCTATTTTAACACAAAAAAGAGTCCATAAGTGTAGAATCTTTTGTATTATTGTAAAGAAAGTGTACAATAAGAATCTTTAATAAAAATTCTGAGTACAATAGAATCTGGGAATTGGGGCGATGGAGATTAAGTCTACTTTGATTTCTTTACTCCATTGACGATATGATGCAAAAATTGATAAAGCTTGGCGGTTGATGAACTCTTAGCAGCATGGAGGAACTTTATCACTAAAAGCACTCTCTCTGAAAGTTCTTAGTAAAGCTGTAGCATATGTAGCCTCTTTATGTGCATGCCTATAAGGAAGAAACTGTCTTTTATTTATAGCTTTTCTTTACTAGAACAGCTATGTGCATATGGGCAGAAAATACACTATCTTCTACCTTAGAGATGCATGAAATTGGATAAACATATGAGCCTTAAGGGTTAGTGGCGAGTTAACGTGTTCGAAAATCAGTGTAGCTTGCCACATGTTTTGAGATGTGCTGTACAAAACACTGCCATGTCAGCACATGATCTTTTTTCTGTGGATTAGCTATGCATGAAATAACTTTAGACGCATAACATCTGGTTTCTTACTGGAAATAGTTTCTTTTCATTGAATAACTATATGTCAAACAACACTTTGAACGTATAGCTTTTTGACTGCATACTGCAAATACTATTTTGGACGTAGTTACATAAAATTGGTTCTTTTAAAGTTGTTAAAGTGTAATGATGAAGGTGACGTAATCAATGACATCTTCTTCGTAGTTTGACCACTGCACACTGATCGAAGTTCATCTTTTTATACAAGAGACAAAAACACGTCATGTGTCAAATGGACCATGCGTCTTTCTGACTCGTCTTCGACTATGCATCTTCTTTAATCAAATTTAAAGACACTATAGTGCTTCCGGGATGGCTTCAACTTTTGAAATCTTTACATCTTGGGTGCATAACATCCATGCGGCCCAATTTGTATTTTTCATGATTTTACAAGACCCCCTTCAAAGTTCTTAAAACTTGAACAAGTTTTGAAATACTTTGAACAAGAAGCATGAGAGAGGGGGTTTTATCACACAAAGCTTTAGATGCATCAGATCACTTGCCATGTTGTCATTGCTTTGACTGAATCCCTTGAAATCTAAACTATCTGTGAAATTTGTCGCGTTAGTTTTTAGCAATCACTTGGATCATGGCTAAGTCAACTGTGATCCGTAATTTTAGGAACAAAAAATCATGCGACAGTTCATGCTGCATTGATCTCTTTATTGGGAACCAAGCCGCATGCCACATCGCCATATAGTGGATTTCTACCCCTATAAATAGGACGTCTTGACAGAACTTGTCGTCATCAATTTGCTAGTTAGCACTCCAGCAAACTCATGCAAATTTGTGAGGGGGCTCAACGTCACTTTATTAAGAACACTGCTCTTTGGTTATGCCAGAAGTCAAAAAAAGATCGATCGTCAAAAGGTAATCTTTCTTGAAGTATTCATCATCTCTTCCTCTTTGATTCCTACCAATCAGTTATTTTCACTCAAAGTTTATGGAAGAGATTTTTACTCTGATCATGTTTGAACACAACACATTACTAGAGTGCATAGTTGTAATTATAACAAGAAGCACTACTAGTAAAAAATCCTGCCGTACACAAAGATGGAGTTAATCATCAATCTTCATCAAACAATATATTGCTGGAAAATACTGAAGTTATACAGCTCCTAGGCGCACGAAGCTTTTATGTTTCATTATGCATCTTTTGTCGTTATGCGGTGGATCTGCATGATTAAAAGAACAACTGATTTTATGCGACTAACTTCTTTGAACTTGTTATATTAGGATACTCCTTGGATGAATAGAGCTCAGATGGCGCTTGTAAGGATATCATAACATGTCTTGTTCGACATGATTCAGCACATTACACAAAGGACTTCCACTATCCTTCGATCCAGCTAGCTGTCTGCACCTATCTGACGAGGTTTGCAACTGGCTGGTTTTACTGCTGTAGCAACCATAATTAATGAGACTGGGTTTTAGTCTTAATCGAAATATTGTCGATGTCGGACGGTGTTGGCATTTAGCGATGAGAAATAGCTTTATGTATGCTCAATTTTGTGTTCTCTCGCTAAAGTACACTGCCAACGACATAGAGGGGAGCCAATGCTGGTAGATGCACTAACATGTGGCCCAGGTTTGGCACATCCACGAGAATGCAAGGTTCACAGTACTTAACCTGTGGAAGTGCTCAACGTCTTGACATTATCCTCTAGTACGACACTTTTTGTGTCTCATGAGGACCTGATGGAGAAGACCAAGAGTATAATAGATCTACATCATACATGACCACGCCTTTAGAATAAAAATCTAGAAAGTAATAGATCTCCATTATACGTAATCATGGTTTGAGCTGTCAATAAAAAAAATTTATTTTCTCTTTCAATGTAACCTCAATCTTGTTGCACTAGTTCTTGTCTTCATGAAGACACCCATCTATCTTGAGCAAGAGGTGACGCATGAATTTGCTAAGATAAACCACTGTGCAATTAGTAACAATTTAAGAAGATGAAACTTCAAAAATATATAAAAAGGTTTCAGTTGCATAAATCTGTAAGAAGCATAGCCACCAAAGTATATAGTCACATATCATCCGTCATGACTAAAACTTGCAAGTTACTCAGATGCATGTGCCTCTCATTACGGTAAGGCATAGCTATACTATAAGTTTTCATGAAATTTTATCTAATTTCTGAGTAACCTTTGAGACCACTAGACCGTAGCATAAAACCTTTCAAGTCGGAACTCGCTCATTACTGTTTTGAATATGAAATATTGCTTGAGGATTTCTGTCGCATAGGATTTTGACTACCATTGTCGTCAAACATTACGCATTTAGTGCTTCTATGAAGTGTACAATTTTTATCTTTAAGGCGTATACTGCTTATGCGTCAAGTATCTTTGTTTGATTCTCGAAATCCTTTTAAGACTGCCCAACATATTAGTATATGGATTATTTGATTTAATATGCAAAAATCCATATTCTGTTCATGCATCAGCTATGTGAATCTGGATTTATGAAATGAACTTCAGATGGTTCTTCAAAAACTGTGTCCTTCAAAATAACTATATTAGATAGATTCATCGTCAATAATAGGCCAATGTTTACATTTCTCCAGGAATTTTTCATTTCCCAAAGCATTCGATTGAGCACAACAAAAAGTCATTTTCTTCTATAAATACAAGTGGAGAGTTAATGTTATTACACTGCTCCTCCAGTGACTCCGAAAAAAGCTTCTCATTGTAAGCATCCTCAACTGCCAAATAGGGCTACTCCCCTACAGCTGTCTGGTGTAGATTTTACTGTGGCCCTACTACCACCTCTGCTAATCGTTGTGGCTCCAACTCCAGTATCCCCTCTCAGCTCGAGGAAGAGAAAAATAGTCGAGACGAAGTTGTTTATGGTAGAGGAGATCTTAGATGTGTTGGGCCTCTCTTTGAGCGACATTGCCAAATCTTTGAGAGCATCACCTGACTTTGATCACTTTTCCTGAATCCAGAACAAAAGAAGGTGCAGGGGGAGTGGACGCTTTTTGTCGACTATTTCACACTTCGGTTGTCCGAACGCTCCAAGACCTTGCAGATATGATCAGTGACTCTGACTGTTCTTCTCCATAACTGTTTAGGGCTTTACTAAATTTTAGGGTTCTCTTGGCGCTTCGAATGGCCATGTTTTGTAAACCCTTTATCACTATTAATGAAAGTTTCTTATTTTGCCAAACTGCTATGAATAGTCTATTGCTCTGTATGTAAGAACACACTCACAAATGTCATATTAGTTTTAACAAATAGAATATAGCTGGTAACTCGACGCATGAAACATTCAGCTGTCATTTAAATAACCTTGATGATGATATATGACTCACAAGAATGAGGAAACACATATGCAAATAGTCTCATTATGTGCCTACCATGTCTTAAAGGGAAAATTACCGCATAAAGTCTTCTTATGTGCCTCCTATGGCCGCATGGGATTTTCTAGCAGAAGATCAATTTGATGTTCTGTTTTATCTAGCTCATATCCAACATTAGATACAGATAACTTTTGAGAGTTATGCGCACTTGTTTGTAGTCTACATCTGAAGATAATTTTTGTAATTCTTTTTCCCTTTCTTTCTTCTGTGGATGAAAGTATCTTGTATATTCATAAAATTTTGAAAATAAAGAACACTTTTTGTCTTGTTGGGGATATTTGACATCTGATATTTCTCTAGAGGCGATGTGGACATAGGAAAGTATCATATTTGTGTGGACTTATTATCTTAAACATGCTTAATTCGAGCATAGATAATACTATAAAAAATTGACCACTATCAGAGGTAATATGGACATGATAGATGTTATAGTGGATCTATTATTCTTGGCATACCTGATTAGGTATAAGTAATAGATATAGCAATTGATTACTATCAGAGGTAATATGGACATGATAGATATTATAGGTGGACCTATTATCCTTAGCATACCTGATTAGGTATAGATAATAGATATAGCAATCGATTACTATCAAAGGTAATATGGACATGATAGATAGGCTTTAGTGGACCCATTACTTATGGTTCATGCGACTATATGCAAGTAATAGGATATGATCAGAAAGTATACCAAAGGTAATATGGACATGGTAGATACTCTTGGATAAATCTGCTCAAAGGTAATATGGACTTAGCAAATTTACAAAACTCTATAGTGTAAGCCCACTTCCCAAATTTTTTTATTGTTAGGGTTGACTATTTTTCGAGTTAGAAAATATTTTTTTATTTTTATTTTTTTATATAAAAGGGTATTTTGATTAAGGAAGGACTTTGTCGATTTATTTTAAAATTAATTTTGTATTTATAGAAAAATATTCTACAATTATTTTTATTAATTATTATTTTACACTTTGATATTTATACTTGTAGAATTATTTGGTTTATTACTATCATTTATTTTAAAGATGTGATTTTTATAATTTCTGTTTTAAATACTATTTGATAATGTTTAGATATTATTTCAAATTCCTATTATGATTAAACTTTTATTTAGATTTGGTCAAATTTAATTTATGATTTAAATCTATAAAGACATTGATCATGAATCATATTCCTTCCTTATTTAGGATTCTCATCTCATATATAAAGGGGAGGCTTCCCTTTGTTTTTTAACAAATTTTTCCTCAAACCAACTCCACAAAATTCCTAGCTATTAGCCATTAGTCATCTCATCACAACCGTGTCTGTGCAACGTGTCCGTGTCCCTATTTTCCTTTCCACTATTTTTATTACAATTACATTCTCTTAGCCGTGTCCGACACATCGGATACGTCCCCAAATCTCTAAATCCCTAAACCCAATTCTAAAATTTTCTCTGCCGTATCGGACAACCCCGACACAGCCAATCCCTAATCTTACCTCTAATCCTAAACCTAACCCTAACCCTAAACTAATTGGCCGACAGCCACCACAACCACCTCTGCCGAGAACCGTGACATTGCGTCCCGTCCCCTCGACCAGTCTGGCGACCGACCATGGCATGCCGCCTTACTAGTGCCCCTTGTCACCACGGCCTCCCCCGCCATCGCGGCATCGTCTTCACCGCCATCTCCACAACACAGCTACCACCGTCCAGGCATCCTGCCTCCGCCACCCACCAAACCCATCGTGACCACCACAACCACTAACACACCGACCTTTCTGGAGCCGCCGCCAAGTAAACCTTGATCCAACAACTACCGAGAGCTCTGACTGAAACCACCATCTCTGCCACCGCACGGGTTCATCCCTCCGCCTTGTGAGACCGTCGTCCTAGCCCTACTACCACCGTTCCCGCATGCACGCTGCCATCGCAAGCTCTGTCGGTGTCTGCCCTAGTTTTTCCTTGCCTCAGATCTCTACTCCCGTCGTGTCAGACAGCCATTCTCCTCCCCATATACCATCAGCAGATTCGTCGGGCATCCCTTCCCTCTTTCGAACTTTCCTCTGTGTCGGATGGAGTTTCTCGGTGAGCCGCTCTCTCATCTCTCTCCCGTTCTCGCTCTCTCTCTCCACGCTCTTCTCCTTCCATTGAAGTTTCTCTCTCCCTCTATCTCCTTTACTGTTGCTGCTTCGTTTCTTCTTGCTTTTTTTCTTCTTTCTTTTTGTGGAAAGAAAACAAACCCCTCTAATTTCTTTCTCTTTCATTTCCTTGTTTTGTCTTTCTTCCATAAAAGAACAATAGCAGTAGTGTATATGTTCAGTGTATACATATAAATACTAGGGTATATGGTTTTATTGGAGTATTGCGTATATGTATATATTTGGATTATAGAGTTTATTATCATTAGTTTTAACAATATTAATGTATATATATTAATTATTCCTAAATTAATTGTGACAAAATATTTATTCTAGCCTTGGCCCTACATATTTTAGATTGGGTTCGAAACCCTAAATATATTATTATAAAGTATTCTTGATCTATACTTTTTTGGTTTAAAATTATATTTTAACAAAATTAGGGTTTTGCTCTAAAAAGAGTTTTCTATAATTTTTGAGGATCTATCTGAAATTATTTTGACAAGTAAAATATAGTTTCAAGTTGATATATATTTTCTAAAGAGTTTATACGCATATTTTTATATATTTTTTCTTATTAGGGACTTTCTTTTTATTAAACCAATTCTATTTGATTCCAATCTTGATCGTGACTAGTCCTACGTTCATATTTCTTGTGATTCTGACTACTTCATATCGACCCTAGCCTAATTGGACTATCCCGGACTCAATAACATGGTCTGTTCCATCATTTGAGGTCGTCTTGTATAGTTATGATATTTGCGACTATTCTGTGCCAATATTATCAAGTTACGTCAACTGTAACTAATCAAGACAAGTACAATATTGCTTTATATGCTTATTACATTATAATGCTATCTTTCATTGTATTCCACTAAGTATTTTGTTGAGACATGATTGTGACACACGTTAGGCTTGATTGCATCATTGCTTGTTTATTGACTATTTAGTGAGTCGGGAGGGGAAATGCTCAGTAGGTATGTGAACAAAGCAAATGATTGTTATTGTGGATAGCTAAGTCATACACCGCACGTATGGGTTAGCCGTACCTTTTTATAGTGGATAACCATCAATGATGTGTTGTATTAACCCAATTCATTTATATATCAAAAAGTACTTCAAATGCATAGTCTATTTTATTTGTACATATTCATTGATAGTTGTGTTGTTTATACATGTTCCTGCTAATAGTTTATAGTACATGTTATTATTTCCAGTTCATACTCATGTTTCTACTACATCTCTACTGTCTAGCTTATTTTGTTTTAAGTTACATAAATGCAATAGGGTTGTACTTTGCTCCTTTCCTAACTGGACCGATGCAGGTGACTTGGCATGCTTTCTGCTTTTGTACAATGGACCATACAGGTGGAGGTAGAGATCTTGGAGGTCGATCTTGGATTCTAGATAGATTAGTTAGTTTTTTTATTTAAATGTTTAACAGATTTGTTCCTAAAAATTATTTATATTGTATTATTGGATTTGTAAATAAAATAGTTATTATGAATGAGCAAATAAATATGATTTTGTTATTTTGAATTGACATTGAGACCTAGACAGCGTACTACCATCGATGCCGTGACGTAGGCTGGACTTGGCTACATACTCATATTCCAAAAAGCGGAAACAGGTCGTGACATATAGAGAGAAAGTCAATAATATAGAATATATATTTCAGAGGCAATATGGACATGAATATTCTTTCAGAGTAAATTTGCTCAGAGGTAATATGAACGTGACAAATTTACGAATCTCTATAGAGGGTAGGCGTCGTAGAATAATTCAGAGTAATATGGACATGAATATTCTTTTGACAAATAGATTATTTTGATTCCGGCTGGAGAATTTGAAAATAAGATGTCTTTAAAGCGACTTGGCTTTAATGACGGTTTTTATAAATTTGAGAGATTGTTTAGCAAATTTCTCTTACAAGAAAGTTTTGTAAGAATTAAGGGTGATTATGCTCGAGAATTTGTGAGGACTTATTATTTATAACCTATCCAGAACTGGTAGGATAAAAATAATGGTTCGATGTGAAAGATATATTGATATTATTATGTAGGATATTCATTGCTCCTGAAAGAAAATATAAACAATGTAAAAAAATTGGTTGGGGATACAAGATAATGTCGGTTAGACATAATATTTTTTAAGAATTTTCCATTAATGGGCATCATCAGTAAATTTCCGTTGGACTTTGCTAGCATGTATGCTCCATTCGAATACACTGGTTCGACAACAAAAAGTCATTCCCATTTAGCTACGAATTTTTCTTTGCTTTTATGTGTCATCGCATAGGCCTTCTTTCTAAAAGAACCAGGTCACCGACTTGAAAAACTCGCTCATTCATCTTTTAATTAAAGGCTTTAGAAATACTGGCTTGATATAACTAAATTTGCTGTTGAGCCACGTCAGTCGTTTCTCATCAAGTGCCTCCAATTCTAGTAACCGTAGATGGTTATTGTCTTCAATTATTAACTCATTGGATATAAAAAATCAGGGAGAAAGGATTTGAATCTCTAGAGAAAGAACTGCTTCACTTCCGTAGACTAAAGAAAATGACGTTGTACTGGTCAGAATCCATACTGTAGTGTGGTATGCCCAAAGACATTCACCAAGTTTCTCATTCCAATTATGTTGTTGGATGAAACAAACTTTTTGAGTAACTTAATAATAGTCTTATTAAAAGCCTCGGCCAAGCCATTAGCTGCGGGATTGTAGGCTGTAGAGCCTATATTCTGGATCTGGTTTTTCTCACAAACTTGATAGAATTTATTGCTCCTAAATTATGGGCTATTGTCATGAAGAATCCTCCAAGGTTGTTTGAAATGATAGATCACATGATGTTTAATGAAACTGACAACATTAGATATATTCACTGTAACAAGTAGGATAGCTTTCGCCCATCTTGAAAAATAGCCAGTTATTGCTAGGAAAAATCGATGTCCCCTAGAGGAAGGAGGACTAATAGGTCGAATGATATCTATTCCCTAAGCTTCAAAGGGCCACGACACGGCCGTCGGATGCAGAAATTCTGAAGGTTGATGTATGAAATCTGCATGAATTTGACAAGCTTTTCATTTTCTTGTGTAATTTATAGCATCAGCCATCATAGTGTGCCAATAATAACCCAAACGCCTTAGCCGATCCTGTAATTTTGGACTAGGTTGATGGGCACCACAAGTACCATCATGAGCTTCACGAAGGGCGTGTTTAGCTTTTTCTTTGGATAAACATCATAGAAGAAGTCCATCGATCACATGATCTTCGATAAAATATTTTATTACCTACATTATAAAGGAAGCGAAGAGAATGCCTCTTTTATTGAAATAGCTTCTTTAGGACCGTCAGAAAAAATTCCATAATTAGCATATTCTATAAATAAAAACCTCCAATATTTAAAGTCGACATTCGCTGTTACTGAATAACTTTAGTGTACATCCATATTATTCTTTGTACAAAATAATTCTCGACCAAGCACTGTGATCGACTTCTGTGTGTCGACTGGAGTAGCAAGTCATGCTGCCAAACCTGCTGGAGCATCTGCTTCTTTATTTTCTAACCGGAGTACATATTCGATGAAGAACCCAAAAAAGTAGAAACTATCTCAAGATTTGTTTGATAATATAGAATAAGATATTCATGACGAACTTCATATTCTCCTCGAACTTGACTGACTACCAACTTGGAGTCGCTATAAGCTTCTCGATAATCTACCACCAGCTGTTTAGCCATCTGGAGTCCAATAAGTAGGGCATTATACTTTGCAATATTATTGGAACAAGGCTCCATAAGAGAATAAGCATGGTGGATCACCAGATTATTAGGGGATATCAATACTACCCCCACTCCTACTATAATGTTACCTTTAGGACTAGTTCTTGAAGCTCCATCTAATAACATCATCCAAATAGACTCTTCCGTCGTTGTATTAGACTCCAATACTTCATCCGAAATTTTATCATAGAGTTTAGAAGTTTCTACTATCGGGTGTGCAGCTAGAAAATCAGTCAGAGTTTGACCTTTAACTACTTTTTGGGGTACATAAACCATATCATAGGAAGATAACAACATTACCCAAGTGGCAAGGCAAGAATTAAGCGCACTTGGTTTGGTCATAAGTGTAGCATCCACTTTTTCATAGAAGGGTATTTCAGTCATTTTAGCCATTTTGGCATTTTTGTGATTTCTATATATGTTGACTTGTGTTGTGCTAGCAACTGGTTTAATCTTAGTGGACATTGTATAGGGGCCTAACCATGCATTAGAATTGTTATTTTTCTTTTTAGAATTTATTTTAGGCATTAGATTATTTTTAAGGCTTTAATTGATTTATTTTAGCCTTTTTGCATACTAGCCTTTAAGCCTTTTTGACGTGGACCCATTTCTACTTGAGAAAGAGTTGGCCCAAGTGAAACCTTAAACCTAGAGAACCCCCCTTGGCCGCCCAAACAGCAGTACCCCCTCCCCCTTTTCATCATTTGTGAAGTTTTGAGCCTCCACAAGGAAACCCTAAAAGATCCATCTCTCCAAAGCTCTTTTTCCTTCATCCGGAGTCCGTTTCTTCCCAAACGAACTCCGTTGCACTCGTCGAGGAGAGGAGGATCCGCTAGAGCATTTCTAAGCGTGAAGGCGGAGGCTTTTGCGGGAGGGAAATCGGTCAACACGACAACCGAGGAGCCCCGTTCATTGAGTTTTTGACACTCAATAGCTAAACCCTAATCTAGCATTGTAAATATGGAATTTCTTTCATTTTTGCATGCATATAGGTGCCCTAGACTTTCCCATGAAATTTGGTGGAATTTTGACTTCGTTTGATGGCGGTATCGGGCACGTGTCGGTCCTTTACGGCACGTGTTCGATGAAATACCGCTTAGGATAGAAAGTTGCTATTTTTCGATTCTGACTTCATGGATGTTTAGATAATATTATTTTGATAAACTTTCATGAAGACGGATTTGGTTTTGACAACGTATCAGCGGCATTTCGAGCAACAGACGCACGTGCACGGATCCCGTTCCCGAGGCCGTGCATGCCGTGTTGTCCGTGCGTTGTTTCTCGATACACAGGCCGTATTTTTGTGTAAAATTTCTTGAGCATGTGGGGGCAAACTCTGCCCCCATGCTCGTAAAATATCACGGCTTTTCGTTGAGCGAGCGTGGAGAAATTGTGCGTGCACCACTCAGCCACTTTGCATTCATCCTTTTATTTTGTCGCTGAAACGGACTTCGTGCACGCACACGATGCAGCGAAGACCCATTCCAGGACCTGGGACACGTTGACCTATACATAGACTAACCAAGAAACAAACCTCGAGTCGCGGCGTGGCCCGACGAGCGAGCCACGAGGCCGGAACCGCGCACACGAGGGCGCGCGCGCAGCAGGCCGCGCGGGTGCGGGTGCTGCATGCGCCGCTTCTGCACAGCATGTCACTATGTCACCTTGTCCTAGACCTACCCCAAGACCCCCAAGCTACGTGCACAAGCACGAGACTTTTTGTTGCGTGTGTGGCGCTCAATCGAGCGAGAACGCACGCGTTGTCACGCGGTATCGGAAAATTCCGATACGTATTCTGTGGACACGACACGGACACGATTTCGAATCCGAGAGTATACGAACACATCACGTGGGTCGAGACCAACGTGTATGCCAAGTTTTGCGGGTTCGTTTGGTGTATATTGCATTTTGGGTCGTTGTGTGAAATGGTTGAGTTTCCTTTAAATTTTGATTTTTGAGTTAAATGCGATATTTTGATTTCCAGCTTCTTAGCTTACAAAATCTGAGTTTTCAGGACTTATATGAGATTTCGAATTTGTTGGAACCAACCTTTGGTTTTGTTTCATAATTTTTCATCAATTATGAGTATATATGCTTGCTATATAGTTTTGTATACATATATTTTATTATATATATCTAAAACCCCGTTGAAACCCATTGCTATGTTCATATGAGTTGAGAATGGGTCGAGGGAATTTAATTCCAGATTTTGATTCTTCAAACTATTTCAAACCATTGCTAATCATTCCTTTTGAGCATTTGTATATATATATTATATATATATATATATATATATATATATATATATATATATATATATATATATATATATATATATTATATATATATATATATATATATATATATATATATATATATATATATATATATATATATATATATATATATAGTTTCTTAATATATAGTTTCTTAATTGTATATATATATATATATATACAATTATATATAGATAGTTTCTTAATTGTTTCTTAATTGTATATAAAAATATATATATATATATATATATATATATATATATATATATATATATATATATATATATATATATATATATATATATATATATATAAATATATATATATATATATATATATATATATATATAAAATATATATATATATATATATATATATATATATATATATATATATATATATATATATATATATATATGTATATATATATAGATAGTTTCTTAATTGTATATATATATATACAATTATATATAGATAGTTTCTTAATTGTATATATATATATATATACAATTATATATAGATAGTTTCTTAATTGTATATATATATATATATATAAAAAAATATATATATATAGATAGTTTCTTAATTGTATATATATATATATATATATATATATATATATATATATATATATATATATAAAATTTATATATATATATAGTTTCTTAATTGTATATATAGGTATATAATAGTATATTAATTTGGGTAATACCATAGTTATATTGAATGTTTTAATCTCAAATTTGATCCTTATTTCAGTAAGCTCCATGGCACACACACACACCATCATTTGTTAGAATTAAGGTTTGTTTGTATTGTAAAAACACATGTGTGTATATACCTATATGTATATAGATATTTATGCTTGATAATTCTCTTAAAATTGATTGTAGTTGTGTATATAAATATAGGAGCCCTAGGACAGATTTGGTTTATCATTTTGAGCCTAGTTTAGTCGAATTGGCCGACAAGTTGACTAAATTGACAAAAGTCAACTTTGGGTCAAACTTGATCCAATTCAACTCAAACGAAATCTAAATGACCTAGAATTTTGTGTATGACCTAGAAATTAGTAGACGGACTACTTGACCCAGGTTTGAACAGCATTGACCAGGTTTGACCAAAGTTGATCGGGGGTTGACTATGACCAAAATGGACCTAGAAGCATGTAGTCTTGCATTGTAGCCATTTCTTTTGATATTTTAGACTTGGTTGTGACATGTGTATACTTTAAATAGGTTTACATTGCCCCAGTTTAGCTACACTTCATCATCAGCAGTTCAGTTTGCCAGGCGAGTGCATTCTTTGATCTTTTCATACTTCTTTGGATATGTTCCCTTGTTATAGACTAGTATACTTGATGCTGACACGACGTTCACATGGATTAGTACCCTATGGATCTTTTCATGCGATGTTATCCCCTCGGATACATCGAGTACATCATGTTCATGTACTTTATCATGGCATCATGTACTCCATGTATTCATATTTATCCATATGCACTCATATGTTATTCATGTACACTCATGACCATATGAGCTCCATGTAACAGTATTTGTTATCCATGTGCAATAACATAACATGCATTGATTCTTGTGTATTGATTTGGGGGCAGGGAGAGTGTAGTTGGTTATGTGATCATTATCCCCAGTAGGTATCCACGTGCACTCCATAGCTGTATCCATGTATAACCTAAACCGTTTACATAACCAATTCATGCTCTAAATCACGTAGATGGTTACATTTCTCTATTTATCATATTATATCTCATTGTATAGTCTATCTCTCTTGTTGACTTTCTTTATAGCGATTCATGTATAGTTTTCTATAGCTTGCTTTATATGTCCAATCCTGATATGAACTGTTGTGAGAGATATGTGCTCGTTCCGTCCTGACTGGGCATGTTGAAAATTTTACAGGTATTGATGAGGAGTACTGCCCTACTTATTATGGCATTGGCTTAGATGACACTGGCGACGTGGACCCTCAGGAGGATCCAGTAGTCGCTAAAGACTTGCCCATAGTCTAGCTGAGACTTAGTATTTTATTGTCTTTCTATTTAAGACTTTATGAGTTGTACTTGAGATTTATTCTGGTGGTTTACACCTAGACTTTTATTTATGTTGTGACTCTTTTGTGATTTTCTATTCTATTCCATCTAAGTATCGTGATTCAGTACTTATTATTTTATTCTTTATTCGGAGCTTATTCTAGACTGTATTAGATATTGTGACTCAGGACAGCGTTCTACCGCCGACACTGCGGTGTAGGCTGGGCGTATTCACTTCTCGTGCCCCTTTCACTGGGTGCGGGTCGTGACACATTTTTAGTGGTGGCCCATACAGCTCACCAATCACAACTAGTGTGATTTTGTAGTGGTACTCGAACTAGAGTATCATTATAGCCTGCAGTAGGATATAGGATAAGTTAAGGTACTCAATCACATTAGGAAAACTCTTATCAATTCTTGCTGTTAATTGTCTCCTTTTGAAAACAACTGTCCTCCAGTTCTTTTTTAATAATTGATTCCTTGTTTAATCTGTCTTCAGGATGGTGGAGACACGATCACAGCACTCTGGTCTTAGGGATACCACTGAGAGGTCTGCTACTTCTCGTCCGACTCAGCAGGCACCAGGGACCACAGTACCTCTTGTTCCAGCTCAGGTGGGTCCATCTGCTACTTTTGGGGGTGCTCCTCCACCAGCTCCGAGGACTACCCCAGGAGTTCAGGGGATGCTACCACCACCTCCCCAGGGGACAGTTGATGTGGCACAGTATTTTGCTTTCATATAGCAGATGATGGAGATGCAGTGACGCCAGGCAGAGGACATGAGGAAGGGCATTGATAATTCCCACCAGTTGGCGCTGGTGGCAGTAGAGAAGGAGACTATCCAACCCCAAGGAGGGCATATTCAACCTTACCAGCCGAGGACTCCAGGTATTCAGGAGTTTCAGAAGATGAGGCCGCGAGACTTCAAGGGTACGGAGGGTATTCTTTACGCGGACGACTGGATCGAGCACATAGAGGAGATTTTTCGTCTCGCAGAGATACCGGCTAGACTCCAGGTGGAAGCAGCGGGCAGCATTATGCAGGACCTTGCCCGCACTTGGTACCAGACCGACCCCAGGGTTGGTACTACGAGGCAAACTTGGGAGGCTTTTAAGAAGCTTTTCAAGGAGAAGTTCTTCCCTGATACTGCACTTGGCGCATTGGAGACGCAGTTTCAGAACCTGGTTCAGGGGACCCAGACTGTAGAGGAGTACGTCGGGGAGTTCTGCCGCCTGTACAGATTTTTGGAGGGCCTTAGCGAGACAGCAAAGGCTAGATGATTCAGGAAGGGTTTGGTTAAGGAAGTCAAGTCCTCAACTAAGAGCAACAGGAATACTACATTTGAGAAGATTTTGATGGGAGCCACGGCAGCAGAGGATGATATGGAGCTAAAGCAGAAGAGAGGTCATGATTCCCATGCAGCCGGTGGCAGCGGAGGATCGACCACGAAGCTCCATTTTTAGCAGCAGCATCAGCAGAGGCGATTCCAGCAGACACAGCAGAGAGACAGGGTCAGTAGGCATCGAGACAGCAGCAGGCAACCATTTGTGACTTCTGTAAGAAGCCAGGGTGCAGGTGTTGTGAGTACAGGAAGAGGTTAGGCAAGTGCCTACTCTGTGGTTCATCAGAGCATCAGTTGAGGGAGTGTCCTGAGGCTTTCGGGCGTAAGGGACAGGGAGCAGGAACCAAGGCTCCAGTGGAGCAGCAGAGGGGACCCTTGCCGACTCAGCAGTAGAAGTTTGTTCAGCACCAGCAGCAGACTAGAGGTGGCCAGCAGGGGCGAGCTTTCGTCATGGCAGAGGAGGATACCGAGGTAGTAGGCGATCTGATAGCAGGTTTTGTTCTTATCGACACTTTTCCCGTATTCGTATTATTTGATTCGGGTGCTTCCTATAGCTTCGTGTCTGTATCTTTTGCCATTAGACACCAGCTTTCTTCTGAACCTTTGCCTAGGACTTGCAAGATCACGACTGGGTGGGTATTATCCTCGTCAGTGATGTTTGCAAGGATCGGAGAGTAGTTTTGGGAGGCCGAGAACTGGATGTGAGTCTGCTCATGATGCCACTACCGAACTACGATATTGTACTCGGTATGGATTAGTTGAGCAGGCACCACGCCAGTATAGATTGCTGTGGGGGTAGAGTTATTTTCAGCATGCTAGGATAGCCGGAGTTCGAGTTCACCAAGCGGGAGTTAGAGCAGAGCAACGGAGTTTTATACGGAGTTTCAGCAGAGGAGCAGAGCGTACCACATCCACTGATAGCTGAGTTTATGGATGTATTTCCGGAGGAGCTGCCAGGGTTGCCTCCGGACAGGGATGTGGAGTTCTCTATAGACTTGATATCCGGTATAGAGCCGATATCTCAGCATGTCTATAGAGTGAACAACAATAAGCTTATGGAGCTGAAGAAGCAGGTGGATGAGTTGCAAGACAAGGGCTTCATTCGATCGAGTTCTTCACCGTGGGGTGCACTAGTACTCTTTGTACCGAAGAAGGATGGGTCGATACGGATGTATATCGACTACAGGACACTCAACAGCCTCACGATCAAGAACAAGTACCCGGTGGCGAGAATCGATGACCTGTTCGATCAGCTGAGCAGAGCAAAGGTATTTTCCAAGATTGATCTGAGGTCAGGCTATCATCAGGTGAAGGTAAAGAAGGAGGATATTCCGAAGACAACTTTCAGGACTCGGTTTGGCCAGTTTGAGTTCATGGTGATGCCGTTTGGGTTAACTAACGCCCCGGCGGTGTTCATGAACTTGATGAACAAGGTGTTCCACCATTACTTGGACAAGTTTATGGTGGTGTTCATCGATGACATTTTGGTGTATTTGAAGACCCCAGAGGAGCATGAGGAGCATTTGAGAGTGGTTCTGGAGACTCTCAAGAAGGAGCAGCTATACGACAAGCTCTCGAAGTGTAAGTTCTTCTTGGATCAAGTTGATTTCTTTGGTCATGTGGTGACCGGATATGGGATCTCAGTCGACCTGAAGAAGATCAGAGTAGTTGAGGCATGGGCAGCACCGAGTTCAGTCGTAAAGATCAGAAGCTTTCTGGGATTGGCAGGATACTACAGAAGGTTTGTTCAAGATTTCTTCCGGATTGCAGAGCCATTGACTAGGCTGACCCGGAAGGACGTAGAGTTTGTCTGGTCAGAGGAGTGTCAGGTTGCTTTTGATGAGCTGAAGAAGAGACTGACGACAGCCCCGATTTTGATGTTGCCATCAGGATCAGGCGGGTTCACTATCTACAGTGACGCCTCAGGGATGGGTTTGGGTTGTGTCTTGCAGTAGTATAGGAAGGTGATTGCCTATGCATCCAGGCAATTACGTTTCCATGAGAAGAACTACCCTACCCATGATTTGGAGTTAGGGGCGGTTATCTTTGATCTGAAGCTGTGGAAGCACTATCTATACGGAGAGCGTCTGGAGATCTTCACAGACCACAAGAGCTTGAAGTATGTGTTTACACAGAAAGAGCTCAACATAAGGCAGCACAGATGGTTGGAGTTGATGAAGGACTTTGACATTTCATTACAGTACCATCCAGGGAAGGCCAACTTGGTTGCCGATGCCTTGAGTAGGTATCCGGTAGCTATGTGCTTGACGATGGATCATCATCTATTAGCATATTTAGAGAGTTTGGGGATCGAGGTGATCGTGCCAGGAGTTCAGATACAGATGTGGGGCCTTCAGATTCAGTCAGACTTGATGGAGAGGATCAAGTCAGCTCAGTTCGACGATGTTACCCTGCGGTGTATCCGAGAGCAGGTTCAAACATGATTGGCAGATGTGGAGTTCATCATTGTGGAGGATGGCACATTGAGGCACGGTTCTAGACTGTGTGTGCCTAGCGGAGAGCTTCAGGAGCAGGTTATACAGGAGGCCCATCGCTCTCAGTACACTATGCATCCAGGTGCCAATAATATGTATAGAGATTTATAGGAGCATGTATGGTGGTATGCGATGAAGCGGGAGGTAGCACACTTTGTAGCCAGGTGCCTAGTCTGTCAGCAGGTTAAGGCAGAGAGGCAGAGGTCAGGAGGACTGTTGCAGCCATTGCCCATTCCAGAGTGGAAGTGGGAGCACATCACGATAGACTTTGTTTTTGGATTACCACATTCATCAGGAGGGAAAGACACGATTTGGGTCATTGTGGACAGGTTGACCAAATTCGCCCACTTTTTGCCATTCAAAGTGGGGACGTCTACTGAGAAGCTAGCGGAGTTGTATATGCGGCAGATTGTCAAGATACATGGAGTTCCGGTGAGCATTGTCTCGGATCAGGATAGTCGTTTTACCTTCCATTTCTGGCGGAGTTTGCAGACTAGTTTGGGTACTCAGCTCAAATTTAGTACTGCATATCACCCTCAGACGGACGGACAGTCGAAGAGGACTATTCAGACTCTCGAGGACATGCTGCGGACTTGTGTTCTGGATTTCGGAGGATCATGGGAGGATCACCTGCACTTGGTAGAGTTTGCATACAACAGTTACCAGGCCAGCATTGGTATGTCACCATTCGAGGCATTGTACGGGCGTAGATGTCGTACTCCCTTGTCTTGGGATGATGCTGGAGAGTGAGATTTACTGGGACCTGAGATGGTTGTAGACGCAGCTAAGAATGTAAAGCTCATCAGGGATCGACTTTGCGTGGTGCAGGATAGACAGCGGCATTGGGCCGACAGCCACCGGAGAACTTTAAAGTTTAAGGTTGGAGATATGGTATTCTTGAGGATTTTACCGACTCGAGGCACTATTCATTTTGGTAGAGGATGGAAGCTTAGCCCACGCTATGTCGGACCTTTCGTTGTCAGTGGAAGGGTCGGTGATGTGTCATATAGACTGGACTTGCCTTCTTTCTTAGCGGGAGTCCATAATGTATTTCATGTATCGCAGTTGAGACGGTATGTGGCAGATCCTAGCCATGTACTGGACCATTCTGAGATTGAGGTAGGACCTACTGTCAGTTATCCAGAGCAGCCTATTGAGATTCTGGATCGATGGGAGAAGGTGTTGTGGAACCAGTCGATACCCTTAGTTCGCGTAGCTTGGAAGCATCACTCTCCAGGAGAGTCCACCTGGGAGAGAGAGGATGAGATGCGCGAACGATACCCCTATCTTTTCCAGTCTTGAGGTATGATTTTGTTCTTTCTTAATCATGCATTTTGTCTTTAATTTTGGGGACAAAATTATTTTAAGGGGGTAGACTTGTAGCATCCACTTTTTCATAGAAGGGTATTTCAGTTATTTTAGCCATTTTGGCCTTTTTGTTATTTCTAGATATGTTGACTTTGTGTTGTGCTAGAAACTAGTTTAACCTTAGTAGACATTGTATAGAGGCCTAACCATGCATTAGAATTGTTATTTTTATTTTTAGAATTTATTTTAGGCATTAGATGATTTTTAAGGCTTTAATTGATTTATTTTAGCCTTTTTGCATACTAGCCTTTAAGCCTTTTTGACTTGGGCCCATTTCTACTTGAGAAAGAATTGGCCCAAGTGAAAACCTAACCCTAGAGAACCCCCTTGGCCGTCCAAACAGCAGTACCCCCTCCCCCTTTCATCATTTGTGAAGTTTTGAGCCTCCACAAGGAAACCCTAAAAGGTCCATCTCTCCAAAGCTCTTTTTCCTTCATCCGGAGTCCGTTTCTTCCCAAACGAACTCTGTTGCACTCATCGAGGAGAGGAGGATCTGCTGGAGCATTTCTATTATGGAGGCAGAGGCTTTTGCTGGAGGGAAATCGGCCGACACGACAATCGAGGAGCCCCGTTCATTGAGTTTTTGGCACTCAATAGGTAAACCCTAATCTACCATTGTAAATCTAGAATTTCTTATATTTTTGCATCCATATAGGTGCCCTAGACTTGCCCACGAAATTTGGTGGGATTTCGACTTCGTTTGATGGCGGTATCGGACACGTGTCGGTCCTTTACGGCACGTGTTCGACAAAATGCCGCTTAGGATAGAAAGTTGCTATTTTTCGATTTTGAATTCATGGATGTTTAGATAATATTATTTTGATAAACTTTCGTGAAGACGGATTTGGTTTTGACAATGTATCAGCTGTGTTTCGGGCAACGGACACACGTGCACGGATCTCGTGCACGAGGTCGTGCGTGCCCTGCTGTCCGCGCGTTGTTTCTCGATGTAAAGGCCATATTTTTGCATGAAATTTCTTAAGCACGTGGGGGCAACCTCTACCCCCAAGCTCGTAAAATTTCACGGCTTTTTGTTGAGCGAGCCCGGAGAAATCGCTCGTGCACCGCTTAGCCACTGTGCATTCAGCCTGTTATTTTGTCGCTGAAATGGACTTCGTGCGCGCACACGACGCAGTGAAGATCCATTCCAGGACCTGGGACACGTTGACAGATACCTAGACTAACCGAGTAATGAACCCCGAGTCGCGGCGTGACCCGACGAGCGAGCCACGAGGCCGGAACCGCGAGCACGAGGTCGCACGAAGGAAGCCGCACGGGTACGGGGATGCGTGCGCCACTTCGGCATAGCGTGTCGCTGTGTCACCATGTCCTAGACCTACCCCGGGACACCCCAGCTATGAGCACAAGCACGAGGCTTTTCGTTGCGTGTGCGGCGCTCAATTGAGCGAGAATGCATGCGTTGTCACGCGGTATTGAAAAATTCTGATACGCGTTCAGTGGACACGACACGGACAAGATTTCGAACCCGAGAGTATACGAACACATCACGTGGGTCGAGACCAACGTGTATGCCGAGTTTTGCGGGTTCGTTTGGTGGATATTGCATTTTGGATCGTTGTGTCAAATGGTTGAGTTTTCTTTAAATTTTGATTTTTTAGTTAAATGCGATATTTTGATTTCCAGCTTCTTAGCTTACAAAATTTGAGTTTTTAGGACTTATTTGAGATTTCGGATTTGTGGGAACCAACCTTTGGTTTTGTTTCGTAATTTTTCATCAATTATGAGTATATATGCTTGCTATATACTTTTGTATACATATATTTTATTATATATATCTAAAACCCGTTGAAACCCATTGCTATGTTCATATGAGTTGAGAATGGGTCGAAGGAATTTAATTACAGATTTTGATTCTTCCAACTATTTCAAACCATTGCCAATCATTCCTTTTGAGCATTTGTATATATATATATATATATATATATATATATATATATATATATATATATATATATATATATATATATATATATATATATATATAGCTAGATAGTTTCTTAATTGTATATATAGGTATATAATAGTATATTAATTTGGGTAATACCATGGTTATATTGAATGTTTTAATCTCAGATTTGATCGTCATTTCAGTAAGCTCCAGGGCACACACACACACACACACCATCATTTGTTAGAATTAAGGTTTGTTTGTATTGTAAATACACATGTGTGTATATACCTATATGTATATAGATATTTATACTTGATAATTCTCTTAGAATAGATTGTAGTTGTGTATATAACTATAGGAGCCCTAGGACAGATTTGGTTTATCATTTTGAGCCTAGTTTAGTCGAACTGGCCGACAAGTTGACTAAATTGACAAAAGTCAACTTTGGGTCAAACTTGATCCAATTCAACTCAAACAAACTCCAAATGAGCTAGAATTTTGTGTATGACCTAGAAATTAGCAGACGAACTAGTTGACCCAGGTTTGACCAGCGTTGACCAAGTTTGACCAGAGTTGACCGAGGGTTGACTTTGACCAAAATAGACCTAGAAGCATGTAGTCTTGCATTGTAGCTATTTCTTTTGATATTTTAGACTTGGTTGTGACATGTGTATACTTTAAATAGGTTTATATTGCCCCAGTTTAGCTATACTTCATCATCAGCAGTTCAGTTTGCCAGGCGAGTACATTCTCTGATCTTTTTATACTTCTTTGGATATGTTCTCTTGTTATAGACTAGTATACTTGATGCTGACACGACGTTCACGATTAGTACCTTATGGATCTTTTCATGTGATGTTATCCCCTCGGATACATCGAGTATATCATGTTCATGTACTTTATTATGGCCATCATGTACTCCATGTATTCATATTTATCTATGTGCACTCATATGTTATTCATGTACACTCATGACCATATGAGCTCCATGTATACAGTAGTTGTTATCCATGTGCAATAACATAACATACATTGATCATTGGGTATTGATTTGGGGGCAGGGAGAGTGTAGTTGGTTATATGATCATTATCCCCAGAAGGTGTCTATGTGCACTCCATAGCTGTATCCATGTGCAACCCAAACCGTTTACGTAACCAATTAATGCTCTAAATCACGTAGATTGTTACATTTCTCTATTTATCATATTATATCTCATTGTATAGTCTCTTTCTCTCTTGTTGACTTTCTTTACAGCGATTCATGTATAGTTTTCTATAGCGTACTTTATATGTCCAATCCTGATATGAACTGTTGTGAGAGATATGTGCTCGTTCCGTCCTGACTGAGCATGTTAAAATTTTTACAGGTATTGATGAGGAGTACTGCCCTACTTATTGTGGCATTGGCTTAGATGACACTGGCGACATGGACCCTCAGGAGGATCCAGTAGTCACTGAAGACTTGCCCATAGTCTAGCTGAGACTTAGTATTTTATTGTCTTTCTATTTGAGACTTTATGAGTTGTACTTGAGATTTATTCTGGTGGTTTACACCTAGACTTTTATTTATGTTGTGACTCTCTTGTGATTTTCTATTCTATTCCATCTTAGTGTCGTGATTGAGTACTTATTTTTTTATTCTCCATTCGGAGCTTATTCTAGACTGTGTTAGATATTGTGACTCAGGACAGCGTTCTACGGCCGACACTGTGGCGTAGGCTGGGCGTATTCACTTCTCGAGCCCCTTTTATTGGGTGCGGGTCGTGACAATAAGAACCCTAAAAGGGTTAACCCTGGATATAAAATGGATAGTTTGTCCCATTACTAATGATGCGTCTTTTTTATTACAAAAATTAAAGCAAGGCATTCCTTCTCAACAGGGTTATATCAGTACCCTGTGCCGATCATCATACGGCTCAAATAATAGATAGCTTGTTCATGTCCTTAATTATTCTTTTAAGCTAATAGTGCAACAAAAGAATGTTCTATTGAACGGACATATAGCAATAATGGTTTACCCACAACTGGAGCCACCAATATTGGAGGATCGGTGAGGTACCTTTTAATATCTTCGAATGCTTGTTGACATTTTTTATCTCAGACAAAAGAGACTCCTTTCTTCATTAACTGAGTGAAGGGTCGACATCGTCTAGATAGATTTGAAATGAACCTTCGGATGTAAGCCAACCTGCCTTGTATACCCGAAGCTCTTTAATATCCTTTGGAGGATCCATTTCTAGGATCGCTTTAACTTTGTTGGGGTCAATATGCATTTCCAATGAAGTTATGACAAATCCAAAAAATTTGCTTCTGGAGACTCCTAAAAATGACTTTGTAGGATTCATCTTGAGTTAGTGCACACACATCAATTCGAACACCGTTCTAAAGTTCTGAAGGTGATTGTCCTTTGAACGACTTTTAACTGCAATGTTGTTTACGTAGCATTCCACTATCTTTTGCAAATGTTTGCAAAAAATTGTGCCTATGGCACATTGATATGTAGCTCCAGCATTCTTTAAACCAAAGGGCATCACCGTATAGGAGTATACCCCCATCGGTGTTCGGAATGATGTGTTTATTTATCGGCTAGAAATATTTAAATTTTATTGTAGCCTAAAAACACATCCATAAAGGACATTAGTTCGAAGCCACAAGTGTTATCAATCATGACATCTACGATTGGAAGAGAAAACTCATCCTTTGGACAAGCTTAATTATCTCGATAATCAATATATACCTGAATCTTCCTATTTTTCTTCATGATCGGGACAATATTAGTGACCCAGTCACGATGTTATTCTTTTCGGACAAAGCCACTGTCTATAAGTTTCTTTACCTCAGTCATAATCACTTCCATCATATCTGGACGGAACAGTCGTTGTCATTGCTTTACAGGTTTAGCATTATGAAGTATATTATGACAATGCATTGCTACCTGTGTATCAAGCCCAAACATATCTTCATAACTACAAGCAAACACATCTACATACTCTTTAATGAGCTCGAGAAGAGAATGTTTATCTACATCAGATAAATTTTTGCTGATGAATATTGCTTTAGGCGACTCTAAGTTACCTAAATTAACTTGAACAACTTCATCTTTAGCAGAAGCTCTCGTTGTTCAAACCGTATTTCCCATTAGGTCTCAAGTTGTTGAGCCTAATGCTCGACTTCAAAGGTCTTAATAGAGAGATCATCATCCTCTGTTTGATCACCAGATACCTTATAAGCTGAGAAAACATCTCTAAATATTGCTCCTACACGGTAATCTAAATCCCATACTGAAGAATTAGAAGAATGAGAATATGTATCACTATCTTCTTTGTTTGTTATTTCTGTTGTAGTAGGAGGAGTTACATATCCTAGCCCAGAATGAGTAGGATGATAGTAGTCTTGTGGTTTCTCTGTTGGAGTTGGGATACGCAGCGATAAATATCGACCTTTACCAAAATTGAGACCTTACTGATTATGTAAATCATAGCCCATTTTTGAATGACATTTTTCACTTGAGGAATGTACCAGTAAAGCTGTATTCTACCAGAATCTGGTTCAGGATTGTTAACTAAAGCTTCTTCAGTGATCTCTACTCGACCAAAATTGATCGGTGTCTCGCCAATCGACCTAGATGGTACTTCAAAGTAAGAATCCTCATAAGATAGACATGGAGTACTACTTCTAACAAAAATTGGCACATACAGTGACAGCTTCGTATCTGTGATAAGTAAACACAAAGAGTCTACAGTTTTTAGACTATTCGTAGGAACATCAAAGTAATCAAAAGCATAACCTCTTTTATTAGGTATCTACATAATTTCTTCTTCTGGGAAAACATCCTCAGGAAGTTTAATACATAGAGATTTATTTACAACATCTGCTCATGCAGCGATCAAAGCATGCATTAGATCGATCACCAGAGGCTCGTCCGGTTGAACTAGATGCTTGTTTCGGTGAAGATCAACTACAAACGGTTCGTCTTTCTTGGTCCTCAGGTCAATCACCAGAGGTTCCTCTTTTCTTGTCCTGAGATCAATTACTAGAGTCTCTTCTGTCTTGATGTTCATTTTATTCTTGCATAGATTAACAAAAAAGGTGTACCATCACCTGATTGAATTTCCTGTGAAGTCCTAATAGGCTCCTTCCACATGGGATCTTTCAAATATATAGCCAAGGGCTCTTCAACTGGCTCCTTCCACACGGGTAAGCTAGCTCAGCTGGTTTGGACCTGTCTGAATCGGTTCAGTGAGGGAGCCTTCAGGCTTTTCCAAGCCTTGCCAATAGGCGGCGGCTCATGGCTCGCTCATAAAGGAGGAGTAGCGCGCTAACACGGCTCGCTTCGCTTTTCGACGAAGATAGAAATACCTGTGGTTTGATCAATAGAAATTTGTTTTGATTTTCCATTAACATCTTCCTCCTTGTCCACTACCAGATGTTATGGTTTATCGTCAGAGGGTCTCTAATCTAGAGGTTTATATAGCCTTGTATTAGAGAAGTACACTTCGACCCTCTTGAAAGGATCAATATCTATAAATTATGTACAGACTACTCCTTCTTCATTCATATATTTGAAACATGATAAAGAGTAGATGGTACAAGAAGATTTTTATATATCTACGGTCGTCCTAACAGGACGTTGTAGGACACATTGGCATCAATGACATAGCATCTGACTTCAGTCCGAAGATTCCCTATATAACACTTGAGATGGATATTTCCCAGAGAATGACTTTGTCCCGCATTAAAACTAGTGATAGTAGTAGAGGTTGGTGACAACTTGTGCATTGGAATCCCGAATATCTGAAGCAAGCTTCGAGGATAACACTAACAGATGAACTAGGATCAATATGGATGCGGTCCACCATACAAGCCCCGATATATCCTGTATAATACAGGCATCTATCATAGAGGTTATTTTTCAACAACATATATGTTCGACATAACAAAAGGTTAAACGAACTTTTTGCTTTATTGAATGTATAAGGTATCTGTGTGCAAAGAAGGAAGTCCTAACCAGGATATTCTAAGTATAGGGAGAGGCGGTTTCTAGAAAAGTGGGATGGTGGAGATCGAGCATTGCAGCGGCTCTTTTACTCCGTTGACGATCTGACGACGAGTCAACCTTGCTATGGCTCTCTGGTGCCTTTGATGGGATTCTGGGATCACCGATCAAGAGGCTGTCTGGAGGAGAAGATCCCTTAAATATGGTTGGTTGGTTGGTTCTTTGGTTGATTGGTGGATGGGGGTGGTCGACTCTTCGTAGATAGAGATTGCTAATCCTTTGAAGATTTTTGATTGTCAATTTTCTCTCTGTCGATGCTTTGGTGGAAGAAGAACTCGTTCTATTTATAGAGAACCGATCACATATACGATGTGCATTAGGGTTCCTGAGATATGAAAGAATCTGTCGTCATTACACGGTATGGGCTTCTACAGTACTGACACGTGGCGGACAACGAGATTCCTCTCAAACGAGATCTCTGGTGGTTATAAACATAAACGAAGGAGGTGACATGTGGCGTGTGTCGATTTGCTTGATCTGATACAGCCGAGTAAATCTTGGGATTTTATCCTAGCATTAGAGTCTAATTGATCCTCGTCTAAGATTTAAATCAATCTGATATGATATCAATCATGATTTAATCCCAATCTTCTCTGCAAGAGGTGGTTTAAACAAACCAATTGGGGTGGACCCATGGTTCCTGTACCTCCGGTGAGGACTAAGTACTGTTGTGCTTCTGGGCGACGAGTAGACCGGGCTTCTGGAGACGACAGAACCTCTATTCTTTCAGGTGACGAGTAGACTTGGCTTCGAATGATGATGAGACTTTTGTGCATATAGAGCAACTTATGAAGTTTTGTCTCAGAATACTAGAGTCACTGTGTTGTAGGCGACAAGTAGGCTTATGCTTCAGGTTGGTAAGGTTACTATGTTTTTGGAACGATAGGCTGAATTACATTAGTTGCGATGGGAGTTCCCAAGCATTTGTAAAGAAGTGACTTAAGCTTCTGATCTGGAGCAAGCCTGAGGGAGCCGGAGTTTACAACGGAGGGCCTATGGAGTAAAGGCTGTTTCACAATCAGCATTAGACGACTGTGCTATAGGAATGGATATGGTGTGAGTATATCACTATCATGTACCTCATGCAGATATAGATAAGTAGATGTGCCTCTGAACAGTGAAGGCGTTGGCTGCGATGGGAAGGGTATGACACCCTTGCGCGTCTGAGATTGGCGTAGGCAGGTAGCTGTGCCTCTGGAGTGAAGGCACTGCCTTCTGAAGTAAAAGAAGGGGAGGGGGCCTACCACCATCTTGCTTCTGAGGTTGGTGCAGGCAGGTGGCTAGACCTCTGGCTTGAAGGCTTTGGCTTTTGAAGCAAAGAGTAATAAATATCCGCTCTTTAAGGAACATCCCTCTTAATTGCCACCATGATATAGGGAATTCCAAAGATCTAAGACTCACATTCAAAGTACTGAGCCTTAGGTTCGTCCCATTCATACAGAAATTCTGACCATCGGCCATGTGGCGTAGGCTTTGGGCTATTTTCGGTCCTATAAAAGGGGAAGTTCTCCTCTGAAGAGTTGATGTCTTCTTCTCGGCATCCTTTATCACCATAAGAGATCCAAACTTAACTTCGAGCGGCGATCGGCCTTGTGTAAGTTGGCTGCTGGTTGAGGCTTTTCTCGTTTGTAGGATTCATGTTCTTGTATAAGAACTCTGTGTAGAAGAAGCCATCGCTGCCCTTGAAAAGTATACAAATGTCCTTCTTAGGGAGTTCGACTCTGAGCGACGTCTGAGGGATGTGGGAAATCCAAGCCCCGGGTTCGAGATCGGTTTCTCACCCGATAAATAGCCGGTCGTGCTCTACCTTGATCTTTGGAAGCAATAGGGCTTCGCCGTGCTGTGGTTCTAGGTCTTCCACTTCTTCAGTATATATTAGAGCTCTAGCTTCTCTTGGTGACAAAAGGGTTGGCTCTGATGGCGCTGTGAATCAGTAGGGTAGAGACTTTGATAGAGACTATATATCTCTCTTCTGCCCATGATGATCACACAGTGAAGGCTGCCCATCGAAGACGATCCTTTTTTTATGTTCATAGGAATTTCTATTCTCACTTGTGTAACAAAGACCTTGTAATTGATCCATGTAAATAAGATTTAGGAAACTTCTTTCTTATATACTTATGATTAGTCTGTGTAATAGACCATTGTAGCCATGATTAATAAGAAGAGTACTTTTTCTGAACTTTATCCTGATAATGTCTTCGTCCTTGGTTGGTCTGCGCTTCTCACTTTTTGTGCCTCTGTGATGTTAGGTCGATAGTGGGACACTAACCTGTGCCATATATCATCTGGACCATGGTAGGAAGAGGGTGGGCGACGAGAGCACCCTCCTGCGCCTTACATCAGCTGTAATTTTTCATGCTTCTACAAAACCCCCTTCAAAGTGTCCCGAACATGGGTCAAGCTTGGGGAACTTTGAAAAGAAGTATGATACGAGTCTCCTCTTTTTTTTGTGTAGAAAACATACCCATCACCTCCTGTGGACATGCTGACGATGTGCTTAGGCTCCAGCATTAAATGAGTTAAGTCGTGTCCTCCTTAGGTGTGATTATAACTCCTTGTATCATACGAACATTCATCATGACCTTTTTCCTGAACCCACGTCATCCAAGGCTTTTTGTCTTCTCTCGCAAACGTATCCTTTCTTATAAGTAGGCATTTTATGGGAGACAGAAACCTTCCTGTCTTTATCTTTTCTTCAGCAGTCTTCATCAGAGTTCTCTCTTTTTTTATAACCCTAGTTCTTTGCCATGGCCCCGAAGAAATCTGAACCCTAAAAACATCTATAGCTGGCTCTCCAAGAACCCATGGTGGCATAATCGATTTTCTTTGATCTGCAGCAAGGGGTAACCTTCGAACAGCCACGAAGCCGTCGAGGCCATCTAAGGTCTCTATCCT
Source organism: Iris pallida (assembly GCA_029216955.1). NCBI lineage: Eukaryota > Viridiplantae > Streptophyta > Magnoliopsida > Asparagales > Iridaceae > Iris > Iris pallida. The sequence goes on from JANAVB010011400.1 coordinate 89,234, forward strand.
AGAGCAAACTAGCAAAGAGGGGACGAGCAATCATCTGGCTCGAGGAAAATAGTTGGCTTCTGAGGATGTCGTCGTTGAGCAACTCTTCATTGAGGAAGAAGTACGGCCTCCTATTGTCGATAAGCAACTGACTTCATTTCTTGATTTTACCATAAATGGCGTGTTCTTTGCGACATGGTCTTGGAGCATCATTTGGCATTTTCGTCTTACTGATATTGCTTTTGAAGATGTATAGACCTTCAATGCCTAACTTTTAATCCTTTTGGCATCTTTTATGCAGTCTATGTACCTTTAACTTTCCTCAGGGACTTCCTTTTGGCTTTAACCGTAGGCAATGAAGGCGGCGGTGCCAGAGAGACACTTGCCCATTCTTCTGCTCAGCGACTCACTTCAGGTCAATCAAGAAGTCGTCTGGCCATGATTAGGGAGCAAGGCCGTACCTATCTTCGTCGCAAGATGGATCGAGGCCGGTTGTCGGATACTTATAATACTGTCGAATTGCTGAAACCTTGTTTCTTGTTTGGCGATGAATTGGTATTGGAGGACATAGCATTTTTAGACATCACCAAAGACTGGTATTTTAAAAACGTCGGTGGCACTCCTTTATTCGTGCCTTCCGTTTCTCATTATCTCCCACATTCTGCTTTCTTCTGCCTATCTGAAACGCGCAACATGCGCTGGGATCTGACACCCGAGTGCTAGAACCTGCTAGTTAGCCGTATTGATAAGGAAATTTGTTCTGACCCAAAGGACTATTTCTGTGATGTACCTGTGGGTTTGCTTACTACGCTACGCGTCCTGCTCCCCAGCCAGGTATATAAGGAATTTGCTGTTGAAATGTACCCTAATCGTGCTTCTTTTTTTGCTAACAGGCTATTATTTGTCTGTTGTACGTACCCGAAAAGTGAATTTTATGCCGATGGCTGGATTCATCCTGAATTAGAGTGGAAGACCTTGTCCCTCTAGGTAATAAGCAAGTTTAGGGAATACTTGAAGGAAGCGGGTATTTACTACTGTGTTAAAGCCTCCGTGTACGGAATCGCTGTCAACCGTGCTCTTTTTCTCGCCCTGTTGGAGATGTTTAATCATCATACGGGGACGTTCTTTACTCCCTGCAGGGAGTTGTGCTTAGCTCTTCACGAAATACGTGTACTATCCAAGCTACAATGGGTAGAACAACCTTTTGAGGAGTACATTCTTTGTAAGGAAGAGTTCCTCTCCTTGGAGACTGAGCATCCTGCTATAATAAAAATGTACAAGGAGCTATTATGCCATTATCATGTGTGTAAATATCAAGACCAGGAGCATGACCTGCCCCAGATCCAAGCTTGGGTCAATTATATTTTTATTCAGACTCCCTCGACACCGGGATGCCTTACTATACCTCGCGTCCAGTATATACTGCCGATGAGTTAGATGAGATGATAAGCACCACTGGGTATCGGCTCCGTCTGTTGATGCCGAGGTTGGTCCCACTTCTAATATTCACAGCTTTTTCAACCAGTATCTGGTCCCAGTGGGCCCGAAAGCGACCTTGGCGGCCTTCTTGATGGTATGGCTGCGGATGGTCGTAGTGCCAGGGGGCTCTGGTCCAGCTGGTCGGATTAGCCAGGATCTAATCCTGCCCGCTGTGAGGCTTGCATTTAAGCAATCATTGTCGTTTTTACTGGTGATGGTGTGCAATCTACTGTGCGGCTTAAGGGAATTTTCTCAGAAGATTCTTGATTGTGAAGGGAGTGGAGAGGACTTCCCGTTAGTTGAGCTTCCTTACCACTATCTAATGGGTTGGTTGGCTCTTCATCGTCCTGGTCTGATGAAGCCCGACACAATTTTAGGATATGAGGCAGAGGATGCAACTCTGCGTAATTACGAATGCGTGGAGTGGGTCCCTAGGAATCTTCCTACCTGTCGGTGCATGTTGGGTCGATTAGGTAAGTATGCCATCTACCGGGTTCCACCCTCCTTCCGTGGCTTCCGTTCAGACGAGAAGTTGGTGGACGAGAACCTGACTGCTAGGGCATTCTTCTGCTTGCAGTACATCCGTCCTTCTCACATGGTGTATAGGAATCAGAACTGAGTGTTCTTAGAGCCATATTTACCTAGTCATTTCACTCCCTAATTTGGTTATAGCCAGGCAATAGTGGGTAATCCGAATCTTTGTCTTGGGCATGAAGGTAGTCTCATGGACGGTGCTTGGGCTTGGTATTATTATAATGCCAGTCGTACCGAGTTAATATTTTCCATCCCTCCTTTACAAGGGATAGGACTCTTCTATACTCAGCTGCCCAGCTCTACTGTGTATACAACACCTTTCTGCCGGAGTATGATCGTCAGCGGAGTCTACTCGAATGGACGAAGTTTGAAACCCATCCTTTGCCTTTTTTGCTTCAATTAGGAACAACGCCCTCAGAGAGTGAAGCCAATGATGGTTCTAGCTCGTCTGCAGAGGAGAGAGAGAAGGAACGAGCTCTTACTAGCTTGCGAGGGTGTTCGACTTTGCCTGGGGGAGTTTCCCCTCCTATAAAAAGAGCCAGAATGACTCATGTGCCTGCAAAGGGTGCAGCGGCTTGCTACGCTGGGTCTCCCTCTGGAGTAAGTCCTCTTATTCTTCGAACTTGTCCATCCTTTTCGTATCTTATAATTGAGCGGTTTGAACATGAGGGACCTTCTTGGTCAGAGTGGGAATTTCCTAAAGAACCCGGGTCTGCTGCTCCCCGACACTTAGGGACGGATGAGCGGGATGCTATAGATGCTTGCTCTAATCCGAGAGAGATTCCTCCTCGTGTCCCATTTGACTATGGTTCAAGAGAGCTTTTGGATGTATCGGATTTGTCTCTTCCATTGGTCGGAGAGGAACCTGCTGCAAAGAAAACTGTGGCCGGGGTGGTGCCAGTAGGAGGACTCATCTCCGTGCGAGTCAGTGCGGGAGCTGATGCTCTGACCGTCGGGAAGGCGACTAACAATAAGATCTTCGACCCAAGGAATTGCTGCAGGGCCGATCTCGACGGTAAAGGGGGCTGTGGAGACGGTTGAGCCTCTCGAACCGTCGAATGTCTCATCGGCAACTCCTTCTGCGTCTGCTCTAGTACATGAGCAGCGTTTGGTCCTTACTTCCCCTCATGGTCCTTAGGTTGTAGCTTCTCTAGTGACTTCAGTGAGTCTCGCCGACAAAGAATACTGTGCCCAGCTTCTGTTGGAGGCTAACCGTAATACTTTGATTTGCGGTTCGAAGAGCGCCTCGTACGGTCAGTCGCTGGCCGGGTGGATCCGGGACTTAGTAGAAGGTCGATTGAAGATCTTGTACAATTATCCAAAGTATGCGGCTGAAGTCATAATCGCGAGAGGTCTGCTAGCTGATTTGCATGCCATTACTTTGGAACTTCAGGGCCTTGATGACAATCTGCCGACCTTAGCCACGACAGAACTAGAGAATGTAGTCTCTGAAGAATCCTACCTAGAGCAGATGCATAAGGCTTTTTCTGATCGACTTGTGGAAGTTGAATCATAGATTGCCGAGCTGGCCGATGCCGAAGGGGCTCGAGTCTCCCGTCGCGCAACCACGGAGGAGCACAGCAGAGACCTTCGTGAACAGATCCGGAAGCTGATAGATGTACTGGCCCTTACTAAGGATGACCTGAAGGAATCAGATGACCAGGAAGAAGTCCTTCGCCAACATTCGGAGGCTCTGACTCAAGAGATGGCGGATATCGGCACCCGTCAGGCCGAGTTAGCTCTTACGCGTTAGGCTTTGACCCCTATTAAAGACGAGACTGCCAGACGCCAAGAGGCCGACAGGAGGGCCCGCGCATGGATCGCACAGCGGAGGGCTAATATGATGAGCTGGCTGGAAGACCTTCAGGACCAGTCTTCCCAGTTTTAATTTCTTGCTACTTTTTGTCCTTCAACTTGTGAGGGATCATATGTGTATTCTGTAATAGAAAACATTGCCTTCTTTGTATATGAAGTTTCTGTTTTCCTTTTCTGTTTTATCTATCTTCACGGTGTAGATCCTGTACAGGGGTGAGTATTCCCTCAGGGGGGATAATTCTCCTAGGATGTTTGCTCAGTGGTTATATGGACATGGAAAGCATGGAAGTTTTTGCGAGAGATACTTTCTTTACTTGGAGTTGATATAAACATGGTAAGGATAGACTCTTCTGGGGTATAGAATGACTCAGAGGTAATACGGACGTGAAGGGTTCTATAGATGACAATTGTGGGGAATTGTCAGGGAAAGGGGGCGTTGCTCAGAGGTTATATGGGTATGGCAAGCATCTTTCTTCCTAGAATAATAGTTCAGAGGTAATATGGACGTAACTATTTTTCTTAAGAAGTTATGATAACTTTGGGGTTATTATAATAGGGTGACTACTCAGAGGTAATATGGACATGGTAGACAAGATATAGAATAACAATTCAGAGGTAATTTGGGCGTAATATATTTTCTAAAGATTATGACAGCTTACAACTATTGTGGAAGAGGTGACTACTCAGAGGTAGAGAGTAAATGGTAGGCACATCTTAGGATAACATTTCAGAAGCGAGAAGGTCATGAAATATTTTCCAAGAGATTCATGATGATCACTGGTTCATCGTGTCAGGAACCTGGTCCGGATGGACCCTTATGACTCCGTCTTGTGGTATAAAGAACGGGACCAGCCCTAGAGTATTGTCCCATGCTGGTGTAAGGTTGACTACTTCCATCATCGCCTTTAGTATAGGGATGACGCCATCTTGCACTTCTGGGGCTGAAAAACTTCCGAACTAGAGAGTAACAATGTTGGTCGTGATGGTCTTCTCTTCGTAATCCAACGATATGATGTTGGCGTTAATGAGGCGCTGAATTTGCCCCTTCAACACATAGTAGTCTTGTGTTCAGAGATGGACGTACAGGTGATAATGGCAGTACTTGGGATGTCCACCTTTTCCACCTCCTCAGGACGCCTGGGTGCCGGAATGGACAGTTTGCCACTCTTTGTAAGCATCTCAAAGAGCTCCAGCGTGTCCTCGTCGTTGAAGGAGTAAGTCTCCTTCGGCCTCTGTGCTTCCACAGACTTGGGGTTCACAGCTGCTGAACCTTTGGAGATGTTGACGATCATGGCTTGCTTGTCTTTTTCGTTTTTAGGGTGTTGCTAGACAAGCGTCTCCCCTTGTCTTCGGGCGCAGGAAAGTGTAGCCCCCGGAGCTGCACGTCTTGGGCTTTCCTTTGTGCGACATTCGCTACTGTAATAAAAGGTGTCCACTCCGTGGAGGGAGCACTGTGCCATAATTTTATAGCGGACAACATGTTCTTGTGCCAGGAATCCATAAGCATGGGCTCGGGTATATCGGGTGATAATCTGAGGGTTGTCTGGCAGAAGCGCTCGATATATGTGCGGACGTGCTCTTTCTTCCTCTGGACAATTTTTATAAGGGTCGACATGGCCATATCCATGCCTCTTTTGAAGAATCGGTCCACGAACCGAGTCTTTAGGTCTTCAAATGACGATATATAATCGTCTGGAAGACTGCAGAACCACTCATAGGCTACCTCCTGCATGCCTCCTATGAATATATTGGACAGGAGTGCGTCATCCTTTGGCAGGTGCCCCGTTACTGAGGCAAAGTGCCTCAAGTATTGTCGGGGAGATGCCTTTCCTTCATAAGGTGTAAGCGTCTGTGTATTGTATTTGGGGGGATAGACGACGTTGTCCCAAACGGCAGGGTATGGCTGTCGGATCCCGATCTTTTGGCGTTGCTTGCTTCTGTTTGGCATCATGACGAGCATACAGCTCCTTAATGGCCTGCTGTATCTCGACCGACATTGCGGAGCCTGTAGCCGATGGAGTAGATGAGGATGGTCCTGTCTGATTGGCAGTAGGCAGTCTGCTGGATTTGTCGTTGCTTGGCGGATCACGCATAGGTGTAGAGACAGCGAGGGCCATGCTACTCTTGAGGTCGATTATGATTAAGGACAGGGTCTTCATGGTGTCTCAGCGTATCTAACTTCATCTCGAGGACTTCGATACGTCTGAGAGCTTCATTATTGTCTTCCTCATTGCCATCGGCCATGAACACAGACCGAGTGTGAGGGTGACTCGAGGGAGCCGTAGATCCTTCACTTTCTGGCTCAGACGCCTGAGCTTCGCTGTACTGAGGATATACTGTAAGATTGTGATCTTCTTCGGACTCAGTATGGTTACTACCCCCAGTTTGGTGACTGGCTGTGCCAATGGATTCATCCGTGTCATATTGCGTCTCCTCAGATTGGAACACAGGGTTGTCGTACACAGTAAGAGGCTAGTTTCCCCCAGTTTTTGATAAGGCACACAATGTAGATCTGGAATGAGTACCTTAGAACACACCTGCATTAGGTATCTTAGCTTTACTGCTCTCTGACCTCCTCTTCGGTTTAGCAACCGATATGGAAGGACTTCTTGAAAGCTCAGGAACCCTGTGCCACGTAGCATGTGGCGATGCGAGGTTCGTCTTCTCTATGGCTCACCGACCCCATGTTAAGCCTCTGACGTGGGGTCGGCGTAGAGTAGTGTCTCTGGAAGACGGAACGCCTACTCGGCTATGGCGCAGCCGTCTGTTGACAACAACAGTTGATGGTAATCTGGGTACAAGAGTGCCTTGATTTAGGCACATCCTGTGCTACAGATTCTTCTTCTGCTTGGGAGAGGGTTGGATCTTCTGTCATTACACTCCCATTATACATGCAGGAAAGCTGTATGTAAGTACGGTCAGAGCGGGTCTGGCAGAGAATGCTGCTCGTGTGGCTCCCTCTCTGTGGGACGTACCTCCTAGCTTAGCTTACGTACAGGAGTACTCCAATGGAAGGAAGATTCGACTGGTTGAGGCATCGGACAGTCTTGTATAGCTTTCCGTCGGCTGCGCATGTAACTGTCAACACGGGCCTCTGGTCAGCCGTTGGTGTCGCACGCTTGTTGTACGAAGCACGAGCCACCTAGGATCTCTTTCTACTATCTCCAGCGGGCGAGTAGTATTCATAGTCCGCTGAAGGTTTACCTGAAGGAAAAGCGATTCTGTCGAAGACAGATCTCCTTACCGTTAATACTCCCGTCGTAAGGGGTTGGACCGATGTGCGCTTCCTTTGGCATCGTTCCTTCGTCAGATAAACTGTGGAACCACCATCTTTCTCGCCATGCTTTCCCAGGACGGGAATCGGGCGAGGGATAAGGCTGTAGCAGCCAAAATCTTCTTTGTGGCTTTGACATTGAGGGGGTTCTGAGACACAGTTCCCACCATCATGCTGTTGGCTGCAGCCGTCTCAGGCCTCCAGACAAGTCTTCCGGTTGTATGAACCGCTTCGAAGTCTTCGACTTTTCACCAGAGATGAGATCTTCAAAAGCCTGTTGGTCGAAGCGTACGACTAGTATGTCTTGAGAAGCTTCCAGCAAGTTGTCATCAGATTGCGTCACCGCCTTCTCGTTGGAGGAGAAGGTATTCCCCAGCAGAGTCGCCATTTTGTTCGACATAACAAAAGGTTGAACGGACTTTTTGCTTTATTGAGCGTATAAGGTATCTGTGTACAAAGAAGGAAGTCCTAAACAGGATATTCTAAGTAAAGGGAGAAGAGGTTTCTGGAAAAGTGGGATGGTAGAGATCAAGCACTGCAGCGGCACCTTTACTCCGTTGACGATCTGACGACGAATCAACCTTGCTATGGTACTCTGGCACCTTTGATGGGACTTTGGGGTCACCGATCAAGAGGCTATCTGGAGGAGAAGATCCCTTGAAGATGGTTGGTTGTTTGGTTGGTTCTTTGGATGATTGGTGGATGAGGGTGGTCGACTCTTCGTGGATAGAGATTGTTGATCCTTTGAAGATTATCGATTGTCAATTTTTCCTCTGTTGATGCTTTGGTGGAAGAATAACTCATTCTATTAATAGAGAACCGAGCACATATGCGATGTGCATTAGGGTTGCAGAGATATGAAAGAATATATTGTCATTGTACGGTAAGGCTTCTGCGGCGCTGATACGTGGCGGACATCGAGATTCCCCTCAAATGAGATATCTGGTGGTTATAAACATAACCGAAGGAGGTGACACATGGCGCGTGCCGATTTGCTTGCTCGGATACAGTCGAGTAAATCTTTAGATTTCATCCTAGATTTGGAGTCTAATTGATCCTCGTCTAAGATTTAAATCAATCTGATATGATATCAATCATGATTTAATCTCAATCTTCTCTGCAAGAGGTGGTTTAAACAAACCAATTGTGGTGGACCCATGCTTCCTGTGCCTCTGGTGAGGACTAAGTACTGTTGTGCTTCTGGGGTGACGAGTAGACCGTGCTTCTGGAGACGACAGAAACTCTATGCTTTCCTGCGACGAGTGAACTTGGCTTCAAATGACGATGAGACTTTCGTACATATAGAGCAACTTTTGAAGCTGTGTTTCGGGATACCGGAGTCACTGTGCTGTAGGCGACAAGTAGGATTGTGTATTAGGTTGGCGAGGTTACTGTACTTTTGGAGCGACGGGCTGACTTATATTGGTTGTGATGGGAGTTCCCAAGTCTCTTGGAGAGAAGTGAATTAAGCTTCTGATTCGGAGCAGACGACTGCACCGTAGGAATGGAGATGGTGTGTACATATCACCATCATGTGCCTCATACGGACGCAAGTAAGTAGTTACGTCTCTGAACAGTGAAGGCGTTGGCTGCTTCTGAGGTTGGCGCAGGCAGGTGGCTGTGCCTCTGGCTTGAAGGCTTTGGCTTCTGAAGCAAAGAGCAATAAATATCGGCTCTTTAAGGATCTTTCCTCTTAATTGCCACCATAATATAGAGAATTCCAAGGGTCTAAGACTAACATTCAAAATACTGAGTCATAGGTTCATCTCATTAGTGCAAAAATTCTGACAGTCGGCCATGTGGTGTGCACTTTGGGCCATTCTCGGTCCTATAAAGGGGAAGTTCTCCTCTGAAGAGTTCACCACCATGCGAGATCCAAACTTAACTTCGAGCGGCGATCGACCTTGTGTAAGTTGGCTGCTAGTTGAGGCTTTTCTCGTTTGTAGGAGCCATGTTCTTGTAGAAGAACTCTGTGTAGAAGAAGCCATCGATGCCTTTAGAAGTAAGCAAATGTCCTTCTTAGGGAGTTTGACTTTGAGCAACGTCTGAGGGATGTTGGAGATCCAAGCCACGGGTTCGAGATCGGTTTCTCACCCGATAAATAGCCGGCCGTGCTCTGCCCTGATCTTTGGAAGTAATGGGGCTTCGTCGTGCTGTGGTTCTGGGTCTTCCACTGCTTCAGTATATATTGGAGCTCTAGCTTCTCCTGGTGACAAGTGGGTTGGCTCTGATGACGCTGTGAATATATGGAAAAGAGACTTTGATAGAGACTGTATATCTCTCTTCTGCCTATGACGATCACAAAGTAAAGGCTGCCTATCGAAGAAGATCCTTCTTTTATGATCATAGGAATTTCTATTCTCACTTGTGTAACAATGACCTTGTAATTGATCCTTGTAAATAAGATTGATGAAACTTCTTTCTTATGTACTTGCGATAAGTCTGTGCAATAGACCCTTGTAGCCACACTTAATAAGAAGAGTGCTTTTTCTGAACTTTATCCTGAGAATGTCTTTGTCCTTTGTTGGTATGCGCATCTTACTGTTTGCGCCTCTTTGATGTTAGGTCGATAGTGGGGACACTAACCTATGCCATATGCCATATGTTATCTGGACCATGGTAGGAAGAGGGTGGGCGACGAGAGCACCCTCCTGCGCCTTGCATCAAATATAATTTTTTATGCTTCTACAACATCTTCTTGAGCAAAGATGATGCTGGAAATCTTCTCCAACACACTTTGACAATGAGGATAAGTCACAGGATCATCACCAGGTTCCGTTATTTGGGACAAATATGAGTATGCATGTTGCGACGCCTCTCTTAATGCCTTCCGTGTATCTTTGGAGACAGAGCAACTTGAATATGGATAATCAAGCCGGGATATTGGCAAGCTATGTCAATATATCAAAATTGCAGGATTTGTCAAGTCCAAGAAGATAGATTTCTTCAAAGATTTGTCAAACCTCACTTCTCTTGGAGTCTGCTTTAATGGTCCTGATTCAGATAGAGTCGAAGTAGCAGCTGGATTAAGAGTAGGGATTGTAGGAATGGAATCATCATCTAACTCCTTATTAGAGACACGTAGGTATGCCTTTCCAGATTTAGTCTCTCCGACTAGAGCTTCATTGACCATATTACATGGTTTACTCTTTTTTTTCTTTCTCCAAATCTTAGAAGTAGAAGGGGAAGATTTTGAATCCATATCTTGAAGAAGTTCAGGATGGATCAACATAATCTCACCATGCTAAGTAGTGAGTGGTACGAGACCGATTATTTGTTCACGAACCGGAGGAAGATTGACAACTTGTAACGCAGCCTAAGGTATCGGTGTGACACTGTCTTGAACTTCAATTGCAAGAAGATCTCCAAACTGGAAGGAAACAAGAATTATAGAAACATGTTTCTCATCTGTATGCAATCTGATGGCCTTGGAATCTGTATGCAATCTGATGGCCTTGGAATCCAATAATTATTGAATGTGGTTCTTCAGTATCTAACAATCCTTTGTAGGGTGTTTCATATACTAGTGATAGAAATAGTACTTCATTTTATTGGTTTGTTCTCCTTCCTCTGGCCTTCGAGGGGGAGGCAATTATAATTTATTACCCTTCATGAGTACATAAAAGATGTCCAGTATGAGGGCTTCATTGAATGTTTACTGTAGCTTAGGCCTCGGCGCAGTTGGAGCTTTTTGTTTGGGCTGAGAAGGAGCTACGAAAATATCTACTATAAAGGACTCATTCCCTTTGTTGGTTTTCCCAAAAGTATTAATATTCTACTGGCGCTTCCCTTTATCTTCCGGTGACTTCAATCCAATCAAATACAAAACCTGGACAAATTCTTCAGCCTTCTCAGTAGCAGCGATGAAAGCTGGTGAATCTTTATAGTCTTCAGGGCCAATATAGAATCTGAATGTGGGTAAGAAATTGCCCCTGCATGTATCAATCAACAATGACTGAGGAGTCGAAGGGTGCAACTTCATTCCTAGTCTCTTAGATTGTTCAATCAATTCACAAGCCGCTCTTTGCTATCCTACTTCGTTGCAACGAGCTTCGACTTGGAGACATCACTTGTCCCTTATAGAATCTGGTAAGAAATAATTTCTCTAAGTCTTTAAAGGTTTTAATACAATCATCAGGTAGATTGCAAAACCATTCAAAGGCCACTCCCTTCAGGGTACCAATATGCAATTTAGACCAAAGTGCATCAGTCATTGGTATGTGAATGGTCTGGGAGTAAAAGTATGTCAAATCCTGTCTAGGTGAGCCTATTCCATCATAAGAAATCAGTGATTGGGGTTTGTAGTTTGGAGGACAAACTACATCATCCCATTCTGAAGGATAAGGGCATGACATTCCCATTTGATAGAGCTCCTCCTTTGAAGTCATATCATCTAATCGAGCATTGATGCCTCGAATAGCTTCTAGAGTATCAATTGGATGATATGCAAAGGTGGACTGTATAATAGTCAGTCATGCCTGTTTCAATACTGGCATACGATCGTTTCCAACTATCGGTGGTAAACTAGGGTTCAAGGACATCCAATTGTATTTCGATCGGTAGGAGATTGGGTTGATAGATGAGATTGATGTAGAGTTGTTTACAGGTTCATTGTTGTTTACATCTGCTGCATCATCATTATAACATTTTGCAGCATTTTTTTGAAATTATCAATTCTCTGTCGATCACTGCTACCTCCTTCTTCATTAGTCGTCGCATACACAGATGTTGCATATGGACTACCAGATGGAGAAGTATGCAAGGAAGTATTACTAAAATTAGTACTGCTCAACCCTGACTGTGAGACTGTATCATCTTTTTAGGAAACTCGAAGTATATTATCATCAGATTAAGATGTATAATGATCGAAAACTGGAAGAGTGATACCTCCAGTATCATCTTGCTCCGGAACTTGAGGTATGCCAGAATAATGTCTAGATCGAGAACGAGTTCTTTGATAAATACCCTCTAGTGAAGAGGCTCTCTGACGTCCCTTAGATGAAGAGGATGGAGAGATTTGATGTTCCTCTCAGCTTGATGTTGCATAAACTGAGATCTTCGGTAACTTATCTTCATTATTTGAAAGTTGTCGTCCAAGACATGACAAATCTGGTATCTTTGGTTGTAATATTTGGAAGACAGGTCGCCTAGCTGTTTGATCAACTATCTTGGAGCAGCAACAATTGATAACAATTTTTGCACATGAATGTCTTTGATGAGACAGAACTGTGTTTAATGACACCTTCGTTAATTAACGTTTGTGCTATAGCATGTCACGCAGATCAATAGAAGGGTGTATGACCTTCTTTTCCTTCTTATGCGACTGGACAGAGTCCGTACTAGGAAAGTTGGTTTATGAACTCGTTGACCTATTTTATGTACTTGGGAGAACCGAGTACTTAGGTCTTGAAAAGTTTTGCCATGTAAACTCATTTTATGTACATTATGAGGCAATGTACATAACTTCACAGCATGTAGAAAAGAGGAACATGGAAGACTGGGGCACATAGATTTTAGCTTGTATAACTTTCCATCATATGTGCACATAACACGGAGAGACGCATGAATTAGGACCTCTTCGTGATGCATAGAATCTGTCGAGAAAGAAATTCTATGGAAGACAGATTACTTATCTCCAGTCATGCGTCTAGAATCCTTGTCCTGGCTGACCAAGTGTAAGGAAGAAGTTCCAACATTTAAATTTTTGGCATCATAGTGTTTTTCTCTGCCAAAATTCAAATGTTGTACACTTTTTTTTTGAAGTTAGAGTAAGTAGCTCTATCAAGGTGGACAGTCTAATTTTTAGACGCATGATCGACATGCACCTTCTTGATATTCTTCTTCTTGTGAGAAGCACAAGGTTTGGTTGATGTCTCATTAGTAGAGCTTCTCCTAGACGCATGATGTATATCATGCATCTTAGCAGCAGAAACTTCTTTCGACAGAATTGTGGTTGGTCCTGACCATCCACCTCTGAGCTCCTATTTTGGCCAATAGTGGTCAGAGCTTTTCCCTTGCCATTAGCAGCATTAGGAAAAGCAGAGAGAGATTTTGGAACCAAAGCTTTACGAGCACACGTAGCTTTCTATCCTTTGGTGGTCACATCGGAGTCTTTGTCCGACAGCATCGCTTCATATTCTAGTTGGTCAAATTGCATGACCAACATCTTCTCAACTGAACCAAGCTTTGTTACATTAGATTGCCACCAATTTCTTATCAGTGAATAAGTCGTCCCCAGCAGAGTCACCATTTTTGTTTCAACACAAAAAAGAGTCCATAAATGTAGAATCTTTTGTATATTGTAAAGAAAGAGCACAACAAGAATCCTTAACAAGAATTCTAAGTACAATAGATTCTTGGAATTGGGGTGATGGAGATTAAGTCTACTTCGACTTCCTTACTTTGTTGACGATCTGATGCAAAAATTGATGAAGCTTGGTGGTTGATGAACTCTTATCAGCAATGAGTGTTTGTCATAAAAAAATCAAAGACAGGTTTTACATAACACTGAAATTGATTGCAAACTTGCTTGTACAAAGAAAAGCCAAGAAAAAAATACTAGGAAACAATCTAAGTACACTTATTTAGTTTTGATTCTGGGGGGTGACGGTGGAGGCTCGGAAAAGTGCTATCAACTCTGCATTACTCCGTGGACTATCTGACGCAGTCTTTAGATCTTGAAGAAATTGCTTTCTTGAAGGTTGTCAACCTTTTGTAGGGGTGTAGCACCCTGCTATATATAGTGGTATGTGTGTTCAACCGCATAGATGGCATGTGGCCACTGTAGGACCGATTGTAGGAACGAGTTGTAAAGCGTAATACTCTAGAGGGGGGGTGAATAGAGTAGGCAGCGAAAATTAACTATTTAAAAAATGTTAGTAACAAGATCACAGATAATATATCACAGATATGTAAATGAAAAGTAGAGAGTAAAGAGCAAACGCAAACACAAGGATGTATACTGGTTTCCCTCTTGTGAGGACTAGTCCAGTCGGAAGAACTCTAGCTTCCAGTTGAATCCACTATGGAAAATCACCACAAGTTTTCATCCGAAGATCTTGCAACTTCTACAACGCGAGCTTTGATCCGAAGTACTCGACCAACTTCAATTGTGAAGTGTCTAACTTCAATCAAGCCTCTGATTACAACCGCTCTGAAACTTCTAGACCGTACCGTACTGGCAAATCGACTAGAGGATTGTAACTGGCTTGGATTTTAAAAATGAATAGCTCAGAATACTTTGGAAGAAGTAGTAGGCTTATAGAGAAGAGATATGAAAGTGAATAAGTGAGTTGAAATGATCGAAATCCTTCTCTATTTATAGTTTTTCCAAAGACAGAATTCTGACAGAATTCGGGCAGAATTTGGACAGAACTCTATGAGAAAATCTCGGTGGGATACGTAACTGCAGGAAGACCAAGTTCAAAAAGCAACGTTCACTAACCGAACTCTGGCCGAACTCTGGCCGAATTCGGGCCGAACTCTGGCCGAATTCTCCTGGAGTTCTGTTAGAGTTCTATCAGGGTTTTTGCAAATTGGTTTTTGGGCTTTTTGAAAAGTCAAACAGTTAGGAAGTAGTTTGGGCTTTTGTACGTGGGCTTGTTTTCAAAATGAAAGGATATTTTAAAAATGTTTCTTGGGTAGCCTATTTGCCAGTACGATGCAGAGTACATCGTATTCCTAGACTCAATAAATATAAAAAATATATTGATCAAATAGGAAAACCAAGAGCCCTTTGATGACACCTTTCTTCAAATATTTGAGCAAACTTGAAGACGCCTTTTTCACTGACCGCATATGTCCAAAGATAAACAGATCTGGTAATCTGAATACCCGATGCGAGGCCCCGGATAGGTCGTTAGGCGGTTCAGAGAAATCTTCTTGTATAACGCCGTCTTTGGCCGATCAATAATTCTCTATTGCATATGTCCTGGTTTGACAAAGTTTGATCATTCTTACAGCATGTCTACAAATACATGTTAGGCAAACAGAACAATATATTACTTCTATAGCAATATGATATAGAACATTTAGAGCAATGCTAATATTAGGACAATACTAAGTTTAAGTAGCAACATGATAGTGATTACATGAATATTAGTGACGTCGATATGTTAAACTTAATTGATTAGCCATATTCAAAAATATGATATAATCATTGGGCTAACAGCCACATGGCTAATTAGCACGTGAAGACCCGCTCTTTGGCCGCCATCTGTCAATTTGTTAGGATTTGTTGCAGCAAATCTGGGCGGTTAGGACTTGGTCAGCCTGCTACGTGTCCAGAGGCAGGAATCATTTTGAGCCACATAGATCTCTCAGTTTTCGACCATGTGGGGCCGCATGGGACTCATGCGGCTTAAGTTTCAAACTTCCTTAGCCCAGACATAGCTTTAATGCTTTAAGCCGCATAGATTCTATATTTTGGCCGCATAAAGCTCATGCTGCTTGGATCACAGTTACTCTTGGCCGCATGAAGTTTGATGACTTTGGGGCCGCATATGTTTGAGCCGTATAAGGTTCGTGCGGCTTAGGTGACACTCCATCTGGCCGCATGAAAGTGTACGAACCCTGCTTTCGGGCGACGTCTCACGTCTTATCATTTTGTCAAAGTGTCAGAGCTGTCATTTTTATCAGTTTTGACAGAATTTGTTAGCTTTATCAGACGAACTGATTCTCTTAGCCGCATATCTTCCTTCTTCAGCTGGTTGTCGACGGGCCGCATGTAGTACCCTATTTTGCGAAGGCACTAGATAGATAGAAAGATCGGATTGCTGGCTCCGCAACAGAAGACGATTAATCTGGGTGAGTTGACGAAGTCTCATTTGTTGATTCGCTTAAGCCTAATAAGAATCTGAGTTTTTGATTGAATGCTATTGTTAATAACAAGACATTAAATCATTGAGTATGCTTATAAGAGAATCCATATGTTGCCATGCTAAGAACAAAAAAAGGGGTAAGTTGTATACTAAAGAAGAATTGTTGCCTGCTAATAAGAAACCAACTGATGCTTGTATGCCAAAGAAAAGCTTGTTGCCTGATAAAAAGAAATGAATGTTTGCTATGTTAAATCAAACAAGATGCCTGCCATGTTAAATAAGAGATATTGTTTCAAAAGAGAGAACTATTGCCATGCACAAAAAGAAAAGAGATTGCTCACATGTCCTGAATTCGTATGCTTACAAAGAAAGAATGTTTATGCTTAATGTGAAAGAAGGCAGAGTCATAGCTCTGTTGTTACAAATGATGGAACTGGGGATTCCCAGGACCCTTTCTTTGGTGTGCGTATTGATCGATAGAAAGTTAAGCAGATCTAATACGTGTTCTAACCCTTCATAGGCGAAAACTAGGGTTCACGAATTATACCTGCGGCAGAAAGAAGACAAGTAATTTCTGGCAATCTCGAGCGGACGACCCCAAGATCTTCTGCACGTATACCTTCCTCGAGTTGGACGTCGTGTGGGCGACGATCTTCCAACCTTTTCTTCTCCTTGGCAGCACTCTCTTTCTCTCCTTACGTGAATCATGAATTAAGAGAAAATTTCAGATTTCTGATCAGTAATCTGGCGGCCAGAGAATAGAGGATATATATAGGCTACGGCAGGGACCATGAGGAGAAATTAGGGTTAGGCCTCCTAACGGATCTGGATATCCCGTGTTCAGCCCGAACACACAATCCAGGCCCATTAACAATAGCTCGGTCCACTAATGAGCTATTGTTGCACTACCTCCCTAATTCCAAATTATGTTTGTGGGCTCCTTTTATTATATGCTCGTTTGGCTCCCCATGTTAAGATATCGTATGTCCGTCGATCAAATTAAGTTACTGACAACTATATTGATTCGATATCTTTTATCCTTAAGTAGTACCGCTCAACTTTGTTTGTCATGTCGGATATAATCCACCTGCAGGGTTTACCTGACAATCCTTATGAGCTCCTTAAGAGGACATCATCAACCCGATGTATCGGGACATGGATTCCATTTATAATCAACAGCCCATTATACATACAATGTTATTACCCAATTCATAGAGGTTGTTGATCCATAATGAATCTCACTCTTTTATGAGTCAAAGTAATGCACATTGCATATATATGTCCGTTATTATATCCGGATTAAGAGTACAAGAATCCATAATAACAGAGGTATTTGTTCTCTTATATAGTCAGTACAAAGAGAACAACCTCAAGTGGTCCTGTTCAATACACACAAAGTGTACTAGTGTAAACCTATAGTCAAGATAGACTAAAACCAGATTACACTACAACCTTTCCAATAGATTGTCCAAGTCCATCTAGGTTATGAACTATTTATATACTCCATAGAAAACTGATAATATGATCTTCTGTGTGACACCACACACCATATTATCTATAATATAAAATATCAGACATTTGTATTAACACTTGCAACAAGTACAATATGCAAACATTTGCCCATATGATTCTCATTCAAAATTTAAGGAAATAAGGTTACTACAAAAGTGATACTTTTAGTATATAACCCTAACAATCTCCCACTTATACTCAAAGCATTGCTTTTCAGTATACTGTTACAAATCTCCCACTTATACTTAAAGACATGCTGCTACACATCTGACTCCCATTCCCTCAACATGACTGTCAAAAGCCTTAGCTGGTAAGCTCTTTGTAAAGGGATCAGCTAGGTTGTCGGCTGATGCTATCTTGATCACAGCAATTTTTCCTTTCTTTACGAAATCTCGTATCAGGTGGTACTTACGCTCAATGTGTTTGCCTGTCTTATGGGCTCGTGGTTCCTTCGAGTTTGCCACTGCACCACTATTATCACAATAAAGTGTAATAGACTTAGGCAAACTAGGTACCACATCTAAGTCCAACAGAAAGTTTCTGAGCCAAACCGCTTCTTTGGCTGCCTCAGAGGCTGCCACATACTCGGCTTCCATGGTGGAATCAGCAATACATTTTTGCATGATACTCCTCCACACAATGGCTCCACCTCCCAAAGTAAACACATAACCTGAGGTAGATTTCCTGGAATCCCTATCTGACTAAAAATCTGAGTCTGTATACCCCAAGGGAACTAAACTATCTGTATGGTAAACTAGCATATACTCTTTAGTCCTTTTCAGGTACTTCAAAATATGCTTTACGGCAGTCCAGTGCTCTTGTCCTGGGTTAGACTGATATCTGCTGACCATGCCTACGGTAAAGCAGATGTCTGGTCTCGTACATAGCATTGCATACATTAAGCTTCCTACTGCTGAAGCATAAGGAACTGCCTTCATGTTCTCTATCTCTTTAGGTGTCCTCGGACACTGCTCCTTTGATAGAGCAATTCTATGTCTAAAAGGTAAGAAACCTTTCTTAGAATTTTTTATACTAAAACGAGTTAGTACAGTATCGATATAAGAAGCTTGGGATAAGCCCAACATCCTTTTCTTATGATCTCGTAGAACTTTGATCCCAAGGATGTGACCTACTTCTCCCAAGTCCTTCATATCAAACTGTTTGGATAACCATACCCTTACATCAGATAATATCTTCACATTGTTTCCAATGAGCAAGATGTCATCTACATAAAGTACTAGGAACACCACCACATTTCCGTCATACTTTTTGTATACACATGATTCATCCTGACATTGATCAAATCTATAGGATTTTATCACCTGATCAAAACAGATGTTCCAAGATCTGGAAGCTTGCTTAAGTCCATAAATGGACTTTTTGAGCTTACAAACAAGATGCTCCTGGCCCTTTTCAATGAACCCGTCTGGTTGCTTCATATAGATGTCTTCCTCAAGACTTCCATTAAGGAAAGCTGTCTTGACATCCATTTGCCAAATCTCATAATCGAGATGAGCTGCAATAGATAAAAGAATCCAAATAGACTTAAGCATGGCTACAGGAGAAAAGGTTTCCTCATAATCGATACCCTCTCTTTGAGTAAAACCTTTTGCTACAAGCCGAGCTTTAAAGGTTTCAACCTTACCGTCTGATCCTCTTTTTCTTTTATAGACCCACTTGCATCCAATGGCTTTTACACCAACGGGTGGTTCTACAAGCTCCCAGACCTGATTAGAATTCATAGATTCTATTTCAGATATCATTGCTTTTTGCCAAGACTCTGCATCTTTATCTTGGAGTGCTTCATTGTAGGTACAGGGATCATAATCTTGTTCCTCAGGGACGAAGTCTGACGACTCTCCCAAGAACATATATCTATCAGGTTGTATCACAACCCTCCCACTACGACGAGGCACTATCGGTTGTGGTGTAACATTTGTGACACGTTGTGCAGTTATTTGTGGTCCGTCCTCTTGTACTGTTGGTACTGAAGTACTTGGTGTCTCACGTCTCAGTTCTTCTAGAACAACTCTACTTGTGGGTTTATGGTTCATCACATAGTCTTCCTCTAAGAATCGGGCATTGGTGCTAACAATGACCTTCTGATCCTTAGGACTATAAAATAAACCTCCTTTCGTTCCTCTTGGATACCTTACAAACAAGCGTACTTCTGTACGAGATTCTAACTTATCTGCTTTTCCATTCAGCACATGTGCTGGACTACCCCAAATGCGAACATGTTTCAGACTAGGCTTACGCCCAATCCACAGCTTTGTGGGAGTAAGAGGTACTGACTTAGAAGGAACCAAGTTCAAAATATAAGCTGCAGTCTCTAAGGCATATCCCCAAAACGAATCTGGCAAATCTGAATAACTCATCATTGATCTAACGATCTCCATAAGAGTTCTATTCTTTCTTTCGGCTACACCATTCTGTTGGGGCGTTCCTGGTGCAGTCAATTGGGATGTAATCCCAGCCTCTGATAAATAATCCCTAAACTCTCCAAAGAGGTACTCGCCACCACGATCTGATCGTAATGACTTGATATATTTTCCATGACGTTTCTCCGTTTCAGCCTTGTACTCTTTGAATTTCTCAAAGCACTCAGACTTACGGTGCATCAAATAAATGTATCCATACCTTGAATAATCGTCAATAAATGTGACAAAATATTCAAAGCCACCTCTAGCTTGGATAGTCATGGGTCCACACAAATCAGAATGAACCAATTCCAACACATCTTTGGCCCTATACCCCTTTGCCGTAAAAGGCCTTTTGGTCATTTTACCTTCCAAGCAGGATTCACAGACTAGTAGTGCCTCCACTTCCAATGAACTCAAAGTTCCATCTTCAACCAGTCTTTGAATCCTTCTTAGGTTAATATGCCCCAATCGTAAGTGCCAAAGATATGTTTGGTTCATACAAGAAGGTTCTTTTCTCTTATTTAAGTTAGATGACATATTATTCATTTCCATAAGTTGTATTGTGGGAGAAATAGGATTAGTGACATACAAATTATCAACCAATGCACCAGAACAGATAAAATGTTTATTCTTTCTAATAACAATATTGTCATTAAAATAAACTGAATATCCATCCTTAACTAACATAGAAACAGAAACTAAATTCCTTCTAAGTGAAGGTGCATAAAGACAATCTCTCAATGTCAAAGACTTATTTCTACCAAAAGATAAAGTAACATCTCCTAATGCAACGACCGATACTTTTGTAGCATCACCCAAGAACAAGCATATCTCTCCATCACTGAGCCGTCTGGTTTTCTGGAACCCCTGCAATGTATTGCAGACATGATTAGTGGCTCCTGTATCTACACACCAGGTGCCGGTAGATAACACCACTAAACATGTTTCAACTACTAGTAAATGAGATATACCTTCTTTGTTCCCTTGTTTGAGAAGTGGACAATCAGTCTTCCAATGTCCTGACCCTTTGCATTTGAAACATTTGCCTTTCGGCTTTTTCACTGCACCTTGAGGTCCTATGCCCTTCTTTGCTGAGTTTGCCTGTTTCTAAATGTTATTCTTCTTCTTACTGCCTTTTGGCTTAGAAGTAGAAGCCTTTTCAGAAACAAAAACAAGACCACTCTGCCTAAAGAGAGATTCAGCATCCTGTAGCTCTTTTGCAAGTTCTGTCAAACTATACAACCTTTTGTTCATGTTGTAATTAAGGCAAAAATTGTTAAAACTTTTAGGCAGAGTCCCGAGAATGATATCGACCTGGGTTTCCCCATCGATTTCAGCACCAAGGATCTCCATCTCATTCAGATGACCCATCATCTTGAGAACATGATCCCTTACTGGTGTGCCCTCAGCCATTTTTGTATTCATCAAACATTTCATAGCAAACTGCCTAGCTGCTCTACTCTGATGTCCGAAGAGTTCCTTGAGGTTATACATCATGTCATAAGCTGTGGTCATGGCCTGATGCAGATGTTGCAGTACATTTGACATAGATGCCAGAATGTAACACCGTGCCATCTCATCTGCCTTTTTCCACTTCTTATAAGCCTCTTTGACCTTTTCATCAGAGTTAGCATCAGGCTTAGGTGGGCATTCCTCAACAAGTACATATTTGTACTCTTCAACAGTCAGAAGAATGTCCAAATTACGTTTCCAGTCAATATAATTAGGTCCAGTAAGTTTGTTTTCTTTAAGAATCACCAAAAATGGACTGAAAGAACCCATTTTTGAAATCCTGAGAATCACATAAATAAAATTATGTAGGGCAAAAAAAACTTTTTGAATTAACTAAATATTGATTCCCTCAAAACAATAATAAGAAATTCACCAACACCTTGAACACCATGAATTTAGCATGCCACGATAGTGTGGACGTATACAAATTCAACTTTGTTCAAGTAGATTTTTCTTATTAATTTTACTATCATGTCAATATAACTTTATGATAAATAAAATTAATATGCTGGTCTTGCTCTGGTCATACAAATAATAGCAGTGACTCCGATGGGGAGGATACCATTATTTGTATCTAAGTGTATACCATTACTTAATACTAAGTCCATTACCTTGTAATGAGTTCCTTCAGATGGAGAAGTGAACACATACTAGGTAACTTTCTACAATTATGTCACTCCCCAATCCTGGAATACGTATTTTAATACGTAAACCGATAAATTGTATTTACCTTGAATTTATACGATATTTATTATGCAGTATTTCTTCATGCATTTCCCATAAATATTCGACAAAATATTATTTCCTAATATATTTTCTGCATTTGGGCCTACAGTTTTGGCTCATTTGGGTAACCTATTCTTGGTTCACCAATGGGTCATCATGAACCCTTTGGTTTATCATGAACCCATGGGTCCAAGATCTATATATATAACTCATCTCCTTCTCTCTCCTCTCATTTTACTTCTTCTCATTTACTTCCTCCACCAACCAAGGCAAGTACCAACTTGCTCAAGAGAAGGATCCATAATTTTGTTAATGATTCTTACAAAACTATTTGTCAAAACATGTTCTTCTCCTCAATCTATACTAGTTTAGAACTTGGAAATTTCTATTTTGAAGCTTTGATTTTTGTAGATCTAAGTTTTAATCATTTTCGGATTTCCTTAGTTTTGATCTATTTTCGTTGAAGTTTTGTGGGTTTTGATGCTTCCAGGTGGAAGAGAATTCCATTTCACCCAAGTTGGAACTTTGGAAATCCGGATTTGGAGTTCGGATGACCAAGTTATGTTGTTTTTGAAGTTTTGGGTTCTGCCATAGTGTTCTTGTTGTTTGGAGAAGACAATGAGCAGTGTGCAGAGCTTCTTAGCTCACGCATACTGAGCTATGCGCGCTCCTTAGCGCTGCGTACGCAGACTTAGGTACGTTTCCTGTTGGAAGCGTGTCTCCCGTAGCGTGCGTGACTTTTCACCTACGCTGCTCCCTGTAGCGTGCGTGACTTTTCACGCTGCTATTTCCCTTGAGCCTGCGTGACTTTTCACACAGCTCTTCCCTTGAGTCTGCGTGACTTTTCACGCAGCACTCTCCCTTGAGCTTGCACGACTTTTTACGCTGCTCTTTCCCTTGAGCCTGCGTGACTTTTCATGCAGCTCTCTCCTTGAGCCTGCGTGACTTTTTACGCACGCTGCCTTGTGTAAGCTTGCGTGACTTTTCACCCACGCTGCCTTGTTGTGCGTATGCTTTTGATATTTTATTAGATATTATATGCCCATTTTATATCCTTACGCCTTTTGTCCCGAGCATGATATGAGTACTGATGTGACCCCGGAGAACAAAGTATTCCTACCTGATACATGTACCTGAATGTCCCAGTTCTTGTTCATGCTCGACAAATGACTCGTAACTCCACGTGGCGTATTTGTAATGATGCATTACACTAAGGAGGGTAGCACATGTTGACATACTGATTGACATGGATCCTCACTTAGGGTACTCGTACTAAAGTACGACTTTAGGAGGATAATCATGCAGGCCACAGCATGAGAGTCCAAGATTTCACCTAGGGTTAAACTAGGCAACTGAATATACTAGATGCATGGGGCGGGGCAGAGTCCCGAGTTTGTGTTACACCAGTCGCCCTGAGATATTTTCTTGGCACGCCGGCTGGTCTCCACGGATACTGTGTCATCCGTAACGAGTGGATGACTGTATCCGATTAATTCCTGTTATATTTTACATGTCTTGGCAAGGTGGCCTCACGAGGGACCTGTGCTCCATGACACCTGTCTACGCGAACCCCTGGGTTGGCTAGCCTTGCTGGAAAGATACGATCTGAGGATTTTCTAATAACATGACGCGAGGATAACCTCGTCCCACTAGAAACTCGTAGACTTGATTGGCCGTGAAAATGACTTGCTTGTATCCTATTACCTTTCGTGAATAACTGAGGGAAGCGAACTGTCATGGTGCGTGATCCAACCTATGTTCTTGTTTGATTGTTGGGTTGGTTATCGTACTATGACAGGCTGTGGACCGAAGTTATGAACGAAAGACTTATTCTGGTTGTGAAGTGCTACTTCTGTGAATGACTGAGGAACATGGTCTATCATGGTACATGATCCAACCCATGTTCTTGTTTGATTGTTGGGTTGGTTATTGTGCTGCGATAGGCTATCGACCGAAGTCACGATCAGGAGATTTTATGGTTTTTACCTTTTTAACTTATGTGAAAGTTATAGAGTACGACACGTCCCGACTCCATGCGGCA
Source organism: Iris pallida (assembly GCA_029216955.1). Classification (NCBI taxonomy): domain Eukaryota; kingdom Viridiplantae; phylum Streptophyta; class Magnoliopsida; order Asparagales; family Iridaceae; genus Iris; species Iris pallida. The sequence goes on from JANAVB010011400.1 coordinate 113,348, forward strand.
CCTTTTGTCCTTGTTTGGTTATAAGGGTGCCATATGGGTTCGAGGATGTTGCGCTACCCTATAATAGTAGCATAAGCATTTCTATTATCAGTCATTCTATTAGTTGGGTTTTTAATCTTAACTCTTGTGCCCCTTTGGCGGTACTTGCTATTCGGGGCTGACCCCGCTGGTTTTGTTTGGCCAGATCTCGTAGCAGAGCCAGAGGACACGATCTTCCTTCCTGACATCCATGGTGCATACTAGGAGCATGGCGGTTCGGGGACTCGAGTGGGTTTCTTCTCCACCACTCCTGCTTATACTTTGCGGCGTTTGGCCACCGGCACCTGTTAGCCGGATTATTTGATATTTTGTGTCAGTACATAATTGTAATTAAACAGACTGCAGCTGTGTATAATTTTGTACTCCTGACTCTCTGAGATAGCTAAATTATAAAGCTAGTCTCTCATGATCATTTTGATGAAGCGTCAGGGACGCCTTACTGCTTTATCTTTAATGTTCATTTAATTGCTGATTTGACTTAATTCATTGAGACATAGAACTCTGTGGGACCATAGGAGACTTGATTGTAGCATGTACCCCCTAGTCTCTCGACAGCCACGATCGCCGTATGACGTTACGTACCTCATATGGAGTAGCTGGCCTAGTCCGTCCCCGTATTTCGGTACTTGGGCGTGACAAGGTTTTAGTGGTGGCCCATGCAGGTATGATTTTCAGACTTGTAGGGTATTGCGAATTATTAGGAGTCTCAATCAAAACTTGTTCCCCTTGAAATTCTGTTTCGAATTCTCTGTCCTTGCCTTGATCTCTAACCTGACTTGCATCCTCGAAATCTTCCTTGTCCGGACTTGATAATCTTATACCTTTCTCTATAGGGGTGCTTTTTTCTCAGTAGCGGGTGAGGCCCAAGAGGCAGAGCAGCAAGAGCATGGCTCGACTAGACAGCAACAGGGGAGAGAACCTTCTCCAGTGCAGGCACGAACAGAAGTGGGACCAGAGGCAGTGCAGCCACAGGTTATTGGGACTCCTGCAGCACCAGCAGCGACGGCAGTACCAGATGCCGTAGCACTCTTGGAGATCGTCCGAGGGATTCTTGTCACTCACCAACAGCAACAGACTCGGCAGCAGGAGCAGAACGTGTTGCTGAACCAGGGGATTCAGTTAGCTCTTGAGAGGAGTGTCGGGGTTGACTCGGGAGCATCAGGAAGGTTCCGTCGCTTGAAACCGAGGTATTTTGATGGCACGGAGGATGCCATCACTGCGGATGCCTGGATTCAAGACATTGAAGCCATTCTTGTGGCAGCCAAGGTTCCAGATGATGAGAAGGTTGATCAGGTCAAACTGGTACTTCAAGATCTTGCCCGCGACTGGTAGGCATCAGAAGAAGTTGGTATAAGACGTCCTGTTCGTTGGACCACCTTCAGTGACAGATTCAAGGCCAAGTATTTTGGCGTAGTAGCTCGATATGAGCTCCAGCAGAAGTTTATCAGTCTCAAGCAAGCAGGCAAGACCGTAGATGGGTATGCAGCAGAGTTCTGCAGATTGTGCCGTTTTGCACCAACAATGGTGGCAACGGAGCCAGAGAAAGCTATGAGGTTCCAGCAGGGACTTCATTTGGAACTATTGTAGCTTGTGGAAGGACACGACTACCAGACGTTTGATGCTGTTTTGACGGCCGCTCGGAGGCACGAGCTTACCCAGCAGAGGTTAGCATCAAGGACAGGAGGTCAGAAGAGATCTCATTCCCAGGTTGGAGGAGGAGCAGTGCAGCGAACGTCGGCACCAGCACCCGATGTACGTATTCATGATGCAGGAGCGCCGCGGAGGACGGCCGTGTCAACTAATACAGCGCCAGTTCGGCATCAGCAGCCGAGGAACCAGCAGCAGCGTCAGGGAGCACCCCAGGGCTGTACCTTCTGTGGGAAGGCAGGGCACACGAGGGAGGTGTGTCGGTCAGTGAATGGCTTATGCTTGAGGTGTGGTCGTGCAGACCACCGTATTTTTACTTGTCCTATGATACAGAGGCCAGGAGGGCCAGCTCAGCAGTTTTCAGCATTGCCAGCTCCGGTGGCAACCCCGAGTGGAGGGCCAGTATTAGCAGTAAGGCCCCTAGCCCAGCGTCTACCAACGCAGGCTCAGATGTTCCGCCAGGCACAGGAAGCCGGAGGCCCTCAGAGGCAGCAACAGCATGGTCGAGGAAGGCCACAACAAGGGGCTCCGTGGGGCCAGGCTCTCACATTGACCTTGAGAGAGGCTCTAGCGTCTAGTGACGTGGTGGCAGGTAAAATTCTCGTCACCTCATTTCCCGCTGTAGCATTATTTGATTCAGGTGCTACTCATTCATTCATCTCTGCACAATATGCTACACGGATTGGATTAGAGTTTGAGGCATTGTCGGAGAGGATGGATATACTCATCGGTAATGGGCTCGTAGAAGTTAGCAGAGTGCGCTTTTCATGTCCGGTGGAGGTGTGTGGGCATTTATTGCCCGCATCATTGATTGAATTCCCTATGGGGAATTTTGATGTCGTTCTTGGCATGGACTGGTTGAGAGACAGTCATGCGACAATTGATTGTAGAGGAGGTAGGGTCATATTCAGCGTTCCTGGGATGGAGCAGTTCATCTTTACTTGAACCTTGAAGAATCAGGCCGGAGGCGTCATCTCAGCAGCAGTGTCAGAGCCAGGACAGATTCCGAGAGTGGTCGAAGATTTTCTTGACGTCTTTCCTGATGAGCTCCCAGGGATACCCCCAGTCAGAGAGGTAGAATTTAGCATTGAGTTGAACCCTGGAACGAGGCCTATTGCAGATAGAGTTTACAGAATGTCGCCGTCAGAGCAGGATAAGTTGTATCAACATGAAGAAGAGTTGAAGTCTAAGGGATGTAGGAACCCTAGAGGGGGGTGAATAGGGTCAAGCTAACTAATCAAGCACTTAGCACAAGCTAATAGGCAATTTAAAAATATAAGTGCAAGAGAAGAAGCAAACACAATACCGACACCCGATGTATCCTGGTATCCTCCTAAGAGGCAGTCCAGTCCCGGAACTCTCTCCGGCTTTAATCCACTATTTGAGTAAATAGTTACACACGAGTTTGGATCCGAAGAACTCGCCAACTTCAACACGAGTTTGGATCCGAAGAACTCGCCAACTTCAACCGAGAGTTTGGATACGAAGACTCCCCAACTTCAACCTTTCATAATAGGTTTTGATCTCCTTACAATAGGATGAAGATCTTTCTTTTCAACTCAATAACTCTAACACAATTTGTGGATGGCAAATGAAGGCTTTGTAGAGTTGCATGTGGATAAGCTTTGGTGGTTTGGAAATTTTTAGGCTCAAAGCATCAACCTTGAATGAAGGGGTTCAAGGCTATTTATAACCAAAGCTTGAAAAGAAGCCAAAGGCAACTTTTCAGTCACGAACCGGCATACCGTCGGTATGATCCGGCATACCGGCGGTATACCGGTCTGGAATTACAACGGCTAGAAATAGAGCCGTTGGGATCATTAATTGCTGGAAATCCGACCGTTGGAATTTCAACGTTTCGGAAGCGGTATACCGTCGGTATGATCCGGTATGCCGTCGGTATGCCGGTTTTGTAAACAGAAACTTTCTGTGAACAAAAACCGGTATACCGTCGGTATACTCCGGTATACCGTCGGTATGCCGCTTATCCACCAAAAATGATCCTGGGCTTATTTCTGCCCTAGCTTTCGATTTTGCCATCCATTTCTTGTGTTTACAATTATTCCTAAGACTCATTACAGACTCCAGATATACTTAGACAGGTGCAGGCTTCTTCAGAGTCTTGAAATGATGATGGCATGGCTTGGCTTCTTCCTTTGAAAGGTGCTGGCTTTTCCCTTGGCGGCAGCTGTCCAAAGATATCCAGTTTGTAAAAACTGAATACCTTTCGGGGGCTTCGCCCCCGAACCCCCGACGAGGGGCGCTGCCCCCTCGACCCCCGTCCGCTGACCGGGCAGCGGAACCCCCGGTGCGTAGCTCCAGAAATGTCGTCGGGTGGTTCAGAGAAATCTTGTGGGATCCGTCGTCTTTGGCCCACCATGATTTCTTCATTGCATATGTCCACATTGATCTTGTTTATTGCTTTTCTGCATGTACATGTTAGACGAACAAAGCAATATACATAGTAGCAAGTATGATAAGTTAAAGCACATTAGGACTATGCAAAGTTTAAGTATAAGTGCTAAGGTGATAGCATAAATGTTAGTGATATCATAATAATTAAACTTAATTGAATGACCACAATCAAAAACATAGTTTTGATTTTGGCAACCCAAGTAAGTTTAAGATAGATAAGCTCATATCACTAATATGTAAACCAATAGGCATATATCACCAAAGATATAAGTATAAGTAGAAATGCTATAGCGATAGTATGAAGATTAGTGATAATGAAATGCTAAACTTAACATATTAACCATATTCAAAAATATGATACAATCATTGGGCCAACAAGGGATTCATCCGAGACAGTAAATCGCCCTGGGCCGCGCCAGTGATTCTAGTTCCCAAGAAGGATGGGTCGACGAGGATGTGCATCGACTACCGCAAGCTGAATGCAGTAACAGTGAAGAATAAGTACCCACTACCAAGGATTGATGACCTGTTTGACCAGTTGAGCAAGGCCAGCGTCTTTTCTAAGATCGATCTTCGGTCAGGATACTATCAAGTAAGAGTCCGGGAGCAAGACATACCGAAGACAGCATTCAGATCTAGATATGGGCATTATGAGTTTTTAGTAATGCCCTTTGGACTAACCAACGCCCCCGCAGTATTCATGGATTTGATGAACCGCATCTTTCTGTCGTATTTGGATAAATTTGTGGTGGTGTTCATAGATAACATTCTTGTCTATTCCAGCAGTGAAGAGGAGCATGAGAAACATCTTAGGACTGTCTTACAGACATTGAGGGAGCATCAACTTTATGCGAAGCTCGACAAGTGTGAATTCTGGTTAGATCATATTTCGTTCCTGGGGCATGTAATTTCTGGGGCAGGAGTGTCAGTGGATCTGAAGAAGATTGAGGCCGTAGAGCATTGGCCAGTTCCGAGAACGGTTGCAGAAGTGCGGAGTTTCTTAGGATTAGCTGGTTACTACAGAAGGTTCGTGGCGGACTTTGCCAGGATCTCTGCGCCCTTAACGCGTTTGACGCACAAGGACGTAGAGTTTGTTTGGTCAGCTAGCTGTCAGGCATCATTTGAAGAATTGAAGAAGAGATTGATCTCAGCCCTGATCTTGACACTTCCAGTAGAAGCAGGAGGCTTTACAGTATATTGTGACGCATCAGGTAAGGGTCTTGGATGTGTATTGATGCAGCATGGAAAAGTGATAGCATATGCGTCTCGGCAGCTTCGAGACCATGAGAAAAGTTACTCGACTCACGATTTGGAGTTAGCAGCTGTGGTGTTTTCACTCAAGTTGTGGAGGCATTATTTATACGGGGATCGGGTAGAGATCTATACTGATCATAAGAGTTTGAAATACATATTCACGCAGCGAGATTTGAACATGAGGCAAAGAAGATGGTTAGAACTGCTGAAGGATTTTGATTTAGATCTTCAATATCACCCAGGCAAGGCGAATGTAGTTGCAGATGCACTGAGTAGGAGAGACAGTGCCTTTATCCTGACCTCGCAGAAGCATATTCTAGAAGACCTTCAGAGTATGGGAATCGAAGTAGTCTTACCAGGGGATAGAGGAAGAATGACCAGTATGCAGATTCAGTCAACCTTAGTAGAGAGGATAAGGGCAGCACAAGCAGGAGATCCACAGATTCAGAAGTTGCGGTCGGAGTGTGAATCAGGCCGTAGAAAGGAGTTAGTGATTCATGAAGATGGTACGCTCAGGTTTGGAAACAGACTCTGTGTACCGAGTGGAGACCTTCGGTAGGAAGTTATGTCCAAAGCTCATAGTTCTATTTACTCCATTCATCCAGGAGGAACGAAGATGTATCGAGATATCAGGCAGTTCTTTTGGTGGAATGGCATGAAAAAAGAGATAGCGAGATTTGTATCCAAGTGTTTGGTATGTCAGCAGGTGAAAGCCGAGCAGCAGAGACCAGCAGGGTTGCTACAGCCGCTTCCTATCCCAGAATGGAAATGGGAGCACATCATGATGGATTTTGTGACCGGTTTATCTAGATCCCCAGCTGGCAAGAATACAGTCTGGGTAATAGTAGATCGACTCACGAAGGTCGTTCATTTTCTTTCCTTCCGAGTTGGACAGACTACTGAACAGCTAGCAGAAATGTACATGAAGCAGATAGTAAGGCAGCACGGTGTTCCAGTTAGTATAGTATCAGATCGGGATACGCGGTTTACTTCCTATTTTTGGCGGAGCTTGCACCAAAGTTTGGGAACCAAGTTAAGATTCAGTACTGCTTATCACAAACTGATGGGCAGTTAGAAAGAACCATTCAGACATTAGAAGATATGCTACGAGCGTGTACCTTAGATTTTGGCAGATCTTGGGAGGATCACCTTCATCTAGTGGAGTTCTTCTATAACAACAGCTATCAGGCTAGCATTCAGATGGCCCCGTTCGAAGCATTGTACGGAAGGAAGTGCAGGTCCCCTTTGGCATGGGACGACGTCGAAGAACGGAAGTTGTTGGGGCCAGAGATGATCACGTAGACTGTGGAGATAGTTAAGTTAGTCAGAGAGCGCCTTCGAGTTGCACAGGACCGACATCGTCATTGGGCAGATCAGCATCGTAGGCCTCTAGAGTTCAGAGTTGGCGACCAAGTGTTTCTGCGGATTTCGCCTACTCGGGGTATCATCAGATTTGGAACCCGGAGAAAGCTTAGTCCAAGATATGTTGGTCCTTTCAAGATTCTCGCTCGGGTAGGCGATGTGGCTTATCGACTTGCCCTTCCGCCTTCGTTAACTGGCATACATGATGTGTTTCATGTGTCCCAATTACGTGGGTATGTCCCGGATCCGAGTCATGTCCTCGATCATTCTGAGTTAGTCGTTGGTACCGACCTAACTTACGAGGAACAACCCGTATCTATTTTGGACCGGCGAGAGAAGGTACTCAAGAATCGGACGATAAGCCTTGTCCGTGTTTCTTGGAACCATCACTCTTCGGGAGAGTCAACCTGGGAGCGCGAGGACGAGATCAGATCTCGTTATCCGTATTTGTTTGACTAATAAGGTATATTTATGTACCTTATTGACACGATTCCATGCTTTTCTGCACCTGCTTATTTTGCACTTTGTGATGTATGATAATAACTGCTATGATAGTTAACTTATATATATGATTGTGCCTTGCTTGCCCTGATTTCACTATCCTGTCTTGGCTGAAATTCCGAGGACGGAATTTTTCTAAGAAGGATAGAGATGTCACTCCCCAATCTTGGAATACGTATTTTAATACGTAAACCGATAAATTGTATTTACCTTAAATTTATACGATATTTATTATGCAGTATTTCTTCATGCATTTCCCATAAATATTCGACAAAATATTATTTCCTAATATATTTTCTGCATTTGGGCCTACAATTTTGGCTCATTTGGGTAACCTATTCTTGGTTCACCAATGGGTCATCATGAACCCTTTCGTTCATCATGAACCCATGGGTCCAAGATCTATATATATAACTCATCTCCTTCTCTCTCCTCTCATTTTACTTCTTCTCATTTACTTCCTCCACCAACCAAGGCAAGTACCAACTTGCTCAAGAGAAGGATCCATAATTTTGTTAATGATTCTTACAAAACTATTTGTCAAAACATGTTCTTCTCCTCAATCTATACTAGTTTAGAACTTGGAAATTTCTATTTTGAAGCTTTAATTTTTATAGATCTAAGTTTTAATCATTTTTGGATTTCCTTAGTTTTGATCTATTTTCGTTGAAGTTTTGTGGGTTTTGATGCTTCCAGGTGGAAGAAAATTCCATTTCACCAAAGTTGGAACTTTGGAAATCCGGATTTGGAGTTCGGATGACCAAGTTATGTTGTTTTTGAAGTTTTGGGTTCTGCCATAGTGTTCTTGCTGTTTGGAGAAGACAGTGAGCAGTGTGCAGAGCTTCTTAGCTCACGCATACTGAGCTATGCGCGCTCTTTAGCGCTGCGTACGCAGACTTAGGTACGTTTCCTGTTGGAAGCGTGTCTCCCGTAGCGTGCGTGACTTTTCACCTACGCTGCTCCCTGTAGCATGCGTGACTTTTCACGCTGCTCTTTCCCTTGAGCCTGCGTGACTTTTCACACAGCTCTTCCCTTGAGTCTGCGTGACTTTTCACGCAGCACTCTCCCTTGAGCTTGCGTGACTTTTCACGCTGCTCTTTCCCTTGAGCCTGCGTGACTTTTCATGCAGCTCTCTCCTTGAGCCTGCGTGACCTTTTACGCACGCTGTCTTGTGTAAGCTTGCGTGACTTTTCACCCACGCTGCCTTGTTGTGCGTATACTTTTGATATTTTATTAGATATTATATGCCCATTTTATATCCTTACGCCTTTTGTTCCGAGCATGATATGAGCACTGATGTGACCCCGGAGAACAAAGTGTTCCTACCTGATACATGTACCTGAATGTCCCAGTTCTTGTTCATGCTCGACAAATGACTCGTAACTCCACGTGGCATATTTGTAATGATGCATTACACTAAGGAGGGTAGCACATGTTGACATACTGATTGACATGGATCCTCACTTAGGGTACTCGTACTAAAGTACGACTTTAGGTGGATAATCATGCAGGCTACAGCATGAGAGTCCAAGATTTCACCTAGGATTAAACTAGGTAACTGAATATACTAGATGCATGGGGAGGGGCAGAGTCCCGAGATCGTGTTACACCAGTCGCCCGGAGATATTGTCTTGGCGCGCCGACTGGTCTCCACGGATACTGTGTCATCCGCAACGAGTGGATGACTGTATCCGATTAATTCCTGTTATATATTACATGTCTTGGCAAGGTGGCCTCACGAGGGACCTGTGCTCCATGACACCTGTCTACGCGAACCCCTGGGTTGGCTAGCCTTGCTGGAAAGATACGATCTGAGGATTTTCTAATAACATGACGCGAGGATAACCTCGTCCCACTAGAAACTCGTAGACTTGATTGGCCGTGAAAACGACTTGCTTGTATCCTATTACCTTTCGTGAATAACTGAGGGAAGCGGACTGTCATGGTGCGTGATCCAACCCATGTTCTTGTTTGATTGTTGGGTTGGTTATCGTACTATGACAGGCTGTGGACCGAAGTTATGAACGAAAGACTTATTCTGGTTGTGAAGTGCTACTTCTGTGAATGACTGAGGAACATGGTCTATCATGGTACATGATCCAACCCATGTTCTTGTTTGATTGTTGGGTTGGTTATTGTGCTGCGATAGGCTATCGACCGAAGTCACGATCAGGAGATTTTATGGTTTTTACCTTTTTAACTTATGTGAAAGTTATAGAGTACGACACGTCCCGACTCCATGCGGCACCTTTTGTCCTTGTTTGGTTGTAAGGGTGCCATATGGGTTCGAGAATGTTGCGCTACCCTATAATAGTAGCATAAGCATTTCTATTATCAGTCATTCTATTAGTTGGGTTTTTAATCTTAACTCTTGTGCCCCTTTGGCGGTACTTGCTATTCGGGGCTGACCCCGCTGGTTTTGTTTGGCCAGATCTCGTAGCAGAGCCAGAGGACACGATCTTCCTCCCTGACATCCATGGTGCATACTAGGAGCATGGCGGTTCGGGGACTCGAGTGGGTTTCTTCTCCACCACTCCTGCTTATACTTTGCGACGTTTAGCCACCGGCACCTGTTAGCCGGATTACTTGATATTTTGTGTCAGTACATAATTGTAATTAAACAGACTGCAGCTGTGTATAATTTTGTACTCCTGACTCTCTGAGATAGCTAAATTATAAAGCTAGTCTCTCATGATCATTTTGATGAAGCATCAGGGACGCCTTACTGCTTTATCTTTAATGTTCATTTAATTGCTGATTTGACTTAATTCATTGAGACATAGAACTCTGTGGGACCATAGGAGACTTGATTGTAGCATGTACCACCTAGTCTCTCGACAGCCACGATCGCCGTATGACGTTACGTACCTCATATGGAGTAGCTGGCCTAGTCCGTCCCCGTATTTCGGTACTGGGGCGTGACAAATTATCCCTAAGAAAGTTTGTACTGGTGATCCATAATTATACTCATCCGATATGGAGGAAAGCACTAAAGCCAACACGCAAGTATAATTACATCACCTACAAACCAGTAATGGAGACCATAGGATTTATACTAAATAAAAATCCTCTCCCACTTAGTTATTTAACAATGAGGGTTTTTCTACTAGTTGATATTAGGTCCATGTTGTCCATTATTAATGTAGGCTTGATTTTTCAAAAAAAACAACCACACAATAATAAACATGCATAATTAGAAAAAGCAAAATGACAAAAATAAGAGAAAATATCCAACTATTATGGTCATCTTTGCTGCTCCGTCCTCAACTATCTGAATCCAAAATCTGGCGCTGCGCAGATCTATACGAGGTTCGACCTAGATCTGGAAAATCATCTGTCTGCCTCTGGATTGCTCAAAACCAGTATCTCGTTCGGCGTCAGAAACAGCCACCACCGCCATCACGATTGATCAAAAATAATTAAAATTACATCAATCCTATGCCTTCCGAAGGAGTTCACACATAATCTAGATTGAAAAATTAAATTAATAAGCATGATCAACCCTCGTGATTTTAATTACATCCACAGCAACAACAACGTCCATGACATGTCCGTGGTTTAAACAACACAATCAAAAAACATGCATTGGACCATAATAGTTGGATCTAAGATGCCTGCAAAACCGAGTTAGAACAGATCTACATCTACCGACTATTACATAGCGCAAGTTTTATTGGACAACATGGACGTATCAATCAATACGTAGATCTAAAGTGGCTCTGATACCAATTGATGGAACTGGGGATTCCCAGGACCCTTCCTTTGGTGTGCGTATTGATCGATAGAAAGTTAAACAGATCTAATACGTGTTCTAACCCTTCATAGGCGGAAACTAGGGTTCACGAATTATACCTGCGGCGGAAAAAAGACAAGTAATTCCTGGCAATCTCGAGCGGACGACCCCAAGATCTTCTGTACGTATACCTTCCTCGAGTTGGACGTCGTGTGGGCGACGATCTCCCAACCTTTTCTTCTCCTTGGCAGCACTCTCTTTCTCTCCTTACGTGAATCACGAATTAAGAGAAAATTTTAGATTTCTGATCAGTAATCTGGCGGCCAGAGAATAGAGGATATATATAGGCTACGACAGGGACCATGAAGAGAAATTAGGGTTAGGCCTCCTAACGGATCTGGATATCCCGTGTTCAGCCCGAACAGACAATCCAGGCCCATTAACAATAGCTCGGTCCACTAATGAGCTATTGTTGTACTACCTCCCTAATGCCAAATTATGTTTGTGGGCTCCTTTTATTATATGCTCGTTTGGCTCCCCATGTTAAGATATCGTATGTCCGTCGATCAAATTAAGTTACTGACAACTATATTGATTCGACATCTTTTATCCTTAAGTAGTACCGCTCAACTTTATTTGTCATGTCGGATATAATCCACCTGCAGGGTTTACATGACAATCCTTATGAGCTCCTTAAGAGGACATCATCAACCCGATGTATCGGGACATGGATTCTATTTGTAATCAATAGCCCATCATACATACAATGTTATTACCCAATTCATAGAGGTTGTTGATCCATAATGAATCTTACTCTTTTATGAGTCAAAGTAATGCACATTGCATATATATGTCCGTTATTATATCCGGATTAAGAGTACAAGAATCCATAATAATAGAGGTATTTGTTCTCTTATATAGTCAGTACAAGGAGAACAACCTCAAGTGGTCCTGTTCAATACACACAAAGTGTACTAGTGTAAACCTATAGTCAAGATAGACTAATACCAGATTACACTACAACCTTTCCAATAGATTGTCCAAGTCCATCTAGGTTGTGAACTATTTATATACTCCATAGAAAACTGATAATATGATCTTCTGTGTGACACCACACACCATATTATCTACAATATAGAATATCAGACGTTTGCATTAACACTTGCAACAAATACAATATGCAAACATTTGCCCATATGATTCTTATTCAAAATTTAAGGAAATAAGGTTACTACAAAAGTGATGCTTTTAGTATATAACCCTAACAACAAAGAGAGAAGACAGAGTCATAGCTCTGCTGTTACAAAGATTGATATAGAGAAAGATGAATTATTGCCCCTCAAAGAGTTTATCTGCTAGATGTTGTATTCATGCATTGGTCTCAAACAACGTGTATACAAGGTCAATAGATCTCTCGACGGTTTCCAGGGCACTAGGAGCTGATCGGCCTAGGAGAGATTGTCTAGACACTACGAGGAGCAAGGGCCTCGGGTGATGCATCAATGTCCTTAGCAACGAGCTGAACCCAAGAGTCACAACGGCTAATCATGGGTTTTCCATAGACCATCATATAGATAAGTACGGATTGGTGCAGAGCTGAACCGGAGAGTCACAGCTGCCAATCGGTCTGTATGTGTCTATCATATGTTTTGCTAAGAGCTAACGATACAGAGACGAACATGGAATAATATGGGTTTTTTCATATTTACGTTAATCCTTGCCTTGTGCAGGAATGGACGGTCAGCTATGGTAATAATCAATTAAAAGTGATGCATATGTACTGCTTAAGTCTTTGACATGAATTAGTTGTAGAGATTTATCTATATAATGAAATGCTATACCCCTTTTACAGAAAATATATGACATCGTGCTTATAATTGTCCCTAAGAGTGCTTGAATAAAGAAATGATTATGCTCATGAAACATGCTGCGCACTCCACAGAAATGAATAGTCCCTTGTATGCTTTACATGAAAAGAAAAGAAATAAAATATTGGCTTTTCAAAGATGTTTTCAAAGAATGTAAACAGACTCTGTATGCATGAAATGAACATAGGTAAAAAGTAGCAAGATCATATCACAAATTTTTTTTTCACTAAATGAACAGTGATCGTTTCAGACAAAAGTAGCTCTTTGTTCACAATCACCAGTTTGTTGATATACTGACCCACCATCAGTCTGCATGCAGGTGCACTATGCATTGAGGAGGATAGTCCGAAGCGATAGCCCGAGCGTCATCCTCAGGAGCCAGAAATCAGAAGAGATGCCAAGAGATGACATCTGTTGCAAGAGTTGGTTTTGTATATAAAGGGATGTAATGGGTGGGAACGGGATCATTGTATTCTGTAAAGATCTGAGAGAATATAATATTGTATCAGAGAGAATCGAGAGCTTGTAATATGTTCAAATAAAATCAATAAAAAGAATTATTTCTTGTAACCATTGTGTTCAATGCATGTATTCTGAAACATGTCCGATGCTGCTTCAATTATCTGCAATATGATCTGCTGCGTATTGTCAATCTTGTCTATCTTGTCTTCTTCCAGGTCTTGGCCTTGTGCAAGCGCAACTTAGGCTTGCACGGCATCATGCCTTAGCAAGGATGAATGGTCTCACAGAGTCCGAAGCTAGGACGAAAGGACTCTGCGGGATCGGGGCGTGACAGAATGGTATTAGAGCAACATGATCCTCTGGACAATTGATTCGATTAAATTCAAAGATGTTCTCCTGATCGAAATTCCTTTGCCTACTTGAAATCATCAATGAGATGAACGTTCCATACAATAAGTCCGTAAATGTTTTTATGATGTCGGCATATGTTTTATCGATTTGATTAATTGAGATTGAAATGCTTATTGAACAAGAGTTTTGGTATGATCTGAATTGTGATTTCATGGATTGATGATGGCAAAAGATGAGGACTATCGCTGCTATGGATATCGTAAGTTTCTCCTTAAGTTTTGAGGACGAAACTTCTTTTCGGTAGGTAATTATGTAGTGCCCCACTCTGCAAAGGCACTAGATAGACAGAAAGATCGGATTGCTGGCTCCGCAACAGAAGACGATTAATTTGGGTGAGTGGACGAAGTCTCATTTGCTGATTCGCTTACGCCTAATAAGAATCTGAGTTTTTGATTGAATGCTATTGTTAATGACAAGACAGTAAATTATTGAGTATGCTTATAAGAGAATCCATATGTTGCCATGCTAAGAACAGGAAAAGGGATAAGTTGTATGCTAAAGAAGAATTATTGCCTGCTAATAAGAAACGAACTGATGCTTGTATGCCAAAGAAAAGCTTGTTGCCTGATAAAAAGAAATGAATGTTTGCTATGTTAAATCAAACAAGATGCCTGCCATATTAAATAAGAGATATTGTCTCAAAAGAGAGAACTATTGCCATGCACAAAAAAAAAAGATTGCTCACATGTCCTGAATTCGTATGCTTACAAAGAAAAAATGTTTATGCTTAATCTGAAAGAAGGCAGAGTCATAGCTCTGTTGTTACAAAGAGAGAAGACAGAGTCATAGCTCTGTTGTTATAAAGATTGATATAGAGAAAGATGAATCATTGTCCCCTCAAAGACTTTATCTGCCAGATGTTGTATTCATGCATTGGTCTCGGACAACTTATATACAAGGTCACTAGATCTTTCGACGGTTTTCACGGCACTGGAAGCTGATCGGGCTAGGAGAGATTGTCTATACACTACGAGGTACAAGGGCCTCGGGTGTTGCATCAATATCCTTAGCAACGAGCTGAACCCAAGAGTCACAGCGGCTAATCATGGGTTTTCCATGGACCATCATATAGATAAGTATGGATTGGTGTAGAGCTGAACCGAAGAGTCACAGCTGCCAATCGGTCTGTATGTGTCTATCATATATTTTGCTAAGAGCTAACGATGCAGAGACGAACAGGTAATAATATGGGTTTTTATCATGTTTATGCTAATCCTTGTCTTGTGCAGGGATGGACGGTCAGTTATGGTAAGAATCACTTAAAAATGATGTATATGTACTGCTTAAGTCTTTGACATGAATTAGTTGCAGAGATTTATCTATATAATGAAATGCTATGCCCCTTTACAAAAAAGATATGACATCGTGCTTATAATTGTCCCTAAGAGTTTCTTGAATAAAGAAATGATTATGCTCATGAAACACGCTGCGCACTCCACAGAAATGAATAGTCCCTTGTATGCTTTACATAAAAAAAAGAAATGAAATGCTGGCTTTTCAAAGATGTTTTTGAAGAATGTAAACAGACTCTGTATGCATGAAATGAACATAGGTAAAAAGTAGCAAGATCACATCATAAGAAATGTTTTTTCACTAAATGAACAGTGATCGTTTCAGACAAATATAGCTCTTTGTTCACAATCACCAGTTTGCTGATATACTGACCCACCATTAGTCTGCATGCAGGTGCACTATGCATTGAGAAGGATAGTCCGAAGTGATAGCCCGAGCCTCATCCTCAGGAGCCAGAAATCAGAAGAGATGACATCTGTTACAAGAGTTGGTTTTATATATAAAGGGATGTAATGTATGGGAACGAGATCATTGTATTCTGTAAAGATCTGAGAGATTGTAATATTATATCAGAGAGAATCGAGAGCTTATAATCTGTTCAAATAAAATCAATAAAGAGAATTGTTTCTTGTTACCATTGTGTTCAAAGCATGTATTCTGAAATATGTTTGATGCCGCTTTAATTATCTGTAATATGTTATGCTGCGTATCGTCAATCTTGTCTATCTTGCCTTCTTCCAGGTCTTAGCCTTGTGCAAGCGCAACTTAGGCTTGCACGGCATCACGCCTTAGCGAGGATGAACGGTCTCACAGAGTCCGAAGTGAGGACGAAAGGACTCTGCGGGATCGGGGCGTTACAGAATGGTATTAGAGCAACACGATCCTCTGGACAATTGATTCGATTAAATTCAAAGATGTTCTCCCGATCGAAATTCCCTTGCCTACTTGAAATCATCAATGAGATGAACGTTCCATACAATAAGTCCGTAAATGTTTTTATAATGCCGGCATATGTTTTATCGATTTGATTGATTGAGATTGAAATGCTTATTGAACAAGAGTTTTGGTATGATCTGAATTATGATTTCATGGATTGATGATGGCGAAGGATGAGGACTATCGCTGCTATGGATATCGTAAGTTTCTCCTTAAGTTTTGAGGACAAAACTTCTTTTTGATGGGTAATTATGTAGTGCCCTACTCTGTGAAGGCACTAGATAGACAGAAAGATCGGATTGCTGGCTCCGCAACAGAGACGATTAATCTGGGTGAGTGGACGAAGTCTCATTTGCTGATTCGCTTACGCCTAATAAGAATCTAAGTTTTTGATTGAATGCTATTGTTAATGACAAGACAGTAAATTATTGAGTATGCTTATAAGAGAATCCACATGTTGCCATGCTAAGAACAAGAAAAGGGATAAGTTGTATGCTAAAAAAGAATTATTGCCTGCTAATAAGAAACGAACTGATGCTTGTATGCCAAAGAAAAGCTTGTTGCCTGATAAAAAGAAATGAATGTTTGCTATGTTAAATCAAACAAGATGCCTGCCATGTTAAATAAGAGATATTGTCTCAAAAGAGAGAACTATTACCATGCACAAAAAGAAAAAAAGATTGCTCACATGTCCTGAATTCGTATGCTTACAAAGAAAAAATGTTTATGCTTAATCTGAAGGAAGGCAGAGTCATAGCTCTGTTGTTACAAAGAGAGAAGACAGAGTCATAGCTCTGTTGTTACAAAGATTGATATAGAGAAAGATGAATCATTGTCCCCTCAAAGAGTTTATCTGCCAGATGTTGTATTCATGCATTAGTTTCGGACAACTTGTATACAAGGTCACTAGATCTCTCGACGGTTTTCAGGGTACTGGAAGCTGATCGGCCTAGGATTGATTGTCTATACACTACGAGGTGCAAGGGCCTCGGGTGTTACATCAATGTCCTTAGCAACGAGCTGAACCCAAGAGTCACAGCGGCTAATCATGGGTTTCCCATGGACCATTATATAGATAAGTATGGATTGGTGCAGAGATGAATCGGAGAGTCACAGCTGCCAATCGGTCTGTATGTGTCTATTATATGTTTTGCTAAGAGCTAACGATACAGAGACGAACAGGGAATAATATGGGTTTTTATCATGTTTATGCTAATCCTTGTATTGTGCAGGAATGGACGGTCGGCTATGGTAAGAATCACTTAAAAGTGATGCATATGTACTGTTTAAGTCTTTGACATGAATTGGTTGCAGAGATTTATATATACAATGAAATGCTATGCCTCTTTTACAGAAAAGATATGACATCGTGCTTATAATTGTCCCTAAGAGTTGCTTGAATAAAGAAATGATTATGCGCATGAAACACGCTGCGCACTCCACAGAAATGAATAATCCCTTGTATGCTTTACATGAAAAGAAAAGAAATAAAATGTTGGCTTTTCAAAGATGTTTTCAAAGAATGTAAACTGACTCTGTATGCATAAAATGAACATAGGTAAAAAGTAGCAAGATCACATCACAAGAAACATTTTCTCACTAAATGAACAGTGATCATTTCAGACATATGTAGCTCTTTGTTCACAATCACCAGTATACTGATATACTGACCCACCATCAGTCTGCATGCAGGTGCACTATACATCGAGAAGGATAGTCCAAAGCAATAGCCCGAGCCTCATCCTCAGGAGCCAGAAATCAGAAGAGATGCCATCAGATGACATCTGTTGCAAGAGTTGGTTTTGTATATAAAGGAATGTAATGTATGGGAACGGGATCATTGTATTCTGTAAAGATATGAGAGAATGTAATATTGTATCAGAGAGAATCGAGAGCTTGTAATCTGTTCAAATGAAATCAATAAAGAGAATTGTTTCTTGTTACCATTGTGTTCAATGCATGTATTCTGAAATATGTCCGCTGCCGCTTCAATTATCTATAATATGTTCTGCTGCGTATTATCAATCTTGTCTATCTTGTCTTGTTCCAGGTCTTGGCCTTGTGCAAGCGCAACTTAGGCTTGTACGGCATCACGTCTTAGCGAGGACGAACAGTCTCACAGAGTCTGAAGCGAGGATGAAAGGACTCTGCGGGATCAGGGCGTGACACCGCATATGGCATTTAATCTGTCATGCGGCTTTCCCTTTATGTGGACCTGTTTGGCCCAAGTATACATGTGAAAAATTGTGATCCGTATGAACCCCATATTTTCCATGCTTCTACAAGACATCCTTCAAAGTTTTCAAATTACAAATTTTGTAATACTTTGAATAAGAAGCATGGATATGTCAAGTTGCAGGAAGTCTTCAAGTCGCAGGGAATTTTTCGAGTTGTAGAGAGATCTTGAGCCGCAGGGAGACCCCATCAGCCTGCCAACTGTTACTGCTACATTTAATTTTTTGATTCGGTTATGGAGATAAAGCCGACGGTTACTAGGGATAAAGTCCCCAAACATCAAAATTATCTTTAATGATCTCGAGAATCGAAGAGGCGCTCTTTAAAATAAAGCCGACGGTTATTTAGGGATAAAGTCCCTAAACGTCATCATTATCTTTAATGATCTCGAGAATCGAAGAGGAACTTTTTAGCAACTCTATAAATATGGGTCAGAGAGAGATTTTCCTTCTTCTCCTTCAACTTTATCATACTTTCTGCTATGGCTCCAAAGGCTTCCAAGTCGACTGGTACGGCGGCCAAAGGGAGGGGACTTGCCTCTTCATCGAGAGCAGGAGACGCTCCTTCCATTCAACCCGACGTGCAATCCCCTTTCAAGAGTGAGGGTGGTAGGAAGACGATGACTGAAATTTTGAATGGCCATGTCGTATATTTCATGCTCGGGCCTGTCATATACTGCTTCTGTGCTTTTAGCCTGGTCGGTGCATGCCCTATCTCATTTGGACCGTATGTGTTCCGATAGGGCCGCATGGGCTGGGTCGCATAACCGTTTCTCATTCGAACTTGAACTGCACAAGTGCTTCAAGATTGATCCGTATGAATACTTCATGTCTTAGCCACATAAGTGCCTCATGATCGAGCCGCATGAGCACTTTTATGATCACGCTGCATGAACACTGTATGACTGGGCCGCATCATGGCCTCACGTTGGAGCCGCATGAATACCTTGTGACTGTATCGCATAAGTATTTCATGAATGAGCCGCATAACTGAGCCGCATGAACACTTCATGACTGAGCCGTATAAGTGCTTCATGACTGAACTGCATAAGTACTTCATGAAGCCGACCTCTTGACTTTGGGCCACATGAGTTCTGTTTGGCTAGGCCGCATAACAGGCTAGGCCGCATAACAGAGTTCATTTTTTTATGCTAAGCCCTCTCCCTCTTTTTTTGTGTTTTATAGGGATCTGGCTAGCGAACTTCTCCATGACCGGTGCCGACGATAGAGTGAAAATACAACATTCTAGCGTATACATTAGACAGCTCAAAACTTCCCATGCTTCGGAAGAATTTTCCCCACGCCTTTTTAGCATACACATTAAACAACTCAGGATACTTCATGCTTCGGAAGAGTTTTCCCCAGGTGCTAGGAAGGGTATTTAAACCTCGGAGAGTTGGACGGTGGTCAGGCATCGTTATGAACGTCCTGCCTTCATGGCTCTCCAAGTAGGCGAAACCACCATCAGGGATGATGTTTTGAAGGTATGGACCTTCGGGGGAGCGGGGCTAAGGCATCCGCAATATGGAGGGGAGGATAGCATGCTATATTTTCCCTTCTCCAGGCAGCTCCTTGGGGATTCAACAGCTTTGTTTGCTTCTCAGCAGTAAAACATGACTTCCTTCGAGGGCACAAAACTGCTTGAAGACGAAGTGCTGTCGAACCGAACTATGTATTGCCAGATTTTCCTTTCTTTGTTTTCTACTGTCGATGTAGTCCTATGAATGTAATTGATCTTAAATAAGCAGAGTATGTTCACTCCATTTTTATTTGTGGTATTTTGTGGTGCTTGTACTAGAGGGCCTAAGACAGAATTTGTGTTTTTGATAAAGGACATCCCACTGGAGGATTTTGTGGACCTATTGTTATTTTGTGCATTTGAAAATGCGAGCTAATAGATTTGAACGATATTTTATGGACCTACTAATCTTTGGTACACCGATGGTGCGAGTAATAGATTAGGATAGCTTTTATGGACTTATTACCCTTTTTGTGTACTGGCGATGCGAGTACTGATAATAAGTGGAGAGGAAACCAACATATTTGCTCAGAGGTAATGAGGACGTGGTAAATATAGGCCAAAACAGAGCCTTCCTACTCAGAGGTAATGAGAACATGGTAGGAGTAGGCATAATAGGGGTACACAGAACCTCTCAAAGGTACTATCAACGTGGAAGTTCTATGCATTGGGTGATTTGTTTGTAATGGATGGGAAAACAACTCAGAGATAATATGGACGTGGTTGTGTTTTTGTTGGAGAATTTTGTGGACCTATTACCTTTTTTGTGCACTAATGGTGCGAGTAATAGATTTAGGACAAGTTTTATGGACCTACTACCCTTCTGCGCACTAGTGGTGCGGGTAATAGATTTTAAGGCAAACTCTGGTGGAAAAAAGCATTTAATGTGGAGGTTCATAGATATGACTAGGAGATGAGATATGAATCCATTCGGAGCAGTTAGAGAGTAAGTTCAGCGGTACTTGAGAGTATATAACTCAACAATCTGGGAGATTTTTATGTCAGAGTATAAGTTCAGCGATAACAGAGGGTACATAACTCATAATCTGAGAGATAGTTGGAAGATGTCATTTAGACATAATATTTCTTGAGGAACTTGCCGTTGATGGGCATCATGAGCAAGTCTCCATTTTATTTTACGAGACGGTACGCGCCGTTGGAGAATACGGTCTCGATGATGAACGGACCCTCCCATTTAGGCTGGAATTTGCCGGGGGGTCTTATGAGTCATGACCAATGGTCTGCGAATGGCCAAGACAAGATCGTCGACTTGGAATATTCTCTGTTTAACTTTCTTGTTGAAAGCCCGAGAGATGCACGCTTGGTAGAGCTCTATGCTTTTTTGAGCTTGTAAACGCTTCTCATCTAATGCTCCCAACTCTTATAGCCGTCGGCGGTAGTTATCGTCCGATGTTAACCGGTAAGTAAGGGCCACTCGAAGTGAGGTGATCTGAGTCTCCAATGGGAGGACTGCCTTGCTCCCGTAAACCAAGGAGAACGGTGTATTTTCTATAGCCGTATGAATTGTCGTACGATACACCCATAAGCACTCGCCAAGCTTTTTATTCCAGTCGCGTTTGTTTGCAGACACGAACTTTTTGAGGAGCTTGATTATGGTTTTATTGAAAGCTTCAGCCAGGCCGTTAGCCGATGGGTTATATGCCGTCGAGGCCATTTTCTGAATTCGATTCTTGTCACAAAATCGATAGTAAGTGTAGCTTGCGAACTACGGACCATTGTCGTGAATAATCCTCCGGGGCAGTCCAAAATGGTAGATGACGTGATGTTTTATGAAGCTAATCACATTCGATGTTTTAACCTTTGCCAACGGAACAGCTTCCGCCCATTTGGAGAAGTAATCGGTGATTACAAGTATGAACCGATGCCCTCTAGACGACAGCGGGGTGATTGGCCCAATGATGTCCATTTCCCATGCTTCAAATTGCCAAGAGGCTACTGTCGGATGCAAGAATTCAGATGGCAGATGTATAAAATCTGTATGGATCTAGCAAGCCTTGCACTTCTTTGCATAATCAACCGCATCTGCTACCATTGTGGGCCAGTAATAACCCATCCGGCGGAGACTATCTTGTAATTTCGGGCCAGGTCGGTGAGCCCCCCAAGTGCCGTCATGAGCTTCACGTAAGGCTTCTTTGCCTTCTGTATTTGACAGACATCTTAATAGTAGCCCATCGTAGGATCGTCGATATAACATTTTCGTCTCCGTATCGTAGAAGAATCTGAGGTAGCGTCTTCTGATTGAAGTTGCTTCCTTGACATTCTCTGGCAGAATTACATAGACTGTAAAGTCGATGAACGGGTGTCTCCAATCTTGTATGTCGTTGGTTATCTTGATGGAGTAACTCATACCCAGTTGAAGATTGTTCCTGGGGCAGACCAGCTCCTGGCCTATTATGTCGACTAGATGATGAGTGTCATTTGGAAGCGCCAAGGAAACGACGAGACCTGCTAGGGCATCGGCTTCGATATTTTGGAGCCTAGGAATGTGCTCTATAAAGAACCCCTCCAAGGTTGTAATGATGGCAATTGCTGTCTGATAATAGGAAATCAGGTCCTTGTTGTGAACCTCGTATGAACCTCGGTTCTGGTTAACAACCAACTGCGAGTCACCATATGCTTCCAGGTACCTGATCCCCACTTCCTTTATGAGTTGGAGCTCGATGACTAGAGCGTTATATTCGGCTACGTTGTTCGAACAGGGTTCTGTAAGAGAATACGCCCGGTTGACTACTAGTCCAGAGGGAGAAATTAGTACCACCCCGATTCCAGCGACGATATCACCTTGTGGCCCCGTTCTTGAAGCACCATCGAAGAACATTCGCCAAATAGTGTCGTGCAAAGTCATGTTTAAGGCGACGACTTCATCAGGAATTTTTTAATAAATTTTGGTTGTTTCTGAGCCTGGATGGACTGCTAAGAATTCAGCCAGGGCTTGACCTTTGATAGCCTTCTGCGGAATAAAAACCATGTCGTATGGGGATAATAGTATCGCCCAGGTGGCTAGATGAGAACTGAGTGCGCCTGGCTTGGTCATGGGAACCATGAGAGGATTAACTCGTAAAACAACATGGATGGTCTGTCCTGTCACATAGTGTCGTATTTTCTGAATAGCGAACACTAGGGCAAGGTACTCCTTCTCCATGGCGGTGTACCTATGTTCCGGTCCTACCATCATCTGGCTGAGATAGTAAATGGCTTATTCATGTTCCGCGTCATTATTCTGTGCTAGCAGAGCACCGAGGGAGTGTTTCATCGCCCATACATAGAGCAGGAAGGGCTTTTCGGCGACCGGGGCTAACAGAACTGGCGGATTCATCAGGTACTCCTTAATATCATCGAAGGCACGCTGACATTCCTCATTCCATACAAAAGAGACACCTTTTCTCATGAGTTGAGTGAAGGGTTAACATCGCCATGAGAGGTTAGATATAAACCTCCTGATATAGGCTAGTCTTTCCTAAAGGCCGTGGAGTTCGCGAAGGTTCCTTGGTGGATTCATCTCCAGGATTTCTTTTGTTTTGTCGGGATCTACGTGATTGCCCCGGGAAGTAATAACAAAGTCCAAAAACTTTTCGCTGGACACCCCCAGGAAAGACTTGGTGGGATTTATCTTCAGGTTGTGTGCTCGCATGAGGTCGAACACTGTTCTCAAATCATGTAAGTGATCATTTTTGGAGCGGCTCTTGACGACGATGTCGTCAATGTAACACTCCACCGTCTTGCACAAATGATCTATGAAGATGACACTCATAGCCCGTTGATATGTCGTACCGACGTTCTTCAGGCCAAAGGGCATGACCGTATAACAATATACGTCGATCGGCGTTCGACATATTGTATGCTTCTCGTCATCAGGAGACATCTTAATTTGATTGTATCCTGAAAAGCCATCAATAAAAGATATGCGCTCGAAGCCATATGAATTATCGATCATTATGTCAGTGATCGAAAGAGGGAATTCATCCTTAGGGCATGCTGCATTCAGATTACGGAAATCGATACAAATTCATATCTTTTTATTCTTTTTGATGACTGGCATTACGTTGGCTACCTAGTCTGGGTGCTTCTCTTCACGGATGAAATCATTAGCTATGAGCTTGTTTACTTCCTCTTCAATAGAATTCATGATGTCCAGACGAAACCGCCGCTGCTGTTGTTTGACTGGTTTTGCGTCTGGATAAATGTTGAGCTTATGAAGTGCAATCTCGGGGTTTAGCCCTCGCATGTCTTCATAGCTTCAGGCAAAAATATCGATGTATTCTCTGACGAGTTGTAACAACGACTACCACTCGTTGTCTGTCAGACTTTTACTAACGAAGATTGGTTTTGGAGAGGATTCATCGCCGAGGTTAACTTGCATAACCTCATCTTCAGTGGGAGGATCACGAAGTTCAAAGCGTCATTGTGCATCTAGTTGCTGGACTCATGGCTCCAACTCAAGTGGTTCAAGTAGGTCTTCGTCTTCCTCATCGATATCGGCGGATGTCATGTTGACAGATAATGTTTGTCTGAATATATCTCCAATACTGCTACCGGAGTCGTAAATGGGTGTTCGGATGAATGAGAGTGCCACTCGCATTGTTCATCAGAACTTTCGGGCGTTGTTGGTGGAGTAACATATCCGAGGCCGCGTCTGGATTTGTGATAATGATCCTGACATTTCCCTATCGGTGTCGGCCATTGTAGAGGCAATCGCCGACTACTGCCATGATTTAGACCCGAGGTAGCCTCCATGTCGTACCCCTGCTTTTGCTTTTGCATGAAGTACTTGGCTTGAGGACTATACAGGTAGAGCGGTAACCTTCCAGCTTCGGGTCCGAGATCGGACTCTTGTGGCATAAAAGATTGAGGACCTTCTTTTTCGGCCAAAGATGATCGTGTGATCCCATCCTCTTCTATCTTGGACCAGGATGTAAGTACCTTTTACCGGAGCAAGTCAATTTGGGGTATGGACGGTTGTCACCCGCGTATACAGGCTAACGTCTAGACAGTCCCATACGGCATACGTTAGATTAGGCTTATCATACTCAGAATAGTCTAACGGCAGCCTCTTATTGATGAAATAAAGAATTTTATCCACAGGGATTATATCATCAGGAGAGGGGCTATCCACTTGAGTAACCAAGTATTTGGCGATTTCTTCGTCCTTTTTGGCTACCTCCTGCGAGCTTAGAGGTCGGGATACTGTCTTGGGCAACTTGACCACCAACGGTTCAGTTTGAGGTATTGAATTGCCTGGGAGTGTTGGAACGACACTTGGCTGTTGGCTCATCTTGGGAAGATAGATGACAATTGGCTCAGCATGGGACTTTGCATCTTCCGGTCGTCATTGAGTAAATTTTGGTAATCATATTACCATCGGTGTTACAGAGGGCCTTGCATCTTCATGTTGCCTTTGATTGGATTTCGACAGTCGGATCACCATTGGCCCTATGATAGGTTTTGGCTCCTGGCTGGATCTCGGGAGACGGATGACCATTGGTTCCAACTGCGTAGGTGAGGCAGGAGAACCGAGCACCTCTTTATGCAAGGTTGCGACGAAGGGTACGGCCTTGCCCGATTTACAGGCCTGGAGACGAATTCTCAAGGGTTCTTCTGGCCCTGTGATGGCTTCCAGTTCGTCAGTTATATATTTCCTGGATTCGTCATATAGACAAGCCTCCGAGGCATAATAAGACTCAACCCCTTTGAAGGGGATGTCGACAAATTCAGTCTTCACGAAGCCGTGCCTACTGATATACTTGAAGCACTGGTGAAGGGTGGATGGCACGATCAAATAGTCATGTATCCACAGTTGTCCCAAGAGGATGTTGTAGGGCGCGTCTTCATCTATGACGTAGCATGTAACTTTTGTCTTCAGGTCACCAATCTAGCACTTCAACCAGATCTTTCCTAGGGGATAGCTCCTTTCCGAGTTAAAACTGCTAATGGTAGTGTTGGTCGCAGCTAGTCGGTGCATAGGGATGACAAGAAGTTAGAGCAAGCTTTTCGGGATGATGCTTATTGACGAGCCAGGGTCAATATGCATCCGATCCACCTTAATGTTACCTATGTATCCAGTGTCGTATAAGGGGCGATCATGCAAATTGGTCTTGATGAACATGTCCTATGGAGTAAATATGATGTTAGGCATTGCATCTGTGCTATCACCGCCCTGTAGATCTGCTTGCGGGTCTTCCCCTAGAGGCTTGACCTGAGCTAAGTAGGCGTCATCATATTGGAGTGTTTCGCTTAATGTGACACGAAGATCCTTGGAGAGCCTTAGGAGCTCGTATAACGACAACTTTGCTGGCGTATTAGCCAATTGTGCTAATATGTCAAAGTTATAAGGTCTCTCCAGTCCCTGAGGTATGTCATTGCGGAGTGGCCTGTCGATGCGGGTTTTCTTTTTTTTTGACTTATCCGCCAGTGGAGGCTGAGATGGCCTTAGAACATCAGAGGAAGGCAATGTTGCCGGCTGAGGATCTTCTGCTGAACTATCCCGTACAGGCTGGACTTGTGCTCCAGACAGGGTAACAACGGCTGCAGCTTCTTCAGCTTCGGCTGAAATTGTATAGCAGGATCTAGATTTCCTGCCCTTTTTCTTGCCGGTAGGAGATGACACCTCCTCGGTAACTTCGGGCACCAAGTCTGGATGCACCTACATAATCTTTCCTCGCGATGTGGTGAGGGGTACCAATCCAGATGTCTGGTTCTGGACGGGTGAAAGATTAGTAACCTCCATCGTTGCCCGAGGGACAGGTATGACCCCGTCTAGAGTACTCGTTGGAGGGAAATCGTCGAACTGAATAGACACCATGTTTGCTGCCACGGTAACCTCTTCAAAGTCTATCGACAGAGCTTTGGAGTCGATAAGACTCTGAATGTACCGCTTCAATTGGAAGCAGTCATGAGTGGCATGATGGACATAGCGGTGGAAGTAATAATACTTTGGGTCCTCCATTTCTGCTGTTCGGGGCTCGCGCCTTGGAGGAGGGAGCTGGATCCTACCCCCTTGTAAGAGCATATCGAAGATAGGTTTGACATGACTATCTTTAAATGAATAATTAACCTTGGGCCACGGACCTTCCGTCTGTTTTTGTTCGGGCTTCTGAGTCGTATCAGCAACCATGGCCTGTTTGCCCTTATTGTCCTGGTTGGTAGTGGTGCCACTGTTGTTGTTCCTGGGGGTGGGACCAGGATATCTGCTTTTATCATCTCAATCTGGGATATGTAATCCCAACTGGCGAGCTTTCTTCAATTTTGCCTCTGTATTGGTAGCACTTATGATGAAGGTCGTCCAATCCCTGAACTGATCGTCACCTATCTAGAGGCTAATTGCAGGGAGCAGCTTCTTCTAGCAGATTTCAATCAAGGAACTCTCGGGATTCTCATTATGGTTTGGCGGAACCGCTCGATATAGTTCCTTGTTAGCTCCCTTTCTCCCTGAACGATGTCCATGAGAGACGACATCGTTACATCATGCCCTACTTCGTAGAATCTTTCCAGGAACATGTGTTTGAAGCCGTCAAAAGAATGGATACAATTGTCGGAGAGGTTGCGGTACCAGTCGAACACAATCCCCTCCAATGCTCCAATGAATAATCGTGTGAGGATGGCATTACTATGTGGCAATTGGTCGATTGTGATATCAAATTAAGTCATGTACCGACTAGCGAAGGTCTTTCCATCATAAGAATCGATATAGAACGGCTTATACCGTGGTGGAAAAGGCACATCTCTCCATGCTACGGGATATGGATGGCGTATTCTAAGGTCCCGATAGGAGTCTCGGGCATTGGACATTGCTCGAAGCTCCTGGACTTCCCTCCTTGCCTCCTTGGCTTCATCTGCAGCTGAGGGAACGGATGCTCCTAAGGGATCATCACCCAAAAAAAGGGACGGTCGTGTTGGAGTCTGCATTGACTGCGGGTCCCAAGCTTCTTTGTCCGGGCATTCTGGCCGGTTGTGTTTGTAAGACGGCTTTGATTTTATCCACGGACTTGACCAAAGATAGGAGCATGGCTTCAAGTACTTATAGACATTGTCGATCAGAAGGTGCTTTATGATCATCGTCGGCCATAAAGACTGTCCGTACATGGGTAGAGATTGAAGGGACCGTCAGAGAGGTGCTCTTTGTGTCATACCCCCGTGCCAAAAAATCATCGGGGAATGTCAGAATGTATTCCTCCTCGAACTCGGAAGGGGTGCTACCCCCTATGCAGGAAATTGCATTATCTTGGTGAGGGTGGTGATCTTCAAGGAAATCCATGTCTGTTGCACAGTTCTGGGGGACCTCTACCCCCTGTATGTGCTCTTAGTACATCAGATTGTCGCATATATTGAGGGGACTGCTACCCCCAGCTTCATTTTCTCTCAAGGAGGCCGAAGGTGCACCCCCGGGTGCCGGAAGCTTCTTTTCGGATCGAGTGCCTAAATAGACACCCCCTGTGGTTGTCGATGGGAACCCCCCAGATGAGGGTCTTCTTGCAATACTGACCAAGATGGCCTGGCTGGAAGAGCTTATCTTCGTTCCTCCCTTGCCAGGAGGAACCTTTTGAGTTGAATTACAGGAGACGAAAGGAAACTCCTCGTCCCCTGGAATTTGCACATGTTTCTTGAGCTGTTGTCGGGCAAGTGCTGGCTGCTGTAGTTGTTGGAAAATTGACTGCCGACCTTCAGGTGCTGCTAATTTGTCACAGCAGCATTTGATGATGACTCGGGTGCAACGACATCTCGAGAGGGACTCTTTGCATGCCAATGCTGCCACCTTGCATTCGTGAGTAATCACCTCACGCAAGTCGGTAGCAGGATGATCTACCTTTGCATCACACTTGTGGACTCGGGTATCCCGAGCACACGTGTGCGTAGGTATCATATTTGCTTCCTGATCCATGGCTAGTAAAAGTACTTGCTCTAGATCGTTAGAGGGAGACTTTAAAGACCCACCCTGTCCGTTAGCCCTGGGGGACTGGAAGCGGGTGGTTCTGTACAACTTTTCGTCAGGAGCCCGTGTAATAGTCAACGAGGCCTGCTGACAATCAGTAACTTGGATAGTTGACTGGGCTGGTTGGGCCCGCACTGCCCTAGACTTTTTTGACTTAGCACCTGAAGTCGCATGGTAAAAAGAGTCTAAATTGATACATCCCACATTCTCAATGGGCCACATGGCGTCGGGCTCGCATGAGAGGCAGTCGAACACAGAGCTTCTGACAGGGCCGCATGAGACATCCAGTCTGAGGCTAGGATTGGCTGCCGTATGGACCATCTTCTTGCGGCTAGAGCTGGCTGCAGCATGGACCATCTTCTTGCGGCTATAGCTGGCTGCCACATGGACCATCTTCTTGCGGCCATAGTTGGCTGTCGTATGAGTTGTCTACCTGCGGCCAGAGTTGGCTTCCGTATGGACAGACTGCCCATCTGCCTTATGCGACTTCTTCTTTGTCCGCATGGATTTCCCTTGTGCCTCCAAAAACTCAGCATCATAGTATTTTTCTGCTGGATTTAGGGACAGTGAGGTCCTCTGCAGTCGGAAGCAAAGCTGCAGGAGAGTTTTGGTCACCGTCTTGGACTGCAGAAGGAGCTTCTTCGGGAACTTGGTCAGGGGCAAAAGTTTTATGCGCCGACGTCCTGCGAGTCCTCTTTGGGTTGGCTCGCTTCTAAGACGGGCTGGCGCTCCCTTCAGAGACCATTTCTTCGAAGGCTTGTTGGTCAAAATGAACCATAAGCATTTGTTGCGTAGAGCCGATCTTGGACATGTCAGATTGCATCACCAGCTTCTCATCAGAAGAGAAGGACGTCCCCAGCAGAGTCGCTATCGTATTCGCCATAAAAAAATCAAAGACAGGTATTACAGAACACTGAAATTGATTGCTAACTCGCTTGTACAAAGAAAAGCCTAGAAAGAAATCCTAGGAAACAATCTAAGTACAATTGTTTAGTTTTGATTCTGGGGGGGGGGTGACGGTGGAGGCTCGGGAAAGTGCTACCAACTCTGCCTTACTCTGTGGACTATCTGACGCAGTCTTTAGATCTTGAAGAAATGTCACGACCCGCACTCTAGAGTAAGGGCACGAGAAGTGGGTACGTCCAGCCTATGCCGCAGTGTCGGAGGTAGAATGATGTCCTAGGTCACAACATCTAACAATATAATTCTAAGCAGTTTATACTCCCCGAATGGGGGTGACATAGCAGAAAGTAAACTCAATCACAACTAAGGAAGATGAAGCACGATATGATATAGAACTCAAAGAAATATAGATGATCAGAAGAGTCTAAGATAACATCTCAGGAAACATCCAGAAATACAAGTCTCAACTACTGAA
Organism: Iris pallida; assembly: GCA_029216955.1. Lineage (NCBI taxonomy): Eukaryota > Viridiplantae > Streptophyta > Magnoliopsida > Asparagales > Iridaceae > Iris > Iris pallida. The sequence continues at coordinate 143,347 of JANAVB010011400.1, forward strand.
TATGAAAGAATATATACAATCTAGATCTCAATGACAGAAATAAAGTCTAACTAAGCTAGTCTCAAGACAACATAAGTAAGATAAAGCCTAACTAAACTAGTCTAGGCAGTAGGGGTAATGTCATCTGCTAGAGCTGGGTCCTCCTGAGAGTCCATCTCACAAGTGTCATCTAGGGCTGTCCCATAGAAAGTATCCACACAGGCCTCCTCCTCGTCCTCTGTAATATTTTCAATAGGTCCAGTCAGGACAGAGCAAGCACAATACATCTCAACAGTTCGTAGCAGGTTAGAAAATATAATCATGCAGTAAAGTAAGATACAGGAACTGAAAGAAAGTACAGAATGTAAACAGGGAGAGAACTATAATAAAAATATCTACTATAAGTAGAGAACTAACAGTGGCTAGTGAGTCAGAGTACAATATAAACTTGTGAATGGCATAGGAGATTCTGATGCTACACTACAGAAAGATTCTGATGCTACACTACTTGGATATTATTCACATGTCTACTTCTACTCCCCCGTACCCCAATCAATACACAAGGATTCAGCCAGGTATGTTATGATTCCATGCAATGGCCCACAAGGGGTGATACATGTTATGTCCATAAATGGGTGATTCTAGGAATGCCCATAAATAGGAGATTGAAGGAGACTCTGTGATCATAAGAGTACATGTTACAAGTGATCAATGAACCATGAAGCATAGTGATACACAATGTAAGTGAAACGCACAGAACATGTAGTATCCGAAGCTCCTGAAGGATAATATCTCAAGAAGGGATCCATATAGTACTAATCCGTGTGACCAATGTGACAGTATCAAGTAAAGTAATTTAAAGCAGGAAAATAATTCTAAACAGGATATGAAATGATCAGAGAATGTACTCGCCTGGTATCTAAGTGTCCAGATGAAATGTACTGTCCGAGGAGAGGTGTCTGGCTCCTAATCAGAACAGCACAAGTCACAACAAGTCTAATATGATAACAACATGCAATTCAATGCATTCTACATAAATCTAGGTCAATCTAGGCCAAAGTTAACTCTTGGTCAACCTTAGTCAACCAAGAAGTCAAACCTAGGTCAAACTAGCCAAACTAGGTCTAAACAAGTTAATCTAGGCTCATCAAGTCTAAACTAGTCTATCTAGTCCAATCTAGACCCAACCAAGTCTTGCCTTGCTAGCACACACATATCAAGAATAACAAGTCAAAAACAAGCCTAGTTAGCTAGTGCACAAAGGACCATAGGCTAAAAGCTATCCACACACATCACATCACTATATAGACAAAGATAGTCTATTTTTATACACATACATCATATATATTATCCATACATTCATATATGCATATTTGCATCTATATATACATAAGTTCATACATAAATACATATATACATAGATACATAGAGAGGTAGTGAGATAGGAACTAGGTGTCAAGTGTGTGGTACATAGTGTATAGGTGTCACAGTGTACATGGAAAGTGAGGGTGCAAGTATGTGTGAACAAAGTTGTCACGATAGAGTGTATACAAGTGAGTGTGTGTGTGAAGAGTGAGAGTTAAACAATGAGGGAAAACAGTGAATGGAGAACTGGAAATCAGTGAACCCACATGACAGTTAACCTATAAACTAAAACTCAGATTTGAGTTCAACCAATGGCACTGTTAAGGAGAACTCTTGACAGTTCTCAGGAACTTAAATCTCAGGTTTGAGAGTTCAAACCAATGACAACTCTCAAATGAACTTAATCTCAGATTTCTCAGTACATAGATCATAACAAACTCAGATTTAACTCAAAGTGAAATAGGAAATGAAATTAATACATTAACCACTGTTTTCAGTCCCTAACTTCAGCCCACCCATTTTGATTTCACTTTCCAACCAATTCATACCAAAATCGAAATCCAAGTAGTACATGCATAGACACAACATAATAGGGTCTTAAACCATGTAATTAACAGTATTAACTAAGCTAAAATGGATGCCAAAATCCAAAATTGAAAACTGAAAATACATAAAAATACATGTTTCAGTCCAAAATAGTGTAAATAAGATTTGATAGGTTAAAACATGCTAAGATGTAAATGTAATGGTTGGTAATGCAAATATAACCTGTGCACGTGTCTTAGGGCCCAATACATGTCCACCACAATGTGACACGATGTGTCCAACACGAAATGACCAAAACAAACACACACAGAACATTCATACAGACACTGCATCGTGTACGAGTGCACACATGTCGTGCACCCGACACAGGTCAAACCAAATCTCGTGCTCATGTATGGGGGTACATCTAGGGTCCAGCTACGTGTCCAACACCCTGAATTATGTCCACAGGTGTCGTGTCCAGACTTATCAAACCGTATCAGTTGCCGAAAACCCAATGTACGCGTGCAGTACAAAATCAGCGCACGAGCTCGTGCTCGCTCGACGTGACACGGTGACACATGAGACTTGACACATGTGGTGTCAGTCAATGCCTCTAGCCACATATCAAGTGGTTCATGTCGAGTCGCCGTGTCCGTAGAGAAATTCACCCCGAGTAGCAGGGGAATACTGTAGCCGCGTGCGGGGACTGTGTTCGTGTCCAAATCCTGACACGACACGACACGAAAACAACCTCAGACCAAAAGAAATCCATAAGCAACAATTAACTCTATAAATCTATTCAATTACTTTCCTAAAAATAGATCGAAATGCCCTTTGGGGCATTTCAACAAACACCTATGCCTACAGTCGGATACGTGTCCGATATGGATACGAAATGGGTCCACCTGACACGAAACCAAATCCTACTGTTAGGGGACTCCTAGGGCTAGGCTACCATGCAAAGAAAACTAGAATTTAATGGTGTTTAGATGGTTTTACCTATTAGTGAGCTTTTCAAGAAAAACCCATTTCTAGAACTTTTTCTTTAATAGCAAACTCCCCCAAATTGCTCTCCCACTGAAATTTCCTTCCATGGACAGAAAGTATAGATGAATTAGAATCTAATGCAATTGCTTAGGATTGAAAAGGAATTAAAATGGATTTTCTATGAATTAATGAAGTTGGAAAAATACCTCTTCTTCTCAAGCTTTGTGAAATTTCCTAAAAAGGCTTAACCTAATGGAAGAGACTACTTATAGGGTGGGGTTCCCTAGGCTAGTGTGGCTGGCCAACTAAGTTAGGGTTTGGCAATAGCTAATGGGCTTTGGGCTTTGTTTCATAAGTTAAGGCTATGTGATTGCCTATTGATCCCAAAACCATGAGTCATGACTTATGACTTATCTATTCTATGGTTAACTTGAGTCTAATGACTAACCATGGGTTAACTCTAGTCTAACTAGGGTTACATGACCTAACGAAGTCCAAAAACAACTAGGGTTAACTTCTAGGTTAGTCTACCAAAGTCAATGCTAGTCAAAGTCAACCTAGTCAACCATCATTCAAATAATTCCAAAATAAATCCTAAAAATTTCCATAAATTCAAATAAATTATAATAAATTCAAATAACCTTAAAAAGGACAAAAATACCCTCAAACTAGAAATGTAGTAGTGACAAATCTACTCTTATTAAAAGAATTTTGTTCTCGAAATTGAAAGGCGAAACGTAAATGATAAGAAGGATAGAAAGTATACATCAAGGTCAAAAAAGATATGGGTATCGCTCGCGCATCTCATCCTCCCGCTCCCAGGTAGACTCTCCTGGAGAATGATGCCTCCATACAACGCAAACCAAAGGTACCACCTGGTTCCTCAGTACCTTCTTCCGTCGATCCAGAATCTCCACTGGCTGCTCTGGATAGCTGAGAGAAGGCCCAACCTCAATCTCCGAATGATCGAGCACATGGCTAGGGTAAGCCACGTACCGTCTCAACTATGATACATGGAATACATTGTGGACCCCCACTAGTACAGGTGGCAAGCCTAGCCTGTATTCCACGTCACCGACTCTCCCACTGATAACGAAAGGGCCGATGAAGCGCGGGCTAAGCTTCCCACCTCCACCAAAACTTATCGTACCATGAGTCGAAGATATCCTCAAGAAAACCTGGTCTCCAACCTAATCACAAGCAAGGTCTCAATTTAGTTATGATAAACAAACATGATCAATAAAACACAAACCCTAAATCTAATCCTATTTTAATCTGTACCTCAAACTCCAACGACCTCCGGTGGCTATTGGCCCAGTGCCGATGTCTGTCCTGCGCCACGCAAAGTCTGTCCCTGATAAGCTTCACCTTCTCGGCTGCATCAACAACCATCTCTGGTTCCAGTAAAGCTCGCTCACCAACATCATCCCAAGATAAGGACGTACGACACCTACGCCCGTACAAAGCCTCGAAAGGTGATATCTCAATGCTGGCCTGAAAACTATTGTTGTAAGCAAACTCCACCAAATGTAGATGATCCTCCCAGGAACCTCCAAAGTCTAAGACGCACGTCCGCAGCATATCCTCAAGTGTCTGAATAGTCCTCTCTGACTGTCCGTCCGTCTGGGGGTGGTATGCAGTACTAAACTTGAGCTGAGTGCCCAAGCTGGTCTGCAGACTCCTCCAAAAATAAGAAGTAAAGCGACTATCCCAATCCGAGATAATGCTGACCGGAACCCCATGAATCCTGACTATCGGTCGCATGTACATCTTTGTGAGCCTCTCTGTGGACGTACCCACCTTGAATGGCAAGAAGTAGGCCGATTTGGTCAACCTGTCAACGATGACCCAAATTACGTCTTTCCCTCCTGGTGTACGCGGCAATCCAAATACAAAATCTATAATGATATGCTCCTACTTCCACTCGGGAATGGGCAATGGCTGCAATAATCCACCGGGACCCTGCCTCTCTGTCTTGACCTGCAGACAGACCAAGCACCTAGCTACAAAAAGAGCTACCTCACGTTTCATCCCGGACCACCAAACATGCTCTTTTAGATCTCGGTACATCTTGTTGGCACCAGGGTGTATAGAGTACTGAGATTTGTGGGTCTCCTATAAAACCTGCTCCCTGAGCTCTCTGCTGGGCACACATAACCTGGAACCATGCCTCAAGGCACCATCCTCTGCAAGAGAAAACTCGTCATCCAGCAATCCTGCTCGAACCTGCTCTCGGAGACACCGCAGAGCAACATCCTCAAACTGTGTCGACTTGATCCTCTCCACTAAGTCTGACTGAATCTGCAGGCCCCACATCTGCATCTACACTTCGGGCACAATCACCTGAATCCCGAGGCTCTCCAAGTCTGCAAGCAAGTGCCGATCCATAGTCAAACACGTGGCCGTCGGATACCTACTCAAGGCATCGACAACCACGTTGGCCTTTCTTGGGTGATACTGAAGTGATATGTCAAAGACTTTGATCAACTCTAGCCATCTGCGCTGCCTCATGTTCAGCTTCTTCTGAGTGAACACATACTTTAAGCTCTTGTGATCTGTAAAAATCTCCACCCTCTCTCCATACAGATAGTGCTTCCATAACTTCAGAGCAAATATCACTGCTGCCAGCTCCAGGTCATGGGTAGGGTAGTTCTTCTCATGGGAACGTAACTGCCTGGAAGCATAGGCAATCACCTTTCCGTGCTGCTACAATACAAAACCCAACCCCTTCCCTGAAGCGTCACTATAGATAGTGAATCCCCCTGATCCTGAAGGCAATGTCAGAATCAGAGCTGTCGTAAGCCGCTTCTTCAACTCATCAAAAGCTGTCTGACACTCCTCTGACCAAATATACTCAGCATCCTTCCGGGTCAACCGAGTCAATGGCTCTGCAACCCGGGAGAAATCCTGCACAAATCTTCTATAATATCCTGCCAGCCCCAAGAAACTGCAGATTTCTGCAACTGAAGTCGGCACTGCCCATGCCTCAACTACTACGATCTTCTTGGGGTCAACTGAGATCCCATCTCCAGTCACCACATGCCCCAAAAAGTTAACCCGGTCCAAGAAGAACTCACACTTGGAGAGCTTTCCATAAAGCTGCTCCTTCCTGAGAGTCTCCAGCACTATCCTCAAATGCTCCTCGTGCTCCTCCTCAGTCTTGGAATATACCAAGATGTCATCAATGAACACCACCACAAACTGACCCAGGTACTAGTGGAACACCTTGTTCATTAGGTCCATAAACACTGCTGGTGTATTGGTTAGCCCAAACGGCATAACCAAAAACTCAAACTGCCCGTACCGCGTCCTGAAAGCTGTCTTCGGAACATCCTCCCCCTTCACCTTTACCTGGTGATATCCTGACCTCAGATCAATCTTAGAAAATACCCAAGCTCAGCTCAACTGGTCAAAAAGATCATCGATCCGCGGTAGTGGGTATCTGTTCTTGATCGCGAGGTTGTTGAGTGCCCTATAGTCAATACACATCCGTACTGACCCATCCTTCTTCGGCACAAATAATACTGGTGCACCCCATGGTGACGAACTCGAACGGATGAAGCCCTTATCCTACAGCTCATCCACCTACTTCTTCAGCTCCACTAACTCACTATTGTTCACCCGATGACATGCTGAGAGATGGGTTCCGCTCCCGAAACCAAGTCTATCGAGAACTCAATATCTTTGTCTTGTGGCAATTCAGGAAACTCCTCTAGAAAAACATCTATATACTCTGCTATCAAGGGGTGTGGAATCGTATGTTCTTCAACCGAGACTCCGCAGAAAACTCTGCTGCTCTGCTTCGCCTGACGTCTGGAGTAATCAAACTCTGGCTCCCCCGGCACTCTGAAGAGAACTCTACCCCCTCTGCAATCAATATTGGCATAGTGCCTGCTCAACCAATCCATACCGAGTACTATATCATAGTTCGACAATGGCATTACGAGCAGGCTCACCTCCAACTCACGGCCTCCCAAAATAATACTCCGACCCTTATAAACATCACTCACGAGGATAATGCCACCCCAGGTCGTGATATTATAAGTCCTAGGCAACGATTCAGCTATGATACCGTGTCTAATCTTAAATGATACTGATATGAAGCTATGTGAAGCACCGGAATCGAATAATATAAAAGCTGGACTGGAGTCGAGAAGAACCGAACCTGCGATCAGCTCTCCTATTACCTCTGTATCTCCGGCCGCCATGGCGAAAGCTCGCCCCTGCTAGCCTCTCCTGGCCTGCTGCGGGTGCTGGACGAACCTCTGTTGCTGTGTCGGCAGGGCTGGTCCCCTCTGCTGGCCTGCTGGAGCTCTGACTGCTGCTCCCTGAGCTGCTCGTCCCATGCGACACTCCCTCATCTGGTGGTCTGCTAAACCACACACTAAGCACTGGCCCAGCCTCTTTCGGCACTTATTGAAGACATGTCCAGGCTTCTTGCAGTAAGCACAAGTGATAACCTATCTCTGGCCCTGCTGGTGCTGTCTCGGCTGCTGTTGCTGTCGCTGCTGGAACGGCTGCGGCTGGAACTGCCTCGGCTGCTGGTGCTGAAAGTGAGGCCTCTTGGCCTGGCCTCCGCTGCTGCTTCCCCCAATTGGTTCTCGCTCCCTCTTGAGCCTAAGCTCAAGATCATCCTCAGCAATAAGGCTCCCGTCAAGATCTCCTCGAAAGTGGCATCCCTGTTGCCCTTGGTCAAGGACTTGACCAAACCCTTCAGGAACTCTGGGCCTTCGTCGTCTCGCTCAAGCCCTCTACGAATCTGCCGAGGCGGCCGAACTCCCCAGCGTACTCCTCTACTGACAGGCTCCCCTGAACTAAGCTCTCGAACTGCGACTCCAAGGCTCAGAGCGCTGAATCTAGAAAGAATTTCTTCTTGAAGAAGCCCTTGAACTCCTTCCAGGTCTGTCTAGCTACCCCCACCCTGGGGTCTGACTGATACCAGGTGCGAGCAAGATCTCGCATCCGGCTAGCTGCTGTCTTTATCTGAAGATCTGTCGGTATCCGGGCCAGGCGGAAGATCTTCTCTATATGTTCGATCCACTCATCAGCATATAGAATCCCCTCCATCCCCAGGAAGTCTCTGGGGCTCATCTTATGAAACTGCTCTATCCCCGGTGTCATCGGCTGCTGAACCACGGGTCGAGCTGCGACTGTCGTAAGGGCCAACTCCATGCCCCCGTCCTGTCGGGCCTACTGTCGGTCCATAAACTGCTGGAAGTAAGGAAACATCTGTACCACATCTACGTATCCTGTAGGCGACGGCTGCTGGAAATATATCTCTGGAATGACTGGGTCCTGCCTCCTAGCTGGTCGAGGCATACCCCCTGCCGCTGCTACTGAAGCCCCAATACGAGTAGAGGTGGCAGGAGCTGCAGTCTCCTGTCCCTGCTGAACTGGCTGAGAGGTAGCAGTCCCCTCTACAGCATCCCATGAATGGTACACTACGATCGCGTCTCTACCATCCTGAAGACAGACCAACAAGAGTATGAATTTCTGAGAAAGAAGCGATATAACAAAGGCGGACAGTTAAAATTCAAAAGAATCAGTTGACAATAAGGATTTAGATGGCAATAAAAGAATTTTTCCTAATGTGATTGAGTACCTGGAAAACTAATGTCCTATATCCTACTGCAGGCTGTAGTGATACTCTGGTTCGAATACTACTACACTTCTAGTCTAGACCTGCATGGGCCACTACTAAAAACGTGTCACGACCCGCACCCTAGAGTAAGGGCAGGAGAAGTAGGTACGTCCAGCCTACGATGCAGTATCGACGGTAGAACGCTGTCCTAGGTCACAACATCTAACAATATAATTCTAAGCAGTTAATACTCTCCGAATGGGGGTGACATAGCAGAAAGTAAACTCAATCACAACTAAGGAAGATAAAGCACGATATGATATAGAACTCAAAGAAATATAGATGATCAGAAGAGTCTAAGATAACATCTCAGCAAACATCCCGAAATACAAGTCTCAACTACTGAATATGAAAGAATATATACAATCAAGATCTCAATGACAGAAATAAAGTCTAACTAAGCTAGTCTCAAGACAACATAAGTAAGATAAAGCCTAACTAAACTAGTCTAGGCAGTAGGGATAATGTCATCAGCTAGAGCTGGGTCCGCCTGAGAGTCCAGCTCACAAGTGTCGTCTAGGGCTGTCCCAGAGAAAGTATCCACACAGGCCTCCTCCTTGTCCTCGTTACTATTTTCAACAGGTCCAGTCAGGACAGAGCGAGCACAATACATCTCAACAGTTCATAGCAGGTTAGAAAATATAATCATGCAGTAAAGTAAGATACAGGAACTGAAAGAAAGTACAGAATATAAACAGGGAGAGAACTGTAATAGAAATATCTACTATAAGTAGAGAACTAACAGTGGCTAGTGAGTCAGAGTATAATATAAACATGTGAATGGCATAGGAGATTCTGATGCTACACTACGGAAAGATTCTAATGCTACACTACTTGGATATTATTCACATGTCTACTTCTACTCCCCCGTACCCCAATCAATACACAAGGATCCGGCCAGGTTATGTTATGATTCCATGCAATGGCCCACAAGGGATGATACATGGTAGGCCCATAAATGGGTGATTCTAGGAATGCCCATAAATGGAAGATTCAAGGAGACTCTGTGATCATGAGAGTACATGTCACAAGTGATCAATGAACCATGAAGCATAATGATACAAAATGTAAGTGAAACACACAGAACATGTAGTATCTGATGCTCCGGAAGGATAACATCTCAAGAAGGGATCCATATAGTACTAATCCGTGTGACCAACGTGACAGTATCAAGTAAAGTAATTTAAATTAGGAAAATAATTCTAAACAGGATATGAAATGATCAGAGAATGTACTAGCCTGGTATCTGAGTGTCCGAATGAAATGTACTGTCCGAGGAGAGGTGTCTGGCTCCTAATTAGAACAGCACAAGTTACAACAAGTCTAAAATGATAACAAGATACAATTCAATACATTCTACATGAATCTAGGTCAATCTAGGCTAACGTCAACTCTTGGTCAACCTTAGTCAACCAAAAAGTCAAACCTAGGTCAAACTATGGTCAAACTAGCCAAACTTGGTCTAAACAAGTTAATCTAGGCTCATCAAGTCTAAACTAGTCTATCTAGTCCAATCTAGACTCAACCAAGTCTAGCCTTGCTAGCACACACATCTCAAGAACAACAAGTCAAAAACAAGTCTAGTTAGCTAGTGCACAAAGAACCATAGGCTAAAAGCTATCCACACACATCACATCACTATATACACATAGAAAGTCTATTTATATACACATACATCATATATATTATCCATACATTCATATATGCAAATTTGCATCTATATATACATAAGCTCATACATAAATACATATATACATAGATACATAGAGAGGTAGTGAGATAGGAACTAGGTGTCAAGTGTGTGGTACATAGTGTATAGGTGTCACAGTGTACATAGCAAGTGAGGGTGAAAGTGTGTGTGAACAAAGTTGTCAAGATAGAGTGTATACAAGTGAGTGTGTGTGTGAAGAGTGAGAGTTAAACAATGAGGGAAAATAGTGAATAGAGAACTGGAAATCAGTGAACCCACATGACAGTTAACCTATAAACTAAAACTCAGATTTGAGTTCAACCAATGGCAGTGTTAAGGAGAACTCTTGACAGTTCTCAGGAACTTAAATCTGAGGTTTGAGAGTTCAAACTAATGACAACTCTCAAATGAACTTAATCTGAAATTTCTCAGTACATAGATCATAAAAAAATTCAGATTTAACTCAAAGTGAAATAGGAAATGAAATCAATACATTAACCACTGTTTTCAGTCCCTAACTTCAACCCACCAATTTCGATTTCACTTTCCAACCAATTCATACCAAAATCGAAACCCAAGTAGTACATGCATAGACACAACATAATAGGGTCTTAAACCATATAATTAACAGTATTAACTAAGCTAAAATGGATGCCAAAATCCAAATTTGAAAACTAGAAATACATAAAAATACATGTTTCAGTCCAAAATAGTGTAAATGGGATTTGATGGGTTAAAACATGCTAAGATGTAAATGTAATGGTTGGTAATACAAATATAACCTGTGCACGTGTCTTAGGGCCCAATACGTGTCCACCACAATATGACACGACGTGTCCAACAAGAATTGACCAAAACAGACACACACAGAACATTCATACAGACACTACATCGTGCACGAGTGCACGCGTGTCGTGAACCCGACACAGGTCAAACCAAATCTCGTGCTCGTGCATGGGGATACGCCTAGGGTCCAGCTACGTGTCCAACACCCAGAATTATGTCCACAGGTATCGTGTCCAGACTTATCAAGCCGTATCAGTGGCCGAAAACCTACTATACGCGTGTAGTACAAAATCAGAGCACGAGCTCGTGCTCGCTCGACACGACACGGGGACACATGAGACTTGACGCACGTGGTGTCAGTCAATGCCCCTAGCCACGTGTCAAGTGGTTCGTGTCGAGTCGCCGTGTCCGTGGAGAAATTCACCCCGAGTAGCAGAGGAATACTGTAGCCGCGTGCGGGGAATGTGTTCATGTCCAAATCCTGACATGACACAACACAAAAACAACCTCAGACCAAAAAAAATCCATAAGCAACAATTAAACCTAGAAATCTATTCAATTACTTTCCTAAAAATAGATCGAAATGCCCTTTGGGGCATTTCAACAAACATCTATGCCTACAGTCGGATACGTGTCCAATATGGACACGAAATGGGTCCACCTGACACAAAACCAAATCCTACTGTTAGCGAACTCCTAGGGCTAGGCTACCATGCAAAGAAAACTAGAATTTAATGGTGTTTAGATGGTTTTACCTATTGGTGAGCTTTTCAAGAAAAACCCATTTCTAGAACTTTTTTCTTTGATAGCAAACTCCCCCAAATTGCTCTCCCACTGAAATTTCCTTCCATGGACAGAATGTATAGATGAATTAGAATCTAATGCAATTGGTTAGGATTGAAAAGGAATTAAAATGAATTTTCTATGAATTAATGAAGTTGGAAAAATACCTCTTCTTCTCAAGCTTTGTGAAATTTCCTAAAAGGCTTAACCTAATGGAAGAGACTACTTATAGGGTGGGGTTCCCTAGGCTAGTGTGGCTGGCCAACTATGTTAGGGTTAGGGTTTGGCAATAGCTAATGGGCTTTGGGCTTTGTTTCATAAGTTAAGGCTATGTGATTTCCTATTGATCCCAAAACCATGAGTCATGACTTATGACTTATCTATTCTATGGTTAACTTGAGTCTAATGACTAACCATGGGTTAACTCTAGTCTAACTAGGGTTACATGACCTAACCAAGTCCAAACACAACTAGGGTTAGCTTCTAAGTTAGTCTACCAAAGTCAATGCTAGTCAAAGTCAACCTAGTCAACCATCATTCAAATAATTCCAAAATAAATCCTAAAAATTTCAATAAATTCAAATAAATTATAATAAATTCAAATAACCTTAAAATGACAAAAATACCCTCAAACTAGAAATGTGGTAGTGACAAGAAATTGCTTTCTTGAAGGTTGCCAGCCTTTTGCAAGGGTGTAGCACCCTGCTATATATAGTGGTATGTGTGTTAAGCCGCATAGATTGCATGTGGCCACATGGCTAATTAGCACGTGAAGACCCGCTCTTTGGTCGCTATCTGTCAATTTGTTGGGATTTTTGTGCAACAAATCTGGGCGGTTAGGACTTGGTCAGCCTGCCCCGTGTCCTATGGCAGGGATCATTTTGAGCCGCATAGATCTCTTAGTTTTTTACCATGTGGGACCGCATGGGACTCATGCGGCTTAAGTTGCAAACTTCCTTAGCCAAGACATAGCTTTAAGGCTTTAAGCCGCATAGATTCTATATTTTGGCCACATAAAGCTCATGCGGCTTGGATCACAGTTACTCTTGGCCGTATAAAGTTTGAAGACTTTGGGGCCGCATATGTTTGAGCCGCATAAGGTTCATGCGGCTTAGGTGACACTCCTTCTGGCCGTATGAAGGCATACGAACCCTGCTTTTGGGTGACGTCTCACGTCTTATCTTTTTGTCAAAGTGTCAGAGCTGTCATTTTCGTCAGTTTTGACAGAATTTGTCAGCTTTATCAGACGAACTAATTCTCTTAGCCGCATATCTTCCTTCTACAGCTGGTTGTCGATGGGCCGTATATGGCGTTGAATCTGTCATGCGGCTTTCCCTTTATGCAGACCTGTTTGGCCCAAAGTATACATGCGGCAAATTGTGATCCGCATGAACCCCATATTTTTCCTGCTTCTATAAGGAGGAACTTTATTACTGAAAGCTATCTCTCTAAAAGTTCTTAGTAAAGGTATAGCATAGCCTCTCTTTGTGCATGCCTGTGAGGAAGAAACTGTCCTCTTTTATAGCTTTTCTTCACTGGAAAAGCTATGTACGTATGTGCAAAAAATATACTATATTCTGCCTCAAAGATGCATGCAATTGGGTAGACGCATGAGCCTTAAGGTTTAGTAGGGAGTGAACGTATTCGAGAATTACGTATATCTTGCCACGTGTTTTGATACGTGCTGCACGAAATACTGCCATGTCAGCACACGATCTTTTTTTTGTGGATTAGCTATGCATCAAATAATTTTAGGCGCATAGCATCTGGTTACTTACTACAAATAGTATCTTTTTATTGAATAATATGTGTCAAACAATACTTTAAATACGTAGCTTTTTGACTACATACTGTAAATACTGTTCTGGAAGTAGTCACATAAAACTGTAGGAACGAGATGTAAAGCGCTATACTCTAGAGGGGGGTAAATAAAGTAGGCAGCAAAAATTTAGCTATTAAAAATTTGTTAGTAGCAAGATCACAGAATATATCACAAATATGAAAATATAAAAAAGTAGAGAGCAGAGAGAAAACGCAAACACAAGGATGTATACTGGTTTTTCTCTTGTGAGGACTATGCAAGACGGAAGAACTCTAGCTTCCAATTGAAATCCACTATGGAAAAATACCGCAAGTTTTCATGCAAACTTCTTGCAACTTCTACAAATACGAGCTTTAATCCGAAGAAATCAACCAACTTCAATTATGAAATGTCTTACTTCTTGTCAAGCCTCTGATTACAATCACTCTGAAACTTCTATACCATACTGCACTGCAAATAGACTAGAGGATTGTAACTGGCTTGGGATTTGAAATTGAAAAACTTAGAAGGCTTTGGAAGACCCTAGTAGGCTTAGGGAGAAAAGAAGAAAAAGTGAATTGGTGTATTGAAATGGTAGAAGTTTTTCTCTATTTATTGGTTTTCCAAAGGGAGAATTCGGGCAGAATTCTTTGAGAGAAACACGGCTGATAGCCATTACATTCTTAACTGCGGGAAGACTGGGTTCAAATCCTAAAGTTCCACTAACCAAACTCGAGCCAAATTTGGGCCATACTCGGTCCAAATTATGTTGGTCCAGAATTGGTTTGTTATATTTTTGTAAATAAGGTTTTAGGCTTTTCAGAAGTCAAGCAGTTAAGAGCTTTTGTAAATGTGCTAATTTTTAAAATGAAAGGATATTTTGAAGCAATTTTGGGACAGCTTATTTGCTTGTACGACTCGGTGTACATTGTATTCCTAGACTCAATAAATTATGAAAAATACATTGATATTGAAAATACAGACTTAAAGGCAAAATGGCTCCAAGTCTTGAACGGTAGCAGTAGCAGTTCTCAGCAGTCGTCCAAGTAGCCCTTATATCAAGACAAAGTTAGGTCAATTATTAAAATTAGGTTTGGCCATGACCAATGGGCCAACAATCTTCTCCATTTTGATAATTGACAAACCTTGACCGATATAATATCTCGATCTTCATTTGAAAAAAAAATCAAAATATTCTTCATAGTACTTGTATGGTATTGTACTGTACTATCTCCTTTGTTGCTAGAAATTTTCTGAAAAATATGTTAGATACATTTTCTCCCTCGTTGTCACTTATCAAAATAATTACAAAGAGAGAAGCACCCTCGCAGTCCATACATAAGAGACGCACATTGAAGAAACATAATATATAAAAAAATAACATAAATTCACAGGCAGTTTTATGAACGAAGCATCATCTAAGATATAGTGTTAAGCATAAAACACAGAAGTGCATACCAAAAAGAAAGAAACAATACTCACCGAATATTAGAGGATGCATAATAATGAAAAGAGTTTGAATACATCAACTCAGCAAGCAGCCACAGAAGTACCAAAAAAATAAAAGATAAAGTACTACTATTTTGGAATGTTAGAGCATTTTCAAGAACACATAGACAAATATAAGAGTCTAATCAGAAAAACATCTAGACAAAAAACAGTAACATCTAGATCAAATCCTCAGCTGCTAAACAAAGTCATCATCATCGCGATCAGCATCGCCACCATGTCCAAGGACCAGCCCCAAATGAGCCAGCTCCATGAGAAAGGTGTGGAGTAGCACCAGAACTACGGTACCTATCATAAGCGTTACCTGTCACTACCACTTTTCTAGATTAGGAGTATTTTGGTAATTGTGTGAGTTTGAATTTTTGATAATATTTTAATTGGTGCTTTTGTGTTAGTAGTTGGTTTTACCTTATCTAACCATGATTAGAGACTAATCATGACTTTAGAAACTTAATTATCAAGTTAGACTTGAATTTTAATTTTAGTCCAAATTAGGAAACATTTTGAATTCATTTTAGTTTTTTTAATATATTGCATTTAGGATTTTTGCTAAAATGCTTTATATTAAACTTAAGTGGAGTTTTTGGCCTATACCTAAACCCTAACCCTAGCAGCCCATGGCCGGCTAACGACCCCCCTCTATATATTCATAACTTGTAGCCGCCAAGCCTTTTTACAAACCCTATTTTTTTTACTTTCCTCAAAGTAGCCTCTTTTTCTCATCTTTCGTCCGATTTGGACCAAACGAATTGCGTTGAGATCCTTGGGAGGAGAGGAAGTTGCTGGAGGATAACTAGCAAGGAGTTGGAGGCATTTGACCGTAGGATTTGGGTGCTAGGCATTTTGGAGTGCTTTTGTATTGATATTCTAACTCTCAATAGGTAAATGCTTCTAAACACTTTAATATTATGTTTTCTCTTCATAGAAGCATGCATCTAGGTGCCCTAGACCTGTAGATGTAGTTTGGTAAGATTTTGTGTCCATTTGATATGTGTATCAGAGGCGTGTTTGTGTATTCTAACATGTGTTTGATGAAATGCCTCATAGAATTAAAAGTTGTTGTTTTTCAAAACTAATTTCACATATTTGTAGCCGTATATGAGGGGATTCCAAGACCCTATTTTTGAGTTTGTTTTGGCACAGTTCTTGTGTCCAAATCGGATACGAGGATGTAACACGAGCCCCCATGCACTGTCCTGCCTCTCGAGTGTCATAACTCGATGGACACGACACGATTTGGGGTAAAAATTGGTAGACACGTGGAGACTATGCCTGACATCATACTTCCAAAATTTGGGGTGATTTGATGGGGTGGTTGGGAAGTTATCGAGGCCGCATGGATTCGGGCTGTTGTGCACACGCGTGGAAAATCTGCCCAGACACGCATTTGTAGCACTGACACGAGGACACGTGGACTTAAAACAAGGTGTTCTACACCTAGACCTATACATAGGCTAGCCACAGACTCGACCCTGAGGCACATGGTGGCGTGTGTCGTATCCTAGGTTGGTCGACACCTCCCCACGAGGCCGTGCGCACCCGCGCGTGCAGCCCCTCCCCGATACGCTTGTGGACACACGACACGGCATGACTTGGACACATTGCAAACACCTAGACACGTACCCTTACACCTTAGCTACCCCCTGGCACGAGCACGAGGCTTCCTGTTCGACACACGAGTCTCTGGGTTGCTCGACACACCCCGCACACACGTACACTACAATGTTTTGGATATGCACTATTTGGACACAACTTGGACACAATTTTGGTTCGATATGGACACGAGCATGACACACACATACACCCCCTCCCTATTGCCAGTTTGCACAGTGTACGGATATGTATTGAGATTTTAGGTTTTGAGTTGGGTTAGTGTATTGAGTTTTCGGTTTTGAATTGAATACTTGATATCTTGAGTTGGTTGATACTCAAAATTTCTGAAATTAAGTTTCAACTCAGTTTTTCTGAGTTGATTCAAAGTTGAATTCCATTTTTTTTATATCCTTATATATATATATATATATATATATATATATATATATATATATATATATATATATATATATATATATATAATATATATATATATATATATATATGTTGAGAATCAATAAGGGACTTTTAGTCCCACATCGGAATATGTAGTATGTAGAGGAGCTAGACTCCCTATAAGTAGTGAAGTAGTCCATCAATAAAATCATCCAACCATTATTTTCTACATAGTATCAGAGCCATAACTCTCTCTCTCTCTCTCCACAAAAAAAAAAAATTTAGCCGACCCCCCCCCGGAGCAGCAGCCCCCCACCCCCCTCCGACCCCCCCCCCCCCCCGGAGCAGCGCCCACCCCCCCGACCCCCCCTGGAGCAGTACCCCCCCCCGACCCCCCCGGAGCAGCCCCCCCCGACCCCCCCCCGGAGCCGCAGCGCCCCCCCTTCCCCCCCCGACCAGCACCCTTCCCTCCCTCCCGCCACCCGCTAGCACCCTCCCGTCCCCCCTCCTACCCTAGCCTCTCTTGCAAAGGAAACCCTAACCCTAGCTCTAGCAGCCCCATCCAAACCCTCACCCTAACCCTAGCCGTCAAAAAAAAAAAAATAACGGCATTTTTCGAAGACGAGTCGAGATGTCAAATTCTTTATTTGAACCGACTCTGTTCCTAGATTGCGTCGTTTGGAACTAACAAATATTTATTTTGTTATTCCTCCTTCACATCGGGATCTATACAGAGACAGATCATGTCTTCTCTGGTGTCCTGACGTGTTCACTTTACATGTGCGCGCCGGTGCTGGCCAAGTTAGTAGCGCATTCATAAAGTCTTTGACGTCGACGAAGATGAAGAAGACGACGAAGTTGGATAAGTTGCCGACTCCGACATCTAAGAAGCCGACAAAGACGACGAATCGGGTTCACAGTTGAAGAAGCCATGGATTCGATCAGTAGCAAACTGACAGCCGACGAGATGAAGGCCTTGGTTGATAATATCTTATCAAAGAGATTAACCGAGGTAACCCCACGTGTGATCCATACTAATGTGGATCCGTCCCCTTACAAAATGGGGAAATTAGAGAAGCTGGAGACAAAGTTGGAAGGAACGTCCAACTACTTGAAGTGGTCGCGGCAGGCGATGCGGACGCTGAAGGGACGTGGCTTGGTTGGCTATGTCACTGGCCAAGCCCAGGCGCCAGCCGATCACTCCGCAAAGGAGTTTGCTGTTTGGGAGATTGTCAACAACGTAGTGGCTAGGTGGTTGACTGCCTCATTAACCGACCAGGTGTCGGGCAATGTCGAGGCAATGGAGGCTGCTGCTGATATATGGCGGACTCTAAAAGATATGTACTCTGGCTCCGGCAATCCTATGCGAGTCTTTCAACTGCAAGATGAACTCGATAGGGTGGCCCAAGACGAACGTACCATCTCTGAGTACGCAGCCCTGTTGAAGAAGTACTGGTCTGATCTAGATCATTATGATCCTCTTGGGATGGAAGATGCACAAGTCGAACCGGCATTCGCGAAGTACTTTCAGACGTTCCTGGCTTATATTTCGCGGCAGCGTATGATGAAATTCCTGAAGGGACTACACCATGTATTTGAGCAGAGACGGAATATCCTCCTATCCCAATCCACGCTTCCGACCTTAGAAGAAGCTATAGCCGTCATGACACAGGAAGAAGCTCGACTGAAGTTGATGTCCAACAAGGGATCCTACCAGGGGGAGCGAGCCGAGGTTGAAAAGTCTGCCCTTGCTGCCTTCAATCAACCTCCATCTGTTGGTGGTGTTTGCCACAATTGTGGTGACTCCGGACTTTACATCCGTTTTTGTCCAAAACCCTTGCAAAATCAGTCTACTGATCGAGGACGGGGTCGTGGCGGCCGACGGGGTAATAGAGGAGGATATGCTGGTAGACGGGGAGGACACAAAGCGAATCTAGTGGAGGAAGGGGGAGAGAATCTACTCGCTGAAATAACCCCGCTTGAGAGGGAGTTCCTTGAGAAGTTGTGAGGCACAAATCTGGTTTCGGCCGACAGTCCTGGGGCGTCTTCGACCTCAGGAGATCCCATCACTTACTTTGCCCAAACCGGCACCGGTGATTCTGCACGTGCACTTGCATCTGTCCATCAGCCAGGATGGATAATGGACTCTGGGGCATCTCGCCATGTCACGGGATCCCGTGGTGCGTTTCAGGACTATACTCAGCTACCATTGCCGGAGAGTATTCAAACCGCTGATGGTACATCCAGACCTGTAGTGGGTACAGGCACTGTCGCATGCACCCCTTCCATCACTCTAACCAATATCTTACATGCTCCATCTTTTCCTGTCAATCTTTTATCCATTAGTGCCATTATACTTGATCTTAACTGTACTGTTTCCTTTGACATTCCTAAGGTGACTTTTCAGGAGAAGGGGACAGGACGACGACTTGGGACTGGCACATGGCATAAGGGGCTGTGGTATTTAGACAGGACTGGACTGGACAATGCATTGGCATCCTTGGTAGCAGACGCACCACCAGAAGCTTCCCGTCGCAGTGTTGAAGCCGACTTGCTACTCCACCACCAGCGTGTCGGTCATTCCTCTTTTCCAGTTATTAGTTAAATGTATCCGTCCTTATATCAAAGGGCTGATAAAGAGAAGTTATTTTATGATGCTTGTGAGTTGAGAAAACATACCAGAAGCTCGTATGTAAGCTCGGGGATTAGGAGTTCAGCTGCTTTTGACATGATACATTCGGATGTATGGGGCCCTTGTCCTACAACCGAAATTAACAGTTTTCGATGGTTCGTCACCTTCATTGACTGTTATACCCGCGTGACATGGGTCTACCTTATGAAGAATAAAAGTGACGTCCTTGAGGCTTTTCGGGACTTTTATCGCCGGATGGAAACACAATATGGCGCTAAAATTAAGTGTTTTCGGTTTAACAATGGGACGGAGTATACTAATAAGCAGGTTGCTGAGTATTTTTCTACCCATGGAATACTACATCAAACTTCATGTGCTTATACCCTGGCATAAAATTGTGGCTGAACGAAAGAACAGACACCTGTTGGAAGTCGCACGGACGATAATGCTGGCTATGAATGTCCCGAAGCACTTATGGGGGCAGGCTATTTTGACGACCTCGTATCTCATCAACAGAATGCCGTCTCAAGTATTGGACTGGAAGACACCATTGGAGATGCTTACTGGGGCAACTACATACACTGTTCCACCAAAAGTTTTTGGATGTGTGTGCTTTGTCCAAGATAATAGGCCCGGCATTGGCAAACTGGATCCTAGAGCAGTTAAATGTGTCTTTGTCGGTTACACGGCGACTCAGAAGGGATATGCCTGTTGGAGTCCAGTCGAGCGGAAGATGTTTGTCAGCATGGACGTTACATTCAGAGAACTCGAACCATACTATGGTTCGGATGAAGGTTCAGCATTTGGTGACACATCTAACACAGGTGGTGTTCGATGTAAGGGGGAGATAATAAGCCCAAATGTGGTCGTCGGATCGGTTCCGTGTCCGGTTGTAGAAAACTGGACGAAAGGGGGAGAGCACAGTGACTCAGATAAAGAGAATGAAGAAGAAGATACATATGTTATGCAGGGGGAGCAGCAGACAAGGGAAAAGGAGCTCCAAGTCTACAGAAGGAGACAACAGAAGTCCAGTACTGTGCCTATGCCATGCCCTGTGCCTACTGTACCAAGTCCCTCGTCTACTCATGCTCCAACTCTTGAAGATATTGCCCCCGCACTGAATCACTCGGATTCTGATGCGGATCTCTCCGACTCGGATGGTATGATCTCTCTACCACCTATTGCTCCCTTAAGGAGATCTTCTCGCATCAATGCGGGTAAGGCTCCTAGTCGTTTTGATGATTATGAACATGACATTGCCAACTTCTTGTCTTATTCTAACATTTCTTCGAATTATCGAGCCTTCATTGCATCGTTAGACTCTACTTCGTTGCCCAAGTGTTGGCAGGAAGCAAAGAAATATCCAAGGTGGAAAGCTACAATGATGGAAGAACTTGGGGCACTGGAGAAAAATAAGACATGGGAGCTGGTTCCATTACCCAAAGGGAAGAAAGCTATGGGATGCAAATGGGTGTACACAGTGAAAGAGACGCCAGAAGGAAAAGTAGAGCGGTATAAGGCGAGGTTGGTTGCAAAAGGATTTACACAGTCATATGGCATAGACTATGATGAGACGTTTGCCCCAGTAGCAAATATGAGCACCGTGAGAACTCTGGTCTCCATTACAGCGAACTATGGGTGGAAGCTATACCAGCTGGATGTGAAGAATGCCTTTCTTCATGGGGACCTGCAAGAAGAAGTGTACATGGAGCTCCCGCCAGGGTGCTACGCGACGGAATCAAACGGAGGGACGTCGCAAGGAAAGGTGTATAAACTAAAGAAGTCGCTATACGGGCTCAAGCAATCTCCTCGAGCCTGGTTTGACAGATTCAGAAAGGCTGTCACAGGCATGGGATACCGTCAAACAAATACAGATCATACGGTCTTCCTCCAGCATACAAGAGGCCACATCACTATACTTGCTGTATATGTGGATGATATAGTGATCACAGGTGATGATGAAGTCGATATCGCTAAGCTGAAGTCAAAACTCGCGAAGGAGTTTGAGGTGAAGGATTTAGGGACGATGAGGTACTTTCTAGGTATCGAAGTATGTGAAGGCGAACAGGAAATTGTTCTATCACAAAGAAAATACACACTAGATCTGCTGAAGAAGACAGGAATGCTGGGATGCTAAGCAACAGTCACTCCAATTGACCAGAAGTACAAGTTGGGAGCAGAAGCGGGAGAGCCAGTTGATCGCGAAAGATATCAACGACTTGTAGGGAGATTAATTTATCTGGGGCACACTCGCCCTGATATCTCATTTGCAGTAAGTGTAGTGAGTCGCTACATGCATGATCCAAGAAAGGGTCATATGGAAGCAGTATTTTATATCTTGAGATATCTGAAAGGAACGCCGGGAAAGGGGCTATGGTTCAAGAAGAATGGACGCATAGAAGTTGAGGGATACTGTGATGCAGACTGGACGAGCTGCATAGACGACAGAAGGTCTACCACGGGATACTGTATTTTTGTAGGAGGAAATCTGGTCTCATGGAGAAGCAAGAAACAGTCAGTAGTAGCACGGTCGACAGCTGAAGCAGAATACAGAGCAATGGCTCTAGGAGTGTCAGAGTTGCTGTGGGTTAAAGTATTGCTGACAGAGTTGCAGCTGGATAAGGGAGCACCATTGCGTCTTCTGAGCGATAGTCAAACTGCAATAAGTATAGCTAACAATCCAGTTCAGCACGACAGAACGAAGCACATCGAGATTGATCGATTCTTCATCAAGGAGAAACTGGAACAAGGGATACTGAAGATTGACCATGTCCGCTCAGAAGAACAAGTTGCAGACTGTCTGACTAAGGGTCTTAGTTCATTAATTCTGTCGAAGCTATGTAACAAGATGGGGATGATCAATATCTATCGCCCATCTTGAGGGGGAGTGTTGAGAATCAATAAGGGACTTTTAGTCCCACATCGGAATATGTAGTATGTAGAGGAGCTAGACTCCCTATAAGTTGTGAAGTAGTCCATCAATAAAATCATCCAACCATTATTTTCTACACATTATATATATATATATATATATATATATATATATATATATATATATATATATATATATATTCAACAGTAGAAGATTTTATTGAATGATGGAACAAAATAATTTTGAAAGTACAACCATCATTAAAAGACTATAAAAAAGCTATAGGGACGTCGGGCTTGTGCTTGCTTCTTGTCAATACCTTCGATAGTTGTCTTCTAACTTCTCTCTCAAGCAAGTCGACTGAAAATTTGAACTCCTCATAACGCCACTTGTTTCTGTTTTTCCAAAGTGCCCATGTGATCGCTCCGACAACAACCTCCTTCAGATGCAAATTTGGCCGTTTCCACCAAGATTAGAAGCGATTAAGCAGAAGATAATGATGCGTAGGTACCTGTAATTCTGTGTTGAATACTTGCCAGACTTTGGAAGAAAGCTCCCCATCTCCAAAGATATGCTCCAACTTTTCCTCCTTCGGCTCAATGCAACAATGACATTTCGAAGCTAATTGAAAGCCCATACTTCTCACATTCTCATCAGTCGATAACTTATTATGAAGAAGCCTCCATAGTAAAATGGACCACTTCGCTGGCATGCACGAACTACATATATGTGAGAAATGTGGTTGTCGAGTTGTTGGTATCCTAATCGCTTTCCACGCCTCAGATACTGTAAACTTGCCCGATGTTGTCGACGTCCAAACCCAATCACCATTGGCAGAATTGGTTATAAACTGATTCGTGAACTTACGACCTTTAAGTAATCTTCGCCATACATATAAGCATTTCTGCGGGACTCCTGTATAGTCCAAAGGCTGAAATTTGTAATACCTTGCTTTAATAAATCGATGCCATAGCCCATCTTGCGTTTTAAGTTTCCACCACAACTTGGCTGTAAATGCATCGATGGTCTCTTGCAGACACCTCAACCCAAGACCAGCTTCATCAATCGGCCGTGCCATAGATTTCCAACTCGACCAAATATGTTTCTGAACACCTTCATTAGTACCCCAAAAAAAATCGCACAAACATGTCCTCTAGACGATTAAGAACCGTCTGGAGAGGATTGCAAGCCGATAAAGTGTACATAGGATTTGAAGATATAACTGATTTAATAAGTGTCAGTTTACCTCCATAAGAAAGCGTCTTCTGCTGCCATCCTTCCAATCTTCGTCGCACTTTCCGAATTAGCTTCTCATAAAGAGACGTATTCATCATACCCACGGACATTGGACATCCTAAGTTTGTGAATGGAAGATTTCTGATCCCGAATCCAGTAATGGCATGGAGTTCCTCCTGTCGATGAAAGTTCGAAGATATGTAAATGGAAGATTTTACTGCATTCACCTGCTGGCCAGAGACACATTCATATCGTCGCAATAATCCATGTATCAGCTGTACATAGAGGACATCCCCTGACGAAAAGATTAGAATGTCATCTGTAAATGCCAAGTGACTGACCGCCGGGCAACCACTGGGAGAATAATAATGTGAAAATGAATTATTTTCTAACAAGTTGTTAAGGTTTCTGGAGAGAACTTCAGCAGCAAGGATGAAAAGAGCTAGTGACAGTGGATCACCCTGACGTACACCCCTAAATGCTTGAAAGAAAACGAATATTACTCCGTTAATGATGGTGGAGTACCATACATTGTTGATCAATCTGAAGACCATACTTATCCACCGCTCGTCGAAGCCAAATCTTTGCATAACAGAAATTAAGAAACTCCAGTCTAACCTGTCATAGGATTTGGTTATGTCTAGCTTGATAGCTATATTGCCTCCTCTATGTTTGGTATTCATCAAGCTGACCATTTCTTGAGCTAATAAGATATTATCAATGATCTCCCTTCCCTTCACGAATCTACTTTGTTCATGTGAGATCAGTCTTGGAAGAATAGGACCCAACCTTCGAGCTAACAGCTTCGACATAATTTTATTCAACACAATACATAAACTAATAGGACAGAAATTCGACATTGATGAGGAGTTCGTGTTCTTAGGAATTAATACTAGAGCCATACTTGTAATAGCTTTAGTTATCTCAAAGCCTGCAACAAACAATAAGACTGCCTCCAGGATATCATCAGCAACTATACTCCAGCATTTGGTGAAGAACAAGGCCGTGAAACCATCAAGGCCCCCAGCGCTCTCTACATTCGTACTGTGAATGGTGTCAAACAGTTCCTCCTTGGTAGGCATCGCAATAAGCACTGCATTATTTTCTTTTGAAAGGAGTTGCGGGATAGCCTTCATAAGATCAGCATCATCAATAGTCGTAACATATTTATATTGGTCTTCAAAGTATACATTCGCCACGTGCTGTATATTAATTCAAATCCTGCTTGCGTACCCCATCTGTATCAAGGATGTGATGAATCCTCATCTTTCTTTGTTTATTATTAACACATTCATGAAAGTATTGTGTATTACGATCCCCCTCAACATCCCAACGAAGACGTGCTTTTTGTTTCCAGAAAGAGTCGACAATGTTGTGCCTCTGCTTCAATATAGTAGTAGCTTTCTGAAGGTTTGTCCTCTTCGTTATGGTTCTGTCAACTTCATACTCCAATTCTGCAGCTAGGACTTGATCCTCCGCTCTTGTTACTTCCTGAAATATATTGCCAAATGTGAGATGGCTCCATGCGGACAGAGCCTTCCTGCATGTAGTCATTCTCAAACACACCCTAATAAGCCTATTGGGATATGTGACCGAGCTCCAAGCCTGCTCCACCACATGCATAAAAGCTTCATGCTTAGTCCAAAAGGCATGAAATCTAAGCTTCTTCGTCCTCCTTCATGACGTGATATAAGCTTAATTAGAAGTGGGGCATGATCAGACTCAGATCGATTTAAGTGCTCCTCCATGGTTAATAGAGCCAAGCTAAGCCAATCAGAAGTAACCATCATTCTCTCTAGCCTTGATCCTTGCCTGTCCCCTACTTAGATTTGAACCAAGTGAACTTGCTCCCTAAAAAAGGAAGGTCAGTTAAACATGCCGCCATTTGGAAGTTAAGAAATTCCTGTACAGAAAGCTGACAAGGAGGTCTTCCTCCAATCTTCTCATCCGAGTTGGCAATAGCATTAAAATCGCCACCCACAGCCCAAGGGAGACTATATCCAGACCGTAGTTGAAGCAACCGGTCCCAAAATTCTCTTCGACCTTCCTTCTTGTTATGGCCATGAACAAATGTAAACATAATAGGCGACGACAGGAACTCATTTTGGAAAGAGACAGTAACTGCTTGTTCAAAAGAGTCTAATAGGGAAAGTGAGCATCCCGACTTCGCCATAACCCATATATTTCCTCGGTCATTACTGAAAGCCTTCTCAAAACCCAACTTAAGTTGATAGTGAAAGAGTTGATTCTTTGTTACTTTTGGCTCAATTACAGTTAGCAATTGAACTTTGTTCACACGGCATAGGTTCTTAAGTCGTTTAAAAGCCATCTTGTTCGCCACTCCCCTAATATTCCAATACAACATATTAAACATTAGAGGGGACTTGGGTTTTACCAGATTTAATGAAGGAGTTGACCGACCGAAAGACACCATCGGTTGGCTCTGGTAGTCTCTTCTTCCACTTTTGGATGATCGGTGGCCGGACATCATTCGCACTACCTCGGGCTTGTTCAGCATCTGCCTCATTTGCCTAGCTGTAATGTTCCCCTTCGTCTTCACTATCACCTGCCTCCCCTTAAACATCCGGAATAGCAGTATCTCTTTCTGTCTTCTGCATTGGCAAGTTAATTCATATATGTGTCATGAAGAAGCTTCCGGACCGGAGCAATCCCATCCACGTCATGGGGGAGCTCCCGGACCGGAGCAATCCCATCCATTTTGGTGGCTAGTAACCCATCATCTGCAGAGACCAATGGTTCAACTTCAACTATTGTTTGGTTATTAACCCACGGGCATTGCGCGGGTGGCTCCATCTCAGGTTGCACATGTTTTTTTGATTGGCCAACAACTTCTCT
>JANAVB010011400.1:175000-376985 GCA_029216955.1 Iris pallida
ATATATATATATATATATATATATATATATATATATATATATATATATATATATATAAATATATATATATTTTATATTATATAATATATATATATATATATATATATATATATATATATATATATATATATATATATATATATATATATATATTTATATATAAAAAAAAATATTTATATATTATATATATATTATATATATATATATATATATATATATATAAAATATATATATATATATTTATAATATCTATATATATATATATATATATATATATATATATATATAAATATATATATAGGATATATATAAAAAATATATATATATATAGGATATATATAAAATATATATATATATATATATATATATATAGATATATATTTTATATATATATATATATATATATATATATATATATATATATATATATTGAATGTATATATATATATGTTGTTGGTATAAGATATTAGCCTGTGGTTAGTGAGTTAGTTTAGAGTTTGACCTATAGGCCTAGTTAGGTAAGGTTTTACTAGTTAGTTGACCAAGTTGACCAAAGTCAAATGTGGGTCAAACTTAACATAAAATATGACCAAATAGACTTAAATTGACTAGTTAACTTAAGTTTGACCAAACCCTAGACTAATTGACTAGTTATCTTAGCTTTGACCTAGTTTGACTAGAATGGTTGACTAGAGTTGACCAAGAGTTGACTTGGCCTAGAATGACCTAGAATCATATAGGATGCATTCTAAACTTCATTTAATTTATATTAGACACTTTTTAACCTACGGTTGCTCTAAATAGGACTCAGTTACTCCGGTTCAAACATCTTTTCTTATCAGCTGTTCAGATTATCAGGCGAGTACATTCTCTGACCGTTTTATACTTGTTAGGAATTATATTTTTGTTATAGATTACTTTACTTGATGCTGTCACGATATTATCACGGGTTAGTACTATATGGATCTTTTCATGAGATGTTATCTCCTCGGGTGCATCGAATACATCATGTCATGTGCTTTTCATGAACATCATGTATTCCTTGGACTCTTATTACTCATGTACACTCATGTGCTCTCATGTACTCTCATGATCTCATAAGCTTCATGTATAAACTTTTAACTACAATAACATAACCTGCCTAGATCCTTGTGTATTGATTGGGGTACGGGAGAGTAGAAGTGGTCATGTGAACAATTCCAAAGTGGGTAATCATGTGCAAATTCTATAGCTTAGTCATGTGCAATTCAAGCCATTCACATAACCATCTTGTGCTCTAAATCACTTAGTCACTTACAATCTTTACTTACGATATTTGTATTTCAGTTTATCAAATATTCCTTTAGTCTTCATGTTTATTTCTTACAACGTTTCATGTATTTTATTTTATAGCTTGCTTTACCTTTTGTGTCATGATATGAACTGTATGAGAGATATGTATTCGTTCCTGTCCTGATTGGACCTGTTGAAAATATTACAGAGAAAGAGGAGGAGTTCTACCCCACATATTATGGAGCTGGCTTAGATGACACAAGTGACTTGGACCCCCAAGTGGATCTAGCAGTTGTTGAGGATTTGCCCATTGTCTAGATTAGACTGCTAGACTAGTTATCTTATTTTAGTTGCTTTGCCTTGATGTAATTTCAGATATTTAGATTTTTGTGTTGTTTAAACACCAAGATTTATTTCTTTATGTTTGTAGTTCTTAGTTAAGATTATCAATCATATCTTTCTATTTTCATCTTAGACATTATGATTGAGTTGTACCTTCTGTGTTGTCCTCTGTTTTGGAGAGTATATTATTGTACAAGTACAGTTACATATTGTAAGATGTTGTGACCTAGGATAGCGTTCTACCGCCGACAATACGACGTAGGCTAGACGTACCTACTTCTCGTGCCCCTACACTGGGTGCGGGTCGTGACATTACCGGGCTCAAAGATGTGATGAACCGTCGCATCCTTGTAGCGGTAGCCAGAAATAGTAGGATCTCGTATACGAGAACTGGCATGCTGACCAGCTGGGCAAAATACAGATTCGTAAAAGAGTTTGCAAGGGCCAGAAACTGACTGGCATCTCGAAACTCGCATTCTCTCAATATGACAATAATAAACACTCGCAGAGAGTTGTGCTCATCTATTTGAGCACGCCACATATCAGATAAGTGCTGGTGGAGACCCTCAAAAGTCATAGGGTAATCCTGAGGTGGAGGAGGTGGTGTAGTATGATGAGCAGGAGGAACAACTGTGCTGTGACAAGAGAACTGAATATACTTGGGCTCTGAATCACGAGCACAAGTGGATAAGTCGATGTCAAAGTGTTAGAAAATGATAAGAAGAATCATCGCATAAACAAGGTTTATGTTCCTTTCGCGACATCTACCCATCATCTGGATAATTGTCTTAGGGACTAAAAAAGGAATCTCGTTATAAATATGAAAACATGCAAAAATTTCAAGGGTGGTCACATCGTCTTTGGAAGTGGATTTTGGCAAAATAGTAGAATAGACGATGCGATGTAACTCATAAAAGAATAAGTTCAAATGTGCAGCTTTGAACTTTCCAGGACGAACATGATCAGGAGCACAAAGTTGGTTCTTGAAACTGTTTAAAGACGTGTCTCCTGGAAACTCAAATTCAATGATATCATCTAGCGGAGCACCAACATTTTGAATATTTAGTATCTTCGCTAGGTCATTATCATCAAATTGAATATCAATACCAGCAACACAGCTCTTAACAGTAAAAGTGTCATCGGCTAAGGTGAAGTTATAGTAAAATAGCCGAATAGCATTAGTAGTAATAGAAAAAGAATAAGTAACAAGGTTGTGCAATTCTAATGCTTCAAAGTAAGTTTTGTGTGACGGAAAGATTGTCCACTTAATCGGTACGCGGGGACATATGTTGCAAACTGAGAAATCTGCATAGCACAATAAGGATTGTTCAAGAGTTTCAAAAAAAACTCGTTGAACGCCCCGTCGTCTATTTGGACGGGCAAAAAGAGCGATCCTGGGATAGGATCCGAAGATGAGGCTTCTTCACTAGCCGTCGTCTTCTTTCTCTTGAAATGGTTGTGAATTCTATGCATAATTTTTAAGAAAGTATAAAATTTCTAAGAAATTGAAATAGAGAAAAAGAAGAAACTATACCTTCTAGAAATCAAGTATGTAGAAGAAAATGAGATTCCACGCACGAATCCAAAATTTGGAGAAGAAAATCCAAAGGAATTGGGAGGAATCGAAGTTAGAGGAACTAGGGTTTAGGGCTCTTTCGCGCGGCTGTTGCTCTGTTTCGAGGAGGAAGATGATGAATAGATGGGGGCACTTTTGGTTCTGACTTAAAATACCCGACACCAACAAAACTCGGGCCAAATTCGGTAAAAGTTCGCTAGCTATTCTGTTGAGGTATTTTACATAGAAATAAGTGCCACTTTGTATTCATCATTCCTTTTCAATTATTTAATTCTAAGTTTAGAAAATTTAAATTTTAATTTAATATAATTAATATTATTTTATGACAAATTGCCCCGAGTGTTCTTTACTGACAAAGCCTCCCCAAAGAGGAACGCAGGCTTCAGGTATTCCTCCTCCAATTGCCCCGAGTTTATCATGGCGCAGAGGAAGTGAAAGGACTATTTCTTGATAGCATTCAGCCTCTCCAAAGGCTCTTTTGGGAGCTGATTCGTCACATACTCGACTATATGGTCATATCGATAGCCCATAGCCGATTGGGCGCGACCCACCAGAGGCTCTCCTGCTGCATAAACTGGAAGATTCACTGAAGAAGGAAAGAAAGAAACAAATCAAAAGATGACTAAAACAAAACTACTGAGTGCTTTGGCTTACATGGGCTTATGCGCCTCTATTTAAAGACGAGCTTATGCGGCTCTGTTTAAAGATGAGCTTATGCGGTTCTGTGATTTAAAAGAGCTCATGCGGCCCTGTTCGGACATGAGCTTATGCGGTACTAATTAGCGTAAGCTTATGCGGCTCTGATTAGCGTGTGCTTATGCGGTTCTACTTAGCGGAGCGTTATGCGGTTCGATTCAGAGAGACTTATGCGGCTCTGTGCGACGGGTTATTATGCAGTTCAATTTATGAAGTGTCTATGTGGCCACTAGACAACTCCCATGCGGCTCGGACATGGGGTATACCCTCATGCGACTCGGACATGGGATGTACATACGGCCTATACAATTTGAACAGTTCGACGAAAACGAGGGACGCATTAAAATCTTGTGCATAAAGCATGCAACAGAGCCGTCTTTGGTATGGTTTCAAAGTATACGATCCGCCCAAACCCTTACCAGCAATGGGGGGGGTAAACGTCGGGGTGGACTTCAGGCGCCGTGGCTGATGAAGAAGCCACTACCTTACCCTTCGCCGCGGCTGTAGAAGACTTGGGGGCCATTGTTGACTGATGAGCGGAGAAGGAAGACGAAGACAGCGAAGACGAGAGAAAGTAAAGAAGTCTACCCTCTCCACAAACCCTCTTATTTATAGGTAGACAAAGAGGGGGCTCATGAACCGACGACCGCTTCGATCCGCGTGCCGCATAAAATCAAAACCGACTCTTCGTTCATTGAGGAAAATCCGGATATTTAAACCGACCCTTGGGATCCTGCCCCAAAAGGCGGCTTTAAATCTGAAGCAAATCAAGAATAATTAATGAGACGCACACGTGGCAGGGAGTCTATGCGGCCAGACAGTCTATGCGGCCAGAAATGACCCATGCGGCTAGGAAGGCCATGCGGCTAAGAAGTCCATACGGCCAGAACATCCTATGCGGCTAGGAAGTCCATGCGGCTAGAATACCCTATGCGGCCTGAAGAGCTAATATATAGCCATGCTTCTTATTCAAAGTATTTTAATTTTTCAAATTGAAAACTTTGAAGGGCGTCTTCTAGAAGCATGGAAAAGGACAAAAAAAGCCCATGCGGCTCCAAACAGAAGGAGCCTCATGCGGCTCAGGAATCCTTCAGAACATTATGCGGCTCGAAACTCCCCAATAGCTCCATTCGGCTCACGCAAAGGCACGTGATCATACGCTGTCCGCTTCTACAGCTGGCCATAAAGTAGCCTTCCAATTAATTGCTCGGAAGACAGCTCTGATACAATGAATGACAGCTCTGACATAAAGTTGAAATAATGATGGCGTGCTTCGTGGAAAAAGAAGAAAATCTTTTATAACTGGCAGGATCCGTCGAGTCCAAAGCACCCCTATGCGGCTGCCCGCTTCATGCGGCTGCTTCTTTCATGCGGCTGCCATCTTCATGCGGCCGTCCTCTTCATGCGGCTGCTACCCCTATGCGGCTGCCCGCTTCATGTGGCTGCTTCCTTCTTGCGGCTGCCCGCTTCATGCGGCTGCTTCCTTCATACGGCTGCCCGCTTCATGCGGCTGCTTCCTTCAAGCGGCTGCCTTCTTCATGCGGCTGCCTTCTCCATGCGGCCGCCTCCTTCACGAAGCTGCTACCCCCATGCGGCGGCTACCTTCACGTGGCTAGGATTGTAGGGGCCATCCGTATGCGGTTCACTTAGACCGCACTCATGCGGCTCTGCTAGAAGCCCCGTTCATGACGGTTGAGACACATGGTGGTCCTCGCGACAATTGAGACACGTGGCGGTCTTATCCCCCTCGGAGTTATGGCTGCTAGCAAATCAGAACAAACCCAGATTTGTTCCAATCATCATAATTACCCGAATCAAATCAGATTAATTGTAATCAAGCAGAATGAACATGTGGCAGGAGATCCGAGTTTATCACGAAGATTCATGGCAATCAGTATTAATTGCCCATACGGATTTGGTGCAATAAAAAATTAATTGCTCCGATTTGATGCAATCAAGATTAATAGTCCTGATTATTGGCCGCCGACTTTTCAAGAGGAATCATTACAAACCCTAATGATCACACCCCACACCTATAAATAGCAAGGTGCCATTCTCTTGCAAAAGGATCCGAAAAAAAATATAGCAAGGTACCATTCCCTTGCAATAGAGATTCTCTCCACCCGGCTGGACATACAGAGAGACGAAGGCACGCACAGAAGAGTCTTTCCACACATCCCGAGAGCATTTTTTCATCAGAGCCAAGGCTACGTTCGATCGTCCAAAGAGTAAGGCAGAGCTGTCGTCACTTTCCCGAGCCTCTATCGTCACCCCCAGAATCAAAAATAAACAATCGTACTTAGATTGCTGTACCTAGGTTTTTATTCCTAGGCTTTCTTTGTACGAGCGAGTTTGTATTGTGAGTCTAAGTTCAATCCTCCTATAAAATTATTTTGCACTTTTACAATCAATGGCAAATACGATGGCGACTCTGCTGAAAACTAACTTCTCCATGGCTGAGGAGTTGGTGACACAATCGGACGCAGCCAAACTTGGCTCCACTCAACAAATGCTGGTCGCTCGGTTCGACCAACAGGCGTTTGAAGAAATGCTCTTCGACGGAAGCGCTGGCCCGGTCCAGCAGCGAGCCCGCACGAAGAAGGCCCGTAGGGAGTGGAGACCCAAATCATTCGCTCCTCCTCAAGCTCTCAAAAAAGTACTCTCTGTTGCCGAGACTGGAGAGAAGTCTCACTTGCGACCCCACTTCAGACCAAAGAGGACTATGCTGTCCCCAAGTCCGACAGAAGAAAATACTATGATGCTGGACTTGTAGGGGCAAAGAGGAACTCTATGCAGTCCAAGCCGCATAAGGGCGCCAGCCGTATGGAGAAGGCTCATGCGATCGCCACTGCCAACTGCATGGAGAAAACTCATGCGGCCATAAAAGTCAACCGCATGCAGAAGGCCCATGTGGCCAGAACTTCCAGCCGCATGCAGGCAGCCTGCACGGCCATGACTTCTAGCCGCATATAGAAGGTTCATGCGGCCACAAAGGATAGCCGCATGCAGACAGCTTGTACGGCCACGACCTCTAGCCGCATACAGAAGGTTCATACGGCCATAAAGAATAGCCGCATGCAGACAGCCTGCACGGCCACTGATCCCAGCCGTATACCATCTGTTCCATGTGGCTTACGGTCAGTCTTCGACGACCTCTCAGGTGATCTTGACCCCAGATACTCTCATATGCCAATCTCCGTAGACTCTTCCTACTATGCACTCTCAGGTGCTAGAAGAAAGAAGTCTCGGGCAGCGCAGGCTCGGCGAGCTCCGTCGGTGTCATGACCCGCACCCACTGTGAGGGTACGAGTGCGTAACAGCGCCCAGCCTACGCCGCAATGTCGGCGGTAGAACGCTGTTCTAGGTCTCTAATTAACCATCAACTCATGCAGTATATAGTGTACTCATCATGATCAACTCTGGACGGAGGACAAGTATAAGATATGGTGTAACTCAATCACAGTCTAAGCACGATAAGATAACACAGAAATATCCCTAAGGAATTGAAGACAACAAAACTACTAAAATAATAATAACAAACTCAAACAATCTGAAATACATCTCAAGTCTCAAATCTCTATATACAACTCCAGTTCTAAATATGAAAACTAAAACAAGACAAACTAGCTAAACTCTCGATCACTCCTGAGTGTCGGGGCCATAGGTAGCTAAGCCATCTCCTGGTCTGTAAAATATAGGACATGTGTCCTCAGGGCAATCATCTGTAAAATTTACAACAGGTCCAGTCAGGACAGGAACGAGCACATCTCATCTAGAAAACCCAAGTAAATGACAGAGAACTATAAAGCAGTTATAGACAGTTGCATTGATGAAAATGGCAGTTTATATTCAGATGATGGTAAGAAAGATAGATAAAGTGCAAGGAAAGAAAATAACTAAACAAGAGAAGAATCATAGCAATGAAGACTGTAAAAATAGAACTAGCTGAACCAGGGTAATATGATATAAAGTCCAGACAACTATGTAGACCAGTGTAACTCCAATGTAAGTCCAGTACAGGATGAATCTCATACAAGATGAATCTAGTAAGGGACAATTCCAGTTATAGTGATCAATAATTCCAGGGTGAGTCCAGCCTATACTCTAGCAGTGTGTTTTAAAATACCGAGATCGACATATAAACGGCTATAGGTAATCCGGCACATCACACACCTGGCCGGGTGTGAGATGGCTACCATTCCAGTATGATTCCAGCAAAGGGGTGATTCCAGTAATGGGGTATGTCTACATGTCTTACTCTAGTATTTCCCTTTCCAGCAAGTGAATCCAGAATTCCGACACAATGATTCAAGATGAGTCCAGCCAGTAATATGAAGATACCAGTAAATGATTCCAGTAATAGAAGCCAGGAATGATGATACCAGTAATAGAGGCCAGAAAATAAATGTGTGTCGTATACATGAATCCAAAAATATTAATACGTGTTGTAACAGAGAATCGCATACAACTAACTAGAACTGAAGTACAGTAATTGACAAGTAAATGAGAAAACTATCAGAGAATGTACTCGCTTGATACTCTGAAAAGAGTAGTATAATATCAGATATCTGCACCGGAGTCACAATGTCCTAAATAGAGTAGTACAGGTTATAATATGTTTAAAATAAGGTAAATGGAGTCTACGATGCAATCTATATGATTCTAAGTCAATTCTAGGTCAAAGTCAACTCTACGTCAAACCTGGTCAACTGTCTAGGTCAAACTAGGTCAACAACAAGGCTATTTGGTCAAATCTAGGTCAATCTAAGATACACTAACTCATTCTAACGCATAGACTAGTATAATTTAGGATGCCTCATATATATATATCAATATATATATACACCCAAAGCCTATAGTCCTAGATATAAATAGCCTCTCATATATATAACACATTTATTTAATTAAATATAATTAACACACATTCATATAATATAGACTACATGACAATATCTCAAATAGATGTACATATATATATACATATATATATATATATATATATATACACACATAGGGTGATAGGGAATAGCATGTGTGTGTGTTTGTGTACATGAGAGGGTGTGTGTGTAGGATGTGAGCTTGAGGGTTCATTTTAGTTTGTGTGTGATAGTGTTAAGGCAAATGAGAGTCTAAATGATTTTAGAATGTGTGCATTGTACATGTGTCGACATGTGTGTGTGTGGGTATAGGTTAAAGGGTTATGATATAGTGTGTGTAGTGTGTCACATGAGGCATGTGGAAAACCCTGAAATCAGTGAGCACATAAAGAAAACAGGAAAAAGGGGATTATATTAGTGTAAGGTAAGGTAGTGTCAAAAGGATGTGAATTCTCAGTTCAGTGTCAAACCCAAACCCAGTTTTTTTTACTTAAACCAACCCAACCAAAATCTCAGTTCAGTTTCTGAAAAACCTGAACTCTCATTAGCTGATAGTTCTCAGTGTTTAGAAAACAAACTCAATTTCTCAGTTTTTTTACATTAACAACATTTCAGTTGTGTCAAGCTCAGATGTCATATGAAAACAGTAAAGAACATGGCAAGGCAGTGGCTAGTTAGGGTGTGTGTTTGTGTAGAGTAGCAGTAATGTGTGTGTTTAAGCAATATGTGTGTATGCAAGTAGGGAGTGTCCCAGATTTCGGTTTACATTTCTAATCCCCATTACAGTGAAGTTCTCAGGAACTCAAAAGCAGTGAATGTGTGTGGTGTCTACAGATGCAGTGTACAAGACAGTTAGTTTTCCAGGAAGACAATGCATAGGTGATCATATTCTCAGATTAATTTGAACTCAACCCACATCTCAGTCATGACAGTAAACCATATTTCAATTTTAATGTAACCATCAATCATATATGTTAAACTAATCCAATTATATTTATATAACAAACCAAATCCCCAATCCAATTTCGATTTCAAAACAATTAAACAGTATTCAGTCCAATGTGCAGGGATGTGTCATGTATGGCATGTGCTTGTGTGTGTGCCAAGTGACAATGGTGAGTGGTATGTAGAGGAACCTGTGTGCAAACTCAGGCAGGTGATGTGAATACATGAATAAAAACCTGGTGACAGTTGCATCTCAAATTCCAATCTAAATTGAATCCCTTTCACTAATTGTTGAATCAAAGAGTCCCCAACACCAGTACAACCCATTATTCCACAACAATGACATGGGATGAATTAACATAGCAATATTGACATTGAAAATCAGTTTAGAAAAGGAAGAAATTCAGAAATATGGTTTCCAGGACTGTGTATCAGTCCAGTCCTAACCCACACTCGAAATCCCATTTCTTGATCACAAACCTAATCTATCATGCCAATCCTAACCAGCAATATTTAGTAC
Organism: Iris pallida; assembly: GCA_029216955.1. Classification (NCBI taxonomy): domain Eukaryota; kingdom Viridiplantae; phylum Streptophyta; class Magnoliopsida; order Asparagales; family Iridaceae; genus Iris; species Iris pallida. The sequence continues at coordinate 185,229 of JANAVB010011400.1, forward strand.
ATTTGTATGAATCTAACATGTCAACTTATTTATCAAATTTCGGTTTAAAGAGGGAATGATAAATTCAGGATCTCATGTCCTGACACATGTATCAGTCACTCGACAGTTAATCCAACTAATGCCAATTTCGAAAACTAAATATCCATGCAAAACACAACCTATCATGCAACTAAGATTAACAGTGATCTAATACATGTGTAAGTGGATTTAAACATGGAATTGATCATTAGTAAAAGATTTAAATATAACTTAAACTCAGGATTCCATTCAAGAAACTGTGTATCAGGGATTAAGGGAATTCCCCAATCAATTGCAAACAACCCAACTATTGTGTAAATTTCAATTTAACTGGGATCATTAAACATGTCTAGGATCTTAGTTAGTAATTAGAATCATAATTAAACCATTAAACCAGGAATTAAACACTGAAAACTAATAGAAAATGGACACAGTGAAATAGTGTCGTGCACGTGTTTACTTTGGTCTAAGATACGGCACACGTGTCCTCGTGTCTCGTGGTCACGTGTCTAGGTTCACCTAGGGTAGGAGAATGTGTCCCACAGCCTGCAACGAATCCACATTGTGTCGTGTCCAAGAAAACAGAACGTATCAGACGCACTTCCTGCGCGCATGCACGACAGGCACCGACCCGTACGAGTGACATTTCTCACAAACTACTCGACAAAGTCACCTCAAAATTGGTGAGCGTGCTGTCAGTCATTGCCCGCAGGTGTGTGCAAAGTTTCGTATTAAGACGTGCAGTATCGTGTCCGCTACAGTGCCCGAGCAGCAGGACACTGTACGGTATCCTCGTGCACGCGTTCGTGTCCAATTTTGGACACAAAAACCAACACAATACGTGCTCAGTCATAAATATATATAATCTACACATTAAGAGCTACCCAAATATATAACTTGTTTCGAAAAATAATAACATTCAATCCATAAAGGCATTTCAACAAACACCTACACAACACTACGACACGTGTCCGATACGGACACCAAACGGACACAAAAATCACCCAAATTTCAGGGACACCTAGGGGACTCCTAGATCTAGCCCTACATGCAAAGAAAACTGAAATTTAAATCAATTTAGAGGGTTTTACCTATATGTGCAAAAAGCTTGGAAAAGCTTCAAATGGGGGATTCTTCCTCTTGATGCCAAAAGCTCCAAATTGTCCCAAAGCTGGGATTAAATTCCAAAATCAAAAAGTAGGAGAGTATTAGGTTCTAATGCAAGAAACTAGGATTAAAAAGGACTTAAAATGGATTTATGGGGATTTTTGGAAGAGGGACAATTACCTTTCTTTTCCAATGTTGAAATGAATGAAAGAAGGAGGCAAGCCCTAGAGAATAAGTGTTTATATATGGTGGGGATCCCTATGGCTGGTCATTTAGGGTTTGGTTAGGGTTAGGGCTTCTAGTTATGGGCCATGGGCCAAGTCATGATCAAATAAATCATTTAGCCATAAGTCATTTCATAAAACCACAAGCCATGACTTAAATGCACTAAACCAAATCCCCTAATTCTAAAATTAGTTTCTAATGACTAAATGTAGGTTAACCTAAGTTAGACTTGGGTCACCATGGCTAGGGTTAGGCTCTAGGCTAGTTCACTAGGTCTCAACAAGTCAAGTCAAACTAGAACTCACCAAATCAACAAATCACCAAATAATTCAAATAAGTCAAAATGACCAAAATACCCCTAGGCTAAAAATGAAAATTAAATCATCCTAATGACATGGTTAGGCTCTAGGTCATGCAGTCTCTACGGTTTCACTAGCTGCACACCAAAATCACAAGTCATGACTTAAAACAGTTTTAAATAGTTTAAAAATTATTAAAAATTACCAAAAATCATAATATGAAATAAATATCAATGAATAATAATTATAATTACAAAATTTCAAAAATATCCTCATCTGGAAAACTGGGTGTTACGATCCTACCCACCTTATAAAAATTTTGTCCTCGAAATTAAGATGATCGTACCTTCCCTAGGTTAAACCCCCAATCAATCAAAGTCAAAGCAACACAATCCTACTGGTCGTGATTTCACAGTCTCGAACAGGATATCTACACTATCTAGCAATCACAAGCAATATCCTGGCAGGTACTAAAGGAAATCACACATAGAAGCGGGGAGGAAGAACAAGAAGGTCAAACCTGCTAATCCATCACCTGCGATGTCAGCCTCCTCGGCTGCCATCGCAAAAGCTCCACCCCTCTAGTGTTGAGCTACAGGTGGCCTAGCCCCCTCAAAAGGAGGTGCAATGGGACAATCTATCTTCTGGTGGACAGCTGACCCACAGAAATAGCAAACCTTCAACCTCTTCCTGCACTGCTACCAGATGTGTCCCGGCTTCTTGTAGTAGGAATAACTGATCGCCTTCGGGTCCTGACCCCGATACTGATGTTGCACCTGCTGAACTCCCACAGGTGCCTGTGTCTGCTGAATCTGCACATGAGGCCTCTTGGCCTAGCCTCCGCTGCTGCTGATACCGTGAGCGCCCCGTCCCCTCTTGAGCCTCAGCTCAAGATCATCCTCAGCCAATAAAGCACCCGTCAAAATCTCCTCGAAAGTGGCATCCTTGTTGCCCTTGGTCAAGGACTTGACTTCCTTGACCAGACCCTTCCGGAACCTCTGGGCCTTCGCCGCCTCGCTCAAGCCCTCTACGAATCTGCTGAGGCGGCCAAACTCTCCAGCGTACTCCTCCACTGAGAGGCTCCCCTGTACTAAGCTCTCGAACTGCGATTCCAAGGCTCTGAGCGCTGAATCTGGAAAGAACTTCTTCTTGAAGAAGCCCCTGAACTCCTCCTAAGTCTGTCCAGCTACCCCCACTCTGGGGTCTGACTGATACCAGGTGCGAGCAAGATCTCGCATCCGGCTAGCTGCTGTCTCTATCTGGAGATCTGCAGGTATCCGGGCCAGGCGAAAGATCTCCTCTATATGCTCGATCCACTCGTCAGCATGTAAAATCCCCTCTGTCCCCAGAAAGTCTCTGGGGCTCATCTTCTGGAACTGCTCTATCCCCGGTGTCCTCGGCTGCTGGATTATTGGTCGAGCTGCGACTGCCGTAAGGGCCAACTCCATGCCTCGGTCCTGTCGGGCCTGCTGCCGGTCCATAAACTGCTGGAAGTAGGCAAACATCTGTGCCGCATCCACGTGTCCTGTTGGCGGCGGCTGCTGGAACTTCATCTCTGGGATGACTGAGTCCTGCCCCCGAGCTGGTGAAGGCATACCCCTTGCTGCTGCTACTGAAGTCACAATATGGGTAGAGGTGGCAGGAGCTGCAGCCTCCTGACCCTGCTGATCTGGCTGAGAGGTGGCAGTCCCCTCTACAACAACTGCTGCACCAGAGCGATGTGATCGTGTCTCCACCATCCTGAAGACAGATCGAACAAGAAAGTCAATACTGAATAGGAATTAATATATCAAAGGAGGACAGTTAATTCAAAGAAGGCAAATCAGTACGATATGTAGATGGCATAATTTAAAGCAGAATTTTTCCTAACTGTGATTGAGTGCCTCTCCGGTAAAGCCTATCTCTCAGTCCTATCGCAGGCTCGCAGCAGTACAACTAAGTCGTCGTACTACCACGATATCGCCCTAATGTGATTCTCGACCTGCATGGGCCACCACTAAAAACGTGTCACGACCCGTACCCACTGTGAGGGTACGAGTGCGTAACAGCACCCAGCCTACGCCGCAGTGTCGGCGGTAGAACGCTATTCTAGGTCTCTAACTAACCATCAACTCATACAGTATATAGTGTACTCATCATGATCAACTCCGAACGGAGGACAAGTATAAGATATGGTGTAACTCAATCACAGTCTAAGCACGATAAGATAACACAGAAATATCACTAAGAAATTGAAGACAACAAAACTACTAAAATAATAATAACAAACTCAAACAATCTCAAAAACATCTCAAGTCTCAAATCTCTATATACAACTCCAATTCTAAATATGAAAACTAAAATAAGACAAACTAGCTAAACTCCCGATCACTCCTGAGTGTCGGGGCCATAGGTAGCTAAGCCATCTCCTGGTCTGTAACATGTAGGGCATGTGTCCTCAGGGCAATCATCTGTAAAATTTACAACAGGTCCAGTCAGGACAGGAACGAGCACATCTCATCTAGAAAACCCAAGTAAATGATAGAGAACTATAAAGCAGTTATAGACAGTTGTATTGATAAAAATGGCAGTTTATATTCAGGTGATGGTAAGAAAGACAGATAAAGTGCAAGGAAAGAAAATACCTAAACAAGAGAAGAATCATAGCAATGAAGACTGTAAAAATAGAACTAGCTGAACCAGGGTAATATGATATAAAGTCCAGACAACAATGTTGACCATTGTAACTCCAATGTAAGTCCAGTACAGGATGAATCTCATACAAGATGAATCCAGTAAGGGACAATTCCAGTTATAGTGATCAATGATTCCAGGGTGAGTCCAGCCTATACTCTAGCAGTGTGTTTTAAAATACCGAGATGGACATGTAACGGCTATGGGTAATCCGGCACATCACACATCTGGCCGGGTGTGAGATGGCTATCATTCCAGTATGATTCCAGTAATGGGGTATGTCTACATGTCTTACTCTAGTATTTCTCCTCCCAGTAAGTGAATCCAGAATTCCGACACAACGATTCAAGATGAGTCCAGCCAGTAATATGAAGATACCAGTAAATGATTCCAGTAAATGATTCCAGTAATAGAAGCCAGGAATGATGATACCAGTAATAAAGGCCAGAAAATAAATGTATGTCGTATACATGAATCCAGAAATATTAATACGTGTTATAACAGAGAATCGCATACAACTAACTAGAACTGAAGTACTGTAATTGACAAGTAAATGAGAAAACTATCAGAGAATGTACTCGCCTGATACTCTGAAAAGAGTAGTATAATATCAGATATCTGCACCGGAGTCACAATATCCTAAATAGAGCAGTACAAGTTATAATATGTTTAAAATAAGGTAAATGGAGTCTACGATGCAATCTACATGATTCTAAGTCAATTCTAGGTCAAAGTCAACTCTAAGTCAAACTTGGTCAACTGTCTAGGTCAAACTAAGTCAACAGCAAGGCTATTTGGTCAAATCTAGGTCAATCTAAGATACACTAACTCATTCTAACCCATAGACTAGTATAATTTAGGATGCCTCATATATATATATATCAATATATATATATACACCCAAAGCCTATAGTCCTAGATATAAATAGCCTCTCATATATATAACACATTTATTTAATTAAATATAATTAACACACATTCATATAATATAGACTACACGACAATATCTCAAATAGATGTACATATATATATACATACATACATATATATATATATATACATAGGGTGATAGGGAATAGCATGTGTGTGTGTTTGTGTACATGAGAGGGTGTGTGTGTAGGAGAGTATTAGGTTCTAATGCAAGAAACTAGGATTAAAAAGGACTTAAAATGGATTTATGGGGATTTTTGGAAGAGGGACAATTACCTTTCTTTTTCAATGTTGAAATGAATGAAAGAAGGAGGCAAGCCCTGGAGAATAAGTGTTTATATAGGGTGGAGATCCCTATGGCTAGTCATTTAGGGTTCGGTTAGGGTTAGGGCTTCTAGTTATGGGCCATGGGCCAAGTCATGATCAAATAAATCATTTAGCCGTAAGTCATTTCATGAAACCACAAGCCATGACTTAAATGCACTAAACCAAATTCCCTCATTCTAAAATTAGTTTCTAATGACTAAATGTAGGTTAACCTAAGTTAGACTAGGGTCACCATGGCTAGGTTTAGGCTCTAGGCTAGTTCACTAGGTCTCAACAAGTCAAGTCAAACTAGAACTCACCAAATCAACAAATCACCAAATAATTCAAATAAGTCAAAATGACCAAAATACCCCTAGGCTAAAAATGATAATTAAATCATCCTAATGACATAGTTAGGCTCTAGGTCATGCAGTCTCTACGGTTTCACTAGCTGCACACCAAAATCACAAGTCATGACTTAAAACAGTTTTAAATAGTTTAAAAATTATTAAAAATTACCAAAAATCATAATGTGAAATAAATATCAATGAATAATAATTATAATTACAAAATTTCAAAAATACTCTCATCTGGAAAATTGGGTGTTACAGTCGGCGGTCCCAATTTCTGACTATCAGAGCGTCCCGCTGACTATTACGCGAACCCATGATGGAAAGTTGTATAGAACTACCCGTGTCCAGCCCCCGGCGGCATCGAACGGGATAGTTATCAAGAATCTCCCAACAAGGAGCATGGGCAAGTACTCGTGCTACCCCCACATCAGGGAGTAGGCAGGAGGCCAACACACTCATGGGCTCAAAACTCCCGGGCCCACAAAACGGTTGACTTACGCAAAATGATTCTTCACAAACGCAAGGAAAGAGACAAGGATTTGATGTGCAGAGAGTCCTGTCAGGGACATCAATTCACCCAAGCCAGCGTCAACTACTGCTGCAACAAAACAACACTAAAAGAAGATCGATGGTCCGTCTTCCAACGGCTGCAGCACCCAAGCTCAGAAGACGAGGCGCTTCTCGACGCCTCCTGCAACTCTGCTCTGAAGATTTCTGGCAGCGGTAGAGGGAAGAAAACGAATGTATCCAATCCGAAAATCTCAACCGGCGTAACCAAGAAACTCACTTTTAAGCGGTTGTCTGCCACCATCACAGGAGGAGTTTACCAAGGTACCCGTTCAAAGACGAAATCTGCCACACTTGGAGGTACTAGAGCCGAGGGTAGCACTTCCCCAAATATTTACGATAATTCGGTGTTCCAAGAAGACAATCCAGGGGAAACGGTTCGCCTAACAGATGCAGCAGATCCCGACGTCCCCGAGGATGTCCATAATTCTCAAGACGAGACAAGCTCTGAAGCTGGAGGTACCACTCTCTCTGAGTCCGAACCAGAGGAGAACATCCCCAGATACCCTGACGAATTCTCTGTACAAGGGTATGACTCAGAGGGCACGTCCTCTACCATTCCTTCCATCTCTCCTCATGTGAGGACGGTATTCATAACGGACAGCAACCAGGACAGCCCTAGCGATCGCCAACGCATCGACACTCTGGAGGCCATACTGTATGCCTTGGTCAAATTCGTAGACGAGATCAAAGCGGCCCTTTCAACTGTGCAAGGAAGAATGCCTGGCCAAATAAGCTTGGGTCCCGCAGTCAATGCGGATTCGAATTCAGTCGCACCAAACCCGAGTGATAATCTTCCTGAGATAACGGCTTCCACCGCTGCAGACGAGGCCAGAAAGGCAAGAAGAGAGGTCCAGGAGCTCCGGGCCATGTTCTATGCCCGAAAAACTGCCAAGACTTCAGGATACGACAACCGTATCCCGCTGCGTAGAGAGTTGTTCCCTTCTCACCAAAATATAAACTATTCCACATCAATCCATATAATGGAAAGACATCTACATGCAGGTACATCACCTACTTTGAAGTCACAATCGACCATCAACCTCATGATGACGCCATCCTTACGCGGCTGTTCATTGGAGCATTGGAAAGGGTCGTCTTCAACTGGTACCGCAACTTGCCGGACAACTGCATCCAGTCTTTCACCGGCTTTAAACGTATGTTCCTGGAGAGGTTCTACAAAGTAGGACAAGACGTGACAATGTCCACCCTCATGGACATTGTTCAGGGAGAGAAAGAGCTGACAAGGAACTATATCGAGCGGTTTCGCCAAACCGTGATGAAGTTTCCTTCCGGTAACCCGGATTCCTCCTCAATTAAAATTTGCCAAAAGAGGCTGCTTCCCATAATCAGCCTTTGGATGGGCGAAAGTCAGTGTAAGGATTGGAAGTCTTTTATTTTTAGGAAAAATTGAAGAAAGCTCGCCAATTGGGATTACATGTCTCGGAAGGAGAAGACAAGGGCAAACGCCTTAACACCAACAGCAACAATGGTGGTAATCCCTCCAACAAGCGAGACAACAAGGGAAAATAGGCTATGGTGGCCGACATAGTGCCAAAGCCTGAACCGAAGCCGGCAGAGAAGCAGTGGCCTCAGATGACCTATTCTTTCGAGGACGGCCATGTCAAGCCCATCTTGGACATGCTCATACAAGGAGGTCAAATTCAGCTCCCTCCTCCGAGACATGAACCTCGACCTGCAGAAATGGAGAACCCCAAGTACTGCCACTACCATCGTTATGTCCACCATGCTACACATGACTGCTACCAACTGAAGTGATCCATCCAGCATCTCATCGATTCTAAGGCCCTGGCCATTGATTTTGAAGAGGTGACCGTAGCATCCAACATGGTGTCAGTACAATTTGATAACTTCCTTCCGACAAAGACTCAAGATGGAGTAGTACCCATCCCCAGAGCAAAGATGGAGGTCACCAACCTTTCATCTCCCCGAGACCAGACTGTTGGTCTAGTACCCCTTACCACATCACGGAGAAAAATCATGTGGGTCCATCCGGACTTGGTACCTGAGGTAACTCAGTCAACACCTCTCTCCACCAACAAAACAAAGAATGGGAAATTCAAATCATGCCGCACAATCTCGACAGATGTCGAAGAGGCTACTGCTGTTGTTACCCGCTCCAGCGTACAAACCCAACCTCCACCAGGTAACTTAGCTGAAGACCATCAGCCGACAGCTGCTGATGCTCCAGGACCTTCGCAGCCTTCGATGACCGACAAGCCTAGGCATAAGGAGACTCGCTTCGACAAATCGCTCCGAAGATAGATGCCTCATGGACTGGAGAGGCCCTACAACTTCGACATCTTGGCGTAATTGTCTAACACACCGGCCAAATTGTCGCTTTACGAACTCCTGAGACTCTCCAAGGATGTTCGCGTTGCACTAAGCGAAGCCCTCCAGAATGCCGACGTATATCTGGCTCAATCCAATCTCACTGGGGAGAGCTCGCCGGCAGATCTCCAGGACAGTGCTTTCACAGGCGCAATACCCAACATCGTCTTCACTCCACAGGATATACTTATCAAGACCAACCTGCACGATCGCCCTCTGTATTATACTGGTACATTGGCGATATCAAGGTGGATCAGATACATATTGATCCCGGTTCTTCCATAAGCATTATCCCGAAGAGCTTACTATATCATCTGGGCATCCCAATGCATCATTTGACGCCAATAAGCACCGCCATCAGCAGTTTTAATTCAGGCAGAAGCTATCCGATCGGGAACATTTGCTTGAAGTACCAAATCGGCGATCTTCAGTTAGAAGTGACATGTTATGTCATAGATGTGGATACTTCCTATAATATTCTCCTGGGGCGTCCTTGGATACATGATTACATAATCGTGCACTCCACACTGTACAAGTAATTCAAGTACATCGACAAGCACGGCTTCGTGAGGACAGAATTTGCCGACATCGATCCCTTCAAAGGGGTCGAATCCTACTACTCAGACTCATGCTTGTATGAGAAGTCGAAAAGCATCTCGTCAAAGGAGATACTCAAGATCAAACTGAGGAGCAACTGGATCAGAAGAACCTCTGACGATCTACCTCCAAGCCCATAAACCTGGCATAACTGCGCCCCTTACAGCCACTCTACGTAAGGACGCAATTAGCCTCTCTGTACAGGAAGAACAGATGATAATCCGACTGCCAAGGTCTGGCCAAGCGCTAAGACCTCCGACAGAGCCACTGACAACCAGACTTTCTAGAGCTGGTCAGCAACAAATAGAGGAGCTCAATCCCTTTGTCAAGCCGATGACGATTTGTCTTCCTAGAATCAATTGGTAGCCGAGCGCTAAGCCGGGGACTGCTAGCCAGCCAACAACTCCTCGCCCAGCACCAAGCACCAAACTGGGGGTGGCTAGTACGCCAACGACTCCACGTTGGGCTCCATCCATGGAGCTTCTGATGATTAAGCTGCCTAAGTCATTCTTTCAGTCTTCATTTACACAGGGGGTAGCTGAAGAAGAGTCAGAACTGGCCAAGTATGTGGCTGCTCACATTGATGTTCCATCCGCAGATGATGTAATCCCACTGCAAAAGATACCTTACTTCATCAATGAAGGGTTATCTTTGAACTATCTCGAGCTTAATAAGCTTTGTACAATGTATGCTATGGAACACGGTATAGGCACTCACCTGCACACACAGGTAACAAAGGTCTACACCGCAAACCAACTTACTCTAGTAGACGACGCTTACCACATAATCAAGGGAGGGGATCATCCAGTCATCTTCAGTCGGAAGAATAACCCACAACCCTTTAGGGTATAAGAAGTTGATCTCGAACCCGACATCGGGAGATTGCCCCTTTATCTGTATAGTTGCCAATCCAAGTACCTCATGCAAAAACAAGGGTATGATCCGGAAACTACACCAGGCTTAAACTACGGTACTGGACGGTGGTTACCTCTATAGTCGTTGGTCCCGACTGGAAAACCATGAGACTATTACAACAAAACCAGATGTGGGCTTGGTTATGTTACACCGGCAACGACCCCTGAAAGCTCAGACGAGGAATGCGACTAGCACTCATACTCAATCGGATCACCCACTTCTGATTCGGATGTCAGCATCGAGGACATGCTCAGGAAAGTCTGGTCCGTCAATATGGCATTTATCGAAGCCTACGAAGAAGATGAAGACATTCCTGAACTCCTTGAGTTAGAGCTGTGGGCACAACAACTAGATTCGCAGTAGGAGAAGCGGTTCGAACAAAAAGAGCCTTCTACCGAGGATGAGGTTGTACAAGTCGATCTCGATGATGAGTCCTCTCCAAAGCCCATCTTCATCAGCAAGAATCTGACGGACGAAGAGCGAGAATCACTACTACAACTCGTCAGAGAATACATCGACGTGTTCGTCTGGAGCTACGAAGATATACCATGACTGAACCCCAAGGTTGTACTTCACAAGCTCAACATCCGTCCGGACGCAAAACCGATCAAGCAACAGCAACGACGGTTCCGCCCTAACGTTAAGAACGCCATTGAAGCTGAGGTCAACGAACTGATAGCCAGCGGCTTCATCCGTGAGAAACAGCATCCAGACTGGATTGCCAACATAGTACCAATCCTCAAGAAAAGTGGAAAAATTCGAATCTGCATCGACTTTCATAATCTGAATGAGGCGTATCCTAAGGATGAGTTCCCCCTCCCTATCACAGACATCAAGATTGACAACACCTGCGACTTTGAGCGTATGTCGTTCATGGACGGTTTCTCGGGGTACAACCAAATCAAGATGTTCCCAGATGACAAAAAATATACATCATTTCGAACGCCAATTGGCACGTACTGCTACACAGTCATGCCTTTCGGTTTAAAGAACGTTGGCTCCACTTATAAAAGAGATATGAGCATTATCTTTAGAGACCACCTGCACAAGACAGTGGAATGCTACGTCAATGACATCGCCGTCAAAAGCCACCCTAAGGAAGATCATCTGCATGATCTGAGGACAGTGTTCGACCTGATGCGAGCGCACAATTTAAAAATGAATCCCACAAAATCCGTCTTGGGCGTGTCCAGCGGGAAGTTCCTGGGCTTCATTATTACCTCCCAGGATATCCACGTAGACCCTGAGAGGACGAAGGCAATCAAAGAGATGGGTCCCCCGAGAAATCTTTGCGAACTTCGAGGCCTTCAAGGGAGGCTAGCCTATATCAGGAGGTTTATCTCCAACCTCTCTGGACAGTGTCAGCCATTCATCCACCTCATGAAGAAAGACATTTCATTCATATGGGATGAAGAATGCCAGTGCGCCTTTGATAGCATCAAAGAATATCTAACGAACCCTCCAGTCCTGGTAGCCCCGGTTGTTGGAAGACCATTCCTGCTCTATGTACAAGCGATAGAATATTCTCTCGGTGCTCTGCTAGCACAAAATAATGATACAGGCCACGAGCAGGCTATATATTACCTCAATCGAATGATGATGGGGCCGGTGCATTGATACACTACCGTAGAGAAAGAGTGCCTTGCTCTGGTTTTCGCCATTCAGAAGACGTGACACTACGTCACGGGACAAACCATCTATGTCATATTAAGAGTCAACCCCCTCAGGATCCTTATGACTAAACCAGGTGCACTCAGCTCTCGCCTCGTTACCTGGGCGATATTACTGTCCCCATACCACATGATCTTCGTCCCGTAAAAGGCTGTTAAAGGTCAAGCTCTGGCAGAATTTTTAGCAGCTCATCCAGGTTCGGAGTCAACCAAAATAGACGAAGAGATTTCAGACGAGGTCGCTAATTCGAATGTGGCCTCCCATGATACCATATGGCGAATGTTCTTCGACGGTGCTTCTAGAACTGGGCCCAAGGGCAACATCATCGCTGGAGTCAAAATAGTGCTGATTTCTCCTACCGGGCTGGTGATCAATCGAGCATATTCCCTCACGGAGCCCTGTTCAAACAATATGGCCAAGTACAATGCTTTGGTCATAGGCCTCCGACTTGTAAAAGAGCTGGGGGTAGAGCACCTTGAAGCATACGGCAATTCGTAGCTAATCGTCAACCAGATCCGGGGCTCATACGAAGTGCGTCATGAAGACATGATCCCCTATCACCAAATAGCGATTGGCATCATCTCATCCTTGGGAAGGTTCTTCATAGAGCACGTTCCCAGGCTCGAGAACATTGAAGCCGATGCCCTAGCAGGTCTGGCCGCTTTCCTGGCAGTACCCAATCATGCTCATCATCTGGTTGACATTATAGGCTGTGAGTTGGTCTGTCCCAGGAATAATATTCAATGTGTTGAGAGTTACTCTGTGCTGACAGTCGATGAAACACCAGACTGGAGACAACCATTCATTGACTTCGTAGTCTACGACATCCTGCCAGAGAATCCGAAGGAAGCCACTTCTATCAGAAGACGTTCCCTTAGATTCTTCTATGATACAGAGACAAAAATGCTATATCGGCGATCATACGATGGATTACTGCTTCGATGTCTGTCGAATACAGAAGCCAAAGAAGCCGTGCGTGAAGCTCATGATGGCATCTGTGCAGCCCATCAGCCTGGCCTAAAACTACAGGATTGCCTTCGCCGAATGGACTACTACTGGCCCACGATGGTTGCAGATGCAATAGACTATGCACAAAAATACAAAGTCTGTCAAGTCCACGCAGACTTCATTCACCAACCATCCGAGTTTCTACATCCGACGGTGGCATCCTGGCCATTCGAAGCATGGAGAATGGACATCATTGGTCCGATCATCCCACCTTCGTCCAGAGGACATCGCTTCATACTCGCAATCACAGGTTACTTCTCCAAATGGGCGAAGGCTATTCCGCTGGCAGAAGTCAAGACTTCAAATATGATCAGCTTCCTCAAGCATCACGTTATTTTTCACTTTAGACTGCCCCAAAGGATCATCCACGACAATGGTCCGCAGTTCTCAAGCCATGCCTTCTATCGATTTTGCGACAAACACCGAATCCAAAATATTGCTTCAACACCATACAACCCGACGGCTAATGGTCTAGCTGAAGCGTTCAACAAAACAATCATCAAGATTCTCAAGAAGGTCGTGTCATCAAACAAATGCGACTGGAATGAAAAACTCGACGAATGCTTGTGGACATACCGCACTACAGTACGGACGGCCACTGGGAATACACCATTCTCTCTGGTATTCGAAAGTGAGGCAATCCTTCCAATAGAGACTCAAATCCCTTCACTCCGTGTCGCTCTCACCTATCGGTTGACAACGGATGATAATCACCATCGCCGACTACAAGAGCTGGAGGCCCTAGATGAGAAGCGCTTGTTAGCTCAATAGCAAATCGAGCTGTACCAAGCACGTATCTCGGAGCCTTCAATAAAAAGGTTAAAATCAGAACATTCTAATTTGGCGATCTCGTTCTGGTAGTTCGGAGGCCGATGGTTATGACTCACAAAACCGTCGACAAGTTCCAGCCAAAGTGGGAAGGCCCGTTCATCATCGATGCTGTATTCTCCAATGGAGCTTACCGCCTCACAAAACAAAATAGAGACTTGCTTATGTTGCCCATCAACGGCAACTTCCTAAAGAAGTATTACGTCTGAAATGACATCTGCCAAGATGATGAGTTATGTACCCTGTGGTACCACTGAACTCACACCCCAACTATAAATCTCTAGGGTGTTGAGTTATGTGCCCTGTGGTACCGCTGAACTCATATCTCGACTATAAATTTCTAAAATGATGAGTTATGCACCCTGTGGTACCATTGAACTCACATCCCGACTATAAATTCTCCAAATTGTCAAGTTACGTACCCCTTAGTACCGCTGAACTCATATTCCAAATCCAAATATCCCTGATTGGTGGGTTATATACCTCTTGGTACCGCTGAACTCACATTCCAAATCCAAATATCCCTGATTGGTGGGTTATGTACCCTTTGGTACCGCTAAACTCACATTCCAAATCCAAATATCCCTAATTTATGGGTTATGTACCCCTTGGTACCGCTGAACCCACATCCCGACTTCAAATCTCCAGATCGTCGAGTTACGTACCCGCAGGCACCACTGAACTTACATTCTGATCCTAAATCTCTAGATTGTCGAGTTATGTACCCGCAGACACCGTTGAACTCACACTCTGGTCACTACAGATAAATCTATATCGCCTCTCTTAGGTAGTAAGTCATGTATGATTATACCTTTGAACTTTTCTCCTAAAAGAGCTCCCTCCTAATGATCCAATACCCATACTTTCAGTGCACAAAAAGGGTAACAGATCCACAGATTTTCTGAAACAACCACGTCGATGTTACCTCTGAGTTGTTTCCCTTCCATCAAAAATAAACCGCCCCTCACATAAGAACTTCCACATCCTCATTACCTCTGAGTTGTTCTATGTCCCCTTTATGGAGCCCACTCCTGCCATGTCCTCATTACCTCTGAGTGGGAAGGCTCCATCGAAGAAATCCTCATATTTACCATGTCCTCATTACCTCTGAGTAACTATGTTGGTTCTCTCTCGACTTATTATCCGTACCAAAAAAAACCCCGGGTACGCCAAGGATAATAGGCCTACAAATGTCCTCTGTTGACTATAAATGTCCTCAGTTGACCACATATGTCCTCTGTTGACCGCAAATTCCTCATCATGCCACGGGAGCCCAGCTGCTCCATGGAATTCTTTCTCCCGACACCGGAAACTTCCATGGCCACCTCACTGTAGAATTTTCTAAGTATCCCCATCAAACTTATTATCCGTACCTGAAACCATGGTATGCCATGGGTAGCAAGTCCACAAACAGTCCCCCAGTGGGGCGAATACCACAACAGCACAAACGCAATAAGCAATACAAATAAAGGGTAGAATAAAGCATACTCTTTTATTTTGAAAGGCAAAAGTACTACATGTTCTGGGGATCACGTCCCCCTCAAGAAAGGAAAGGAATGAAAACGAAAGAAGAAAAAAAGCCGACTATGGTTCGGCGATACACAATTCGATGAGACGATCCCTCAGCAAGATAGTCGTCCGCTCGAATCCCTGTCTGGCCCGACGCTTGGCCTCCTGAGCCAGCTATTCCGTGTCTTCTAGGTGCGCATGCACCCGCCAGCCATCCTTTTGCTTCTTCAAAGCACGCTCCAAACCAGCACAAGCTCGGGAGACCTTTTCGGCCTCATGGACGATCAGCTCTTTATCCGCACGGGAAGCTTCAAGCTCAGACTCCAAGAAGGCCAGCTTCCTCTGGAGTTCGAGGATCTGCTCCCTTGTATCAGTTATTCTGCGAGAGGTGGCCGCTTACCGAGCTATGCAATCCTCGCTCCTATGGCTCAGCTGATCAAACAGAAGAGATAGGTCACCGAGGTCCTTCATTATAGCCGGCTTGGACTTATCTCGTGTAGCCCTTACCTTCTCCAGGATAGTGGTAAGGAAGCCCCGCTCCTGATCTATTGCTGCAGACAGATCAGCTTGCCTCAGCACTTGAAACTGGGCCACGAGCTGATCAGCCTCTAACAATTTGGGTTCCAGAAGCGCAGCTATCCCTGCCCCACCAGGGAGGGCTTTAAGAATATCAATTTAGCCTCGGGCACATTGTCGTGCAAAAGCAAAAGGGTTCCCCCGCTCCACAGCTGCTTCGACCCCTCTCTTCAAGTGGCGGTAGAAACTGTCAACTACATCCTGCGATGCCTCATCTAGAACTTCCTTAGAGGACGGCATCATAGGAAGTGTAGCTGGCAGTGTCGAAGAAGATACGCCAGAACCTGCCGCCCCTGCCACTAGGAAAACAAATTTTGAATGAAAAGACGTATGGATAGCAACTAACTCCTCCTCCGCGGCTCGGAGAACCTGGATACTCGGCTAGGCGGAGAGGTCGACCCCCGAAGCCACAAGAGCAGAGGGGGACGCATGAACCATTGCTCCCTGCTCCGGTTGCGTCGTTGTCCGATCTTCCGAACTCGAGCAAGAGGGAGGCACCTCAATATAAGTCAAAAAATAAGGGGCACACTCCCTCCAGCCAGATCCCCGCTGGTAGAGCCTTCCCTGACAATATTTGTCATTGGCAGGGAAGAGACAGGACCTGTATGTCCAGAGCAACCATCAATCAATGTAACCCGAAGGATGTGATGATAGAGCAAATGGGCCTCCTCAATAGTCAAAATTTGGCTTATCTTACCAGACGAGGATTGTGGAGGCTGAGGCTCGCTCATAGCTGCCATTGTCCCCTCACAAGCAACCTCCAAGTCGAATTCAGTTGGCTCTTCTGCCCCAGCCGCCCCAGAAGGAGATACGACTGGATCAGTCTCACCCGGCTAAAATTCAACGGTCTCGAGGACGGGTTCAGCGGAGCCCCCATCGCCCTGCGTCGAGGCCTCAGCTATGTGAGATCCCTCAACCACCGCCGAGAGGGCCCCAGCAGAAATAATCTCGGCACACATGTCACTAATTACAGTATTCATTGCCGAATTGACTTCAGAAATAGCGGCCGGTTCTCGAGAGCCCGACTCTTCTGATTCCTACAAGAGAAAAGAAAAATGATTAAAATCAAAATTCAAAGGAAGAACTGAATAAAGATGGTAGTAACTCGATTTACCTATGAAGTGGGGTCGACATCTTCGCCTCTCCCTTTTATAGTTAGCTTGCGACGTCTGATCGCAGCCCGTTTTCGGGAGTAAGGAATGTCGCCCACATGAGAGATTTGCCTGCTACGTTTTCATACAGGACCAGGTACAACAGGCGGCTGATCCACCACTATCTCATTTGGCATGACAGGTGGCTGATCCGCCACCATCTCATCTGACATAACAGGCGGTTGATCCGCCCCGACAACTTCCACCGGAGGAGAAGAGTTATTTGTATCGTGCTCGTCATTCTCTTCGTCCGCAGTTGTGGACTCCGAGTCAGGCACAGGAACCGCATTCTCCCTCCTCTTCCTCGTCTTAGACCCCTTGGACTTTTCTGCCAAGCTAGTACCCACGATGAAGTTGGTACTCGGGTCGAAATTAACGGAAGGCATACTCGCCGTAACATGGTATAAGGCTGCTATATACAAAATCTCTCCTAGCACCTCACCATCAGGAACTGAAAAGGTGGTTCGGGTATGAACCGTGTCGTAATAATGTCATACCCTGATACCATCCAGGACGCTACCTTCAAAGCACAGGCAAGAGCTGGGACTGTCAAAGAATAGCTGGCTATACCCAAACTGGCGGGAAAACCTGCTGGGCAAGTAAGGCTCCAAGTAGATGTTGTTGCGGTTACGATATACCAGGTGCGCTGGACGAATATTATGCAACCAAAGAAGCATTTTCTCGGGCAAGAGGAGAGGAGGTTCGGTACCATCAACATATACGCCTCCCACTTCTTCAGCAGTAAAACGAAGTACGGACACAAAAAAGTTGTATCCGTCCGCTCTTGCCAGCGCTCTCCGATGGGCTGGCATGGTGCTGTACTCCCAGGAATGATGGTGGAATCGGAAAATGAAAGCGTCATTAGCTGTAACGCCATCTTCTGCTCCAGGCCTCATCAAAGACCGGTTGTCCATTAATAGCCACCGCATCAGATAATGGTATGGCAGCTCTATGCGCTCAAAATCCATCGCCGGATCATGGGCGATGACCTTAGAAGAAAAGGCACGAAGGCCATGGTGTATGCTGCACACCATGGCCGGAAGAAGAGCCAGCTTGGCCCCAAAGACCAGCTTTATGGTAGGGAGGACAAAATGGCGACTGATTCTCTCAATAGAACCTGCCCCTCCGGAGACTACGCAGTTCCGTAGCCACACCTTCAGGAATCCCGCCAAAAGCCCCTTCTTCGACAGTCGCTCAATACCATGATAAAAATAACTAAAGGAGTCAGTCTTACTCCCAATGGTGCCGTCCGTGGACCTCGATCTCTTGGTAGTTGACACCAAGTGTTGTACCTCCTCATGAGTTTGAGGATCTCGGGAAAAAACTCTGCCTGAGGTGCCTAGTGTGAAAAGGTATGAGACCCAGGTGGTGGTATGAAGAATGCTCCCTTCCGAGCTACCATCCTTCTTGATAGCCGTCTGATGACAAGTACTGTGGTGACATAACAATTCCCGATACACGACAACAAAGCCTGGGAACTTTCGATCCAAATCATCGAGCTCTTCGCTCGTAGGGGTGTACACTTTAAAGACTTCTTTCTCCCAGGGCAGCTTGGAGATAACGTACATCTCGTGGAGAGCGAGTCCCAGCTCCCCTCCCGATGTGAAGAAGGTTCCCGTCTGCCGGTTGTACATCTCCAGAAGAGCCATGAACAACGGCTTATTTATGGGTAGACCATGACAGGTACCCCGAATGGCGTGGTAGAGGCCAATCCCACGTAGGAGAGTCGCATATTTCTGCAGAATCCACATGGTCAAGTTGGACCACGTAGGGATAGGGTTTATCCAGTTCGGCAATGCCAACCGGCCGATGGAATACGACCCTTTTCGAGCAAGCTAGTTCAGGAAGATATCAGCCTGAGAGAATGTGAAATTGGGACCCGCGACGTTTATAAAGGTACTCGGAGCCAGTCCTATCACGTATTGACTGACCGGTTCCCTTCCCGCATACGCTGACCCCAAATTCTTATTGTAGTGGTTGTTTCCCACAAACATCCCCGACTCGCTTGGAGTCAAGGAGTCTACCATCTTTCTGTCTAGCGGTAGCATATTGAACCAGGATAGAAGAAAGTGACGCTCTATCGGAGGGATATGGATCTCCACCCCGTCAAGAGTAAAGTCCCAGCTCTCGGATATATCCAGCGCCCGGGTGTTCTTTACAGACAAAGCATCCCCAAAGAGGAACGCAGGCTTCAGGTATTCTTCCTCCAATTGCCCCGAGTTTATCATGGTGCAGAGGTAGTGAAAGGACTGTTTCTTGATAGCATTCAGCCTCTCCAAAGGATCTTTTGGGAGCTGGTTCGTCACATACTCGACTATATGGTCATATCGATAGCCCATAGTCGATTGGGCACGACCCACCAGAGGCTCTCCTGCTGCATTAACTGGCAGATTCACTGAAGAAGAAAAAAAGAAATAAATCAAAAGATGACTAAAACAAAACTACTGAGTGGTTTTGCTTACATAAGCTTATGCGGCTCTATTTAAAGATGAGCTTATGCAGCTCTATTTAAAGACGAGCTTATGTGGCTCTGTTTAAAGACAAGCTTATACGGTTCTGTGTCTTAAAAGAGCTCATGCAGCCCTGTTCGGACATGAGCTTATGCGGCACTAATTAGCATAAGCTTATACGGCTCTGATTAGCGTGGGCTTATGCGGTTCTACTTAGCGGAGCGTTATGCGGTTCGATTCAGAGAGACTTATGCGGCTCTGTGCGACGGGTCATTATGCGGTTCAATTTGTGAAGTGTCTATGCGGCCACTAGACAACTCCCATGCAGCTCGGACATGGGGTATACCCTCATGCGGCTCGAATATGGGACGTACATACGGCCCATATAATTTGAACAGTTCGACAAAAACGAGAGACGCATTAAAAGCTTGTGCATAAAACATACAACAGAGCCGTCTTTGGTATGGTTTTAAAGTATACGATCCGCCCAAACCCTTACCAGCAATGGGGGATGAACGTCGAGGTGGACTTCAGGCACCGTGGCTGATGAAGAAGCCACTCCCTTACCCTTCGCCACGGCTGTAGAAGACTTGGGGGCCATTGTTGACTGATGAGAGGAGAAGGAAGACGAAGACAGCGAAGACGAGAGAAAGTAAAGAAGTCTACCCTCTCCACAAAACCTCTTATTTATAGGTAGACAAAGGGGGGCTTATGAACCGACGGCCGCTTCGATCCGCGTGTTGCATAAAAACAAAACTGACTCTTCGTTCATCGAGGAAAATTCGGATATTTAAACCGACCCTTGGGATCCTGCCCCAAAAGGCGGCTTTAAATTTGAAACAAATCAAGAGTAATTAATGAGACGCACATGTGGCAGGGAGTCTATGCAGCCAGACAGTCTATGCAGCCAGAAATGACCCATGCGGCTAGGAAGGCCATGCGGCTAAGAAGTCCATGCGGCCAGAACATCCTATGCGGCTAGGAAGTCCATGCGGCTAGAATACCCTATGCGGCCAGAAGAGATAATATATAGCCATGCTTCTTATTCAAAGTATTTCAATTTTTAAATTGAAAACTTTGAAGGGTGTCTTGTAGAAGCATGAAAAAGGACAAGAAAAGTCCATACGGCTCCAAATAGAAGGAGCCTCATGCGGCTCAGAAATCCTTCAGAACTTTATGGTGCTCAAAACTCCCCAATAGCTCCATGCGGCTCAAGCAAAGGCACGTGGCCATACGCTGTCCGCTTCTACAGCTGGCCATAAAGCAGCCTCCCAATTAATTGCTCTGATGACAGCTCTGACGTAATGAATGACAGCTCTGACACAATGAATGACAGCTCTGACATAAAGTTGAAATAATGATGGCGTGCTTCTTGGGAAAAGAAGAAAATCTTTTATAACTGGCAGGATCCGTCGAGTCCAAAGCACCCCTATGCAGCTGCCCGCTTCATGTGGCTGCTTCTTTCATGCGGCTGCCATCTTCATGCGGTCGTCCTATTCATGCGGCTGCTACCCCAATGCGGCTGCCCGTTTCATGTAGCTGCTTCCTTCATGCAGCTACCCGCTTCATACGGCTGCTTCCTTCATACGGCTGCCCGCTTCATGCGGCTGCTTCCTTCATGCGGCTGCCCGCTTCATGCGGCTGCTTCCTTCATGCGGCTGCCTTCTTCATGCGGCTGCCTCCTCCATACGGCCGCCTCTTTCACGAAGCTGCTATCCCCATGCGGTGGCTACCTTCATGCGGCTAGGATTATGGGGGCCATCCGTATGCGGTTCACTTAGACCGCACTCATACAGCTCTGCTAGACGCCCTGTTCATGACGGTTGAGATACGTAGCGGTCCTCGCGATAGTTGAAACACATGGCGATCGTATCCCCCTCAGAGTTATGGCTGCTAGTAAATCAGAACAAACCCAGATTTGTTCCAATCATCTTAATTACCCGAATCAAATCAGATTAATTACAATCAAGCAGAATGAACACGTGGCAGGTGATCCGAGTTTATCACGAAGATTCTTGGCAATCAGTATTAATTGCCCATACGGATTTGGTGCAATCAAAAATTAATTGCTCCGATTTGATACAATCAAGATTAATGGTCCAGATTATTGGCCGCCGACTTTTCAAGGGGGAATCATTGCAAACCCTAATGATCACACCCCACTCCTATAAATAGCAAGGTGTCATTCCCTTGCAAAAGGATCCAAAAAAATAAATATAGCAAGGTGCTATTCCCTTGCAACAGAGATTCTCTCTACCCGGTTGGACATTCAGAGAGACGAAGGCATGCACAAAAGAGTCTTTCCACACATCCCGAGAGCATTTCTTCATCAGAGCCAAGGATACGTCCGATCGTCCAAGGAGTAAGGCAGAGCTGTCGTCGCTTTCCTGAGCCTCTATCGTCACCCCCCAGAATCAAAAATAAACAATCGTACTTAGATTGATGTACCTAGGTTTTTATTGTACGAGCGAGTTTTTATTATGAGTCTAAGTTCAGTCCTCCTATAAAATTATCACTACCATATTTCTAGTTTGAGGGTATTTTTGTCATTTTTAAGGTTATTTGAATTTATTATAATTTATTTGAATTTATGGGAATTTTTATGATTTATTTTGGAATTATTTGAATGATGGTTGACTAGGTTGACTTTGACTAGCACTGACTTTGGTAGACTAACCTAGAAGCTAACCCTAGTTGTGTTGGACTTGGTTAGGTCATGTAACCCTAGTTAGACTAGAGTTAACCCATGGTTAGTCATTAGACTCATGTTAACCATAGAATTGATAAGTCATAAGTCATGACTTATGGTTTTGAACCATTGATTTTTAACTAAGCCAAAGCCCATTAGCTATTGCCCAACCCTAACCCTAACTTAGTTGGCCGGCCAAACATTGGTATTCCCCCCTCTAAGTAGTCTCCTCCATTTAGGGCTAGCCTCTTTTAGGAAAGAACACAAGTTTAAGGAAGAGGTATTTTTCCAACTTCATTAATTCATAGAAATTTCATTTTAATTCCTTTTTCTTTCAAACAAATTGCAATAGGTTCTAATTTCAGTATACTTACTGTTTGTGGAGGAAAATCTCAGCTTTGGGACAATTTAGAGCTATTTGCTAGCAAGGAGAACCCCCTATTGAAGCTTTTCTTGCATTTGGACACCAATAGGTAAAACTATCTAAACACCATTAAAATTTCAGTTTCTTTGCATATTTGGAAAGCCCTAGGTCTACCCTAACTGTAGGTATACCTAAACCTAGGTTTTGTGTCCATTTCGTGTCCTAAATGGACACGTATCAGTCCCATAGGCAAAGTGTTTGATGAAATGCCCCAAAGGGCATTTCGATTTGATTTTTGAAAAGTGTTTGAATAGGAATTTAGATCTAGGTGTGGGTTAATGTTTTCCAGTAGTCTGAGTTTGAATTTGTGTCGTGTTGTATCAAAATCTGGACACAAACACGTGCGTTCCAGCCGCACGCACTGTCCTGCTATTCGAAGAGTCATACTCATTGGACACGGTGACTCAGGTCATGCCACTTGGCGTGGGCCAAGGGGCAATGACTGACACGAGGTCCTCCAAGTTGGAGACGCTTTCGTGTTGTGTCGGACATGTTTTCCAGCCCGTACTGGGTTTGCACTGACTGATCAGTCGATAAATTGTGTTCTGATATACGTGTTTGGACACGTCTGTATGACTCGACACGGCGGTGCAGGGTGCATTTAGGTAGCCCTATGTGTGGCAAACCTAGGGTTGTGAGCTCGTGTCTTGGTTTGGCCTGTGTCGTGTGTACGACACGCATGCACACACGCACGAGGCTGCACTGCTGTGCAGTGTCAAGTTGTATTGATTTGCGTTTATTCGTGTTGGACACGTCGTGTTACGTTGTGGTGGACACAAGACACTTTCTAAGACACGTGAACAAGTGTGTGTTTATTTACCAACCAATAAACCATGATGTTAACTTGTTTTCGAAGGCTAATTTCTATTTACCCTATTTGTGATACCAAGTTATATGTTTCAGTATTTCTCAATTTTCCTAATTTTAATAATCGAATTTAGGCAGTCTATTTTACCTATTTAAATGCTGTTAAATATTGGTTTTATACCCTAATGTTGTTCTTCTATGTGGAATCTACTTGTGTGTGAATTTTGGATGATTTTTATTGAGTATTGGGTTTGATTTGGGGACTTGAATGTATTGAACTGAAAACTGTGCTAAAAATGAATGAATTGGTTTTCTTCCCCTTCCTGTAACTGAACACTAATCCCTTTCTCTGTCCAAAAACTGATTGTACACTCTAAACACACACACACGTTGAATTCCAGGTTTTCCTCGGTCCCTCACACCATATCAGTCACTCTCACACACTGTTTTGTGACAGTGTACCCTTCATTGTTTCCTGTGCAACCTACACACACACACACTCACTTGTATACACCCACACACACTATTTTACATTCCTATCACTGTTACACTCATTCACCAGCACACACATTCAAATCCTATTACACACACATCCTGAGTTCACTCTTTACACATGTACACACACTTTGCCCTTCCCTCTCCCTATATACACATGAATGTATATATATAATATGTGTATATCTATATATGTAATGTATATACAGTAGAAACTCTATAAAATAATACACTTGGGACCACCAAAATTTATTAATTAAAAGAGTTATTAATTAATCGATAAATTAATAATTATTAATTTATATATTAATTAATATTTTATTAATTTATAGTAAAATACTTACGTAGTTTACAAACACCTTTCAAGCTTCCACTTAATTATTGTATACAATGCATGTGTATATCAAATGAAGGGCCCAATTTGAAAGAAACCTTCAATCTCCCACCTTATTAGCTTCTTGTGTTCAGTGTATCACTTTATGGACATTAAAAATATTTTCAAGAAACCTTCAATTCTTGAGTCATTTTTCAAGAAACCTTCATAAATCATTCATGTAATATGCTATATATAAGGAATTATTAATTTATATTTTATATGGGGTCTGAAGAAATTATCAAAAATGTATTATCTTATAATTTTAGCGAATTATTAATTTAGCACCCTATCCCCGAGTCGGGACCGGCCAAAAATATTATCTTAGAGAGTTTATTAAATAATCGAGTATTAATTTATAGAGTTTCTACTGTATATATAGTTAATGTATATATAATGTAGATAGCCTCTATATATATATATATATATATATATATATATATATATATATATATATATATATATATATATATATATATATATATATATATATATATATATATATATATATATATGTGTGTGTGTGTGTGTGTGTGTGTGTGTGTGTGTGTGTGTGTGTGTGTGTGTGATGATTTCCTAATGAATATGTACTATAACCTATATGTAATGTATATATATAATGTAATGCATATAAAATATGTATATATATATATATATAATATATATATATATATATATATATATATATATATATATATATATATATTTTCTTTATATATATATATATATATCTATTATACAAAACACAAAGGTTTTTGAATCCTAGGGCTGACTGTGCCAAGATAAAGAGTGGTTGGGATTTAATCTTGGTGAATCAACGGTTATGGTTGAGCATTATTGAAAGTGGAGTTTTATGGGGAATCCAAAGAGTGGGGTTTGCACTCATAATGGTTGTGAATGAGCATTATTGAGAGTGGGGTTTTATGGGGAATGAGCATTATTGAGAGTGGGGTTTTATGGGGAATCTAAAGAGTGAGGTTTGCACTCATAATGGCTGTGGATGAGCATTATTGAGAGTGGGGTTTTATGGAGAATCCAAAGAAAATTCACATCAAGCAGTGGTTGGGATTTAATATTTTGATGGGGGCTCATAATTATTATTGTTCGTTTAAAATTGGGGGTCCAAGATTTTGAGGGGGAATACCTTAAATGAACCATGCCCTATGGGCACGGGTTATGACCAGTATATATATATATATATATATATATATATATATATATATATATATATATATATATATATATATATATATATATATATATATATATATATATATATATTTATATATATATATATATATATATATATATATATATATATATAAAATATATATATATATATATATATATATATATATGTAATGTGTATGTATCTATATATATGTATATTGATAAGTAAGTTAGACATGAATGAATGTATGCTAGTTTATATAACATATAGTTATATTGTAAAATTGTGATATAGTTGAGATAGGCTTGATTTAGGCTTGGATAGCCTTGTAATGGTGTGTGTTAACTAGTGTAGGCTTGTTTAGACCTAGAATGACTTGTTTGACCTAATTTAGACTTGTTAGACCTAGTTTGACCATAGTTGACCTAGTTTGACTTCTAGGGTTGACCAGAGTTGACCAAGAGTTGACTTTGGTCTAGATTAACCTAGAATCATGTAGAATGTATAGTATGACTTCATTATACCATTTTAGACTTGTTATGACTTATGCTGTTCTGATTAGGAGCCAGACACCTCTCCTCGGACAGTACATTTCATCCGGACACTCAGATAGCAGGCGAGTACATTCTCTGATCATTTTATAACTTGTTAGAATTATATTCCTGCTTTAGATTACTTTACTTGATGCTGTCAGGACAGTATCACGGATTAGTACTATATGGATCTCTTCATGCGATGTTATCCCCTCGGGAGCATCGGGTACATTGTGTCATGTGCATTTTACTTTCATCATGTACTCCTGTGCTTTCACCATACATATACACTCTTGTGAATCGTGTACTCTCATGATCACGAAGCCCTCATGTATACTATCATGTGCACCCTTTCATGGGCCTTCATGTGATATCATGTATAATAACATAACCTGCTTAGATCCTTGTGTATTGATTGGGAAAAATGGGGAAGTGCTAATAGTCATGTGAACAAATTCCATAGTAGTGCAGATCATGTACTATCATATACTCTACATCACTAGCCACTATTAGTGTACTCCTTAGTGTAGATCATGTACTAATCTGTCCTGTTCACATGTGCTATCCTGTACTCTACATCACTAGCCACTATTAGTTCTCTATATACAGTAGCTATTTACATACAGTTCTCTTCTTTTACATTATGTACTTCCTTTCCGTTTTATGTATCTTACTCTACTGCATGTTTATATTTTCTAACCTGCTATGATCTGTTGAGATGTATTGTGCTCGCTCATGTCCTGACTGGACCTGTTAAAAATATTACAGAGGACGAGGAGGAGGCCTATGTGGATACCTTCTACGGGGCAGCCCTAGACGACACTTGTGAGCTGGACTCTCAGGAGGACCCAGCTCTAGCTGATGACTTTACCCCTATTGCATAGACTAGCTTAGTTAGGCTTTATCTTACTTATGTTGTCTTGAGACTAGCTTAGTTAGGCTTTATTTCTGTCATTGAGATCTAGATTGTATATTTCTTTCATACTCTGTAGCTGAGACCTTGTATTTCTGGATGCTGTTGAGATGTTATCTTAGACTCTTCTGATCACCTGTATTTCTTTGAGTTCTATATCATATCGTGCTTCTTCTTTCTTAGTTGTGATTGAGTTTACATTCTGCTATGTCACCCCCATTCGGAAAGTATAAACAGCTTAGAATTATATTGTTCGATGTTGTGACCTAGGACAACGTTCTACCGCCGACATTGTGGCGTAAGCTGGACGTACCCACGTCTCGTGCCCTTACTCTAGGGTGCGGGACGTGACACATTTTTAGTGGTGGCCCGTGCTGGTCAAGATCAGAAGTGTAGTGGTATTCGAACCAGAGTATCACTACAGCCTGCAGTAGGATATAGGACATTAGTTTTCAAGGTACTCAATCACATTAGGAAAAACTCTTCTATTGCCATCTAAATCCTAATTGTCAACTGATTCTTTTGAATTTTAACTGTCCGCCTTTGTTATATCGCTTCTTTCTCAGAAATTGATACTCTTGTTGGTCTGTCTTCAGGATGGTGGAGACGCGATCGCAGCGTACCATTCATGGGGATCCTGTAGAGGGGACTGCTACCTCTCAGCCAGTTCAGCAGGGACAGGAGACTGCAGCTCCTGTCACCTCTGTTCGTATTGGGGCATCATCAGTAGCAGCAGGGGGTATGCCTCTACCGGCTCGGAGGCAGGACCCAGTCATCACAGAGATGCCTTTCCAGCAGCCGCCGTCTACAGGATACGTGGATACGGCACAGATGTTCTCCTACTTCCAGAAGTTTATGGACCGACAACAGGCCCGACGGGACAGGGGCATGGAGTTGGCCCTTACGACAGTCGCAGCTCGACCAGTGGTTCAGCAGTCGAGGACACCGGGGATAGAACAGTTCCAGAAGATGAGCCCTAGAGACTTCCTGGGGACAGACGGGATTATATATGCTGATGAGTGGATCGAGCATATATAGGAGATCTTCTGCCTGGCCCGGATACCGGCAGATCTCCAGATAGAGGCAGCAGCTAGCCGGATGCGAGATCTTGCTCGCACCTGGTATCAGTCAGACCCCAGGGTAGGGGTAGCTAGACAGACCTGGAAGGAGTTCAAGGGCTTCTTCAAGAAGAAGCTCTTTCCAGATTCAGCGCTCCGAGCCTTGGAGTCGCAGTTCGAGAGCTTAGTTCAGGGGAGCCTGTCAGTAGAGGAGTACACTGGGGAGTTCGACCGCCTCGGCAGATTCGTAGAGGGCTTGAGCGAGACGACGAAGCCCAGAGGTTCCGGAAGGGTCTGGTCAAGGAAGTAAAGTCCTTGACCAAGGGCAACAGGGATGCTGTAAACCCCCTAAATTTCTACTATGATTATTTTTTTTCTTTTAATATATTTTATTTTTTTGTTTTGTACTTCGTATCTGCACGTCGCCTATGAGTTCAATTTTGTATTTGCGTAGCGTGCGGGATTTACGTTTCGTAAATTTCTCGACCAGTGCGAATATGTGTCGAGATACATATTTTAGAAAAAAACACTTTTATTATAAATTTATTTTATATGGGAAGTACATATTCACATAAATATGATAAATATTTTTATTATTTTGGTCGTCGTTTAAAAATAAATAGTGATATGGGAAATTTGGTTTATTTGAAATGTATTCTAAAATATTTTCTACAAAATTTGAAATTTGTTTATTAATATGTTTTGTTACTTATAAAAGCTATTGTACAATTTAATATCTAAGTAGTTATCGTAAATTTTCGAAATTAATTATTACTATATTTAATTAATCATGAAAATGGTATTTAAAATATTGTTTGATTTAATATTTAATTAATTATTATGATTTAAATTGGAAAAAGATTTTATTGACCTTATTTTAAATAGATTTTAAATTATAGATAAGTTTTACCTATATAGAATTGGATTTAAATCGATTTGAATTAATATAGAATTTATCCATGAGGATTTAAATAAAACCAACCCTTAGCCTAATGGGAATTCCCACCTCCTATATAAGGAGAGGTACTCTTCCATAATTTTTGACTATCCATAGATTGTGCATCGTGTCGGTGTCTCGCATCTACAATATCCCCTCCATTACATATACAATAATTTTGTCCCGTCCGACAAAACCGAACGTCCACCCAGCCGTGTCGGACACTCCCGACACGACGTAACCCAACCCGACATTTCAAATCACCATTTCCCTACGATCAGCCCACCTCCTGGACCCCTCTGGCCAACACTCCAAATTTTCGACATCCGGCCATCGGATCACCATATCCGTCAACCACCACCGCAGCTCGACCACACCTCCGCGTCTCCCCGGCATCTCTAGTACCACCATCGACCTCATCACCGGCATCCCCGCCATGGCCAACACACCGCCGCCATCACCGCCACCTACACCTACGACAACCTCTCCTCCTCTCTTCCCCAAACCCAGCAACCCATCACCGCCGCCACCACCAGAAATAGGAGAAAGGGGGAAACAGAACCTGACCTCCGCCCGTGCTACGCCGCCTCCGTCGGTGGGCTCCCGCTTCACAGTGGTCTCCAGCCCGAGTCACCGCAGGCAGACCGACGCCGCAGCCGTACAACGGTCCACCACGCCATTCGTCTTTTCCTGGCCGCCTCGACAGCCACTCGCCGCCCGGAGCCGTCAACCCTTCCACTTTCCAGCATCGTGCCCGTAGCTCCGACATGCTCCTCCACCACTGTCACGACCCGCACCCTTATGAGGGGCACGAGCACGTGGGTACGTCCAGCCTACGCCGCAGAATCGGCGGTAGAACGCTATATATAACGTCTGTAAATACCTACGACTAACAGTTAAAATGTACCTGTACAGTATATACTCTCCGAATGGAGGTGACATATCAATACAGTCTCAATCACAGAATAAAACTAAGGTAGATAGCTCAGAGAAAAGACATATGATAGATGAAGAGTAAAATAAGTCCACAGTCTAATACAAGTCCAGATATATACAACATCCCAGAGTATCAAAATAGAATATAGAAACTACAGTCTGATAAGCTAGCTGGATCGCAGTCCAGTCAAACCTAGCTAACCTATACTACTCTGGAAGTACAAAATCTAGTGGCTCTACTATAAGGCCACGATCTAAGGCTACTCCATCTGACTCGAGCCCATAATAGGTCGAGCAGTCCGCATCAGAATCATCTGTAATATATCATAACGGTATCATGTCAGAAAAATGAGCAAGTACAAACACTAACAGCAGTTCCATGTGAATTGACAAGTTCTATAAGAGACAGTATAATGAACTACGAGACAAAGATATATGAAGACTTGGGAACCATTCGGAAGCCGAGTTACAACCCTTAAACCAAACAAGGACCGGGGTTGTAACTCTTCTCCCGAGCAGAACTTAGCCTCCAAAACAAGGTACAATGTAAAGGCATATAGAGCATGTGAGTAACTGTATATCATGCATGGTGAGAAAGTACTGAATATAGAACAGAACAGGATATATGACAGGAAAAGTAAATATAAAATGTGCCTCGAACATTATAGCCTAATGTGATCGGTATGGGTCAAGAATCAGGCTTCCAGCCGACCGGCTACAAGTACGTGGACTCGGCCCGGCCGGGATGGTAAGCTATGGAGCAAGTAGTAGCACAGGTCAGGCTATACCCATCGTGTGGTGAGGGTATAGCTATGATACAAGTAGTAACTCAAGGTGGGCATAGATCACACTATCTATAATATTCCCCATTCCCCGAATAGTATACGGATCCGGACATAGCACGTCATGACGCGGGATTTCCAAAGAGGGGAGCAAGTCCTCTTCAGGAATCGGCGTCAATACAAGTACGAGAATCAAGACTAAGCAAGTACCAGTATCCCAAGAAAGCCAGGATTGACATCTCATGACAGGAATCCGACAATACTAGTCCGTGAACTATCGTGTCTGAGAATCAAGTAAGACACTTCGACTGAATCGGATATAGCAAATATCAAGACAATAAAAACTATCAGTGAATGTACTCGCCTGCTGTCCTAAGTTGTATGGTATATCAATGCTCAGAGCGGTATCAGAAGACCTAAATATGAGATACTGTAAGTTAATTTAGGTTTAAACAAGTTTAGGAATGATTTACAATGAATGATATACAATCTAGGTCAAACTAGGTCTCACTGAGTCACACTAAGTCCTGTCAAGTCAATCTAGGTCAAATCAAGTTATATCAAGTCAATCTAAGCCTAACCAAGTCAATCCTAGGTCATACCAGTCATCACGGGTCAAAACAAGTCGAAGAAAGTCAAACGGGATCAAGAGTTGGCCTACAGTTGACTTTTGGTCAACTGGTCAACTCTGGTTAACTCTGGTCAACTCTAGGTCAACCATGGTCAACCCTAGGTTAATGGTGACTAATAGTTGACTTTTGGTCAACTACACAAGTCTAATGAAAATCGGGACTAATTTGGGTAAAGCGTTGACCCATAGTTGACTTTTGGTCCAAAAAGTCAACCGTGGTCAACCGGGGCAAGACTAGGTCTAGGCGACTATTTCTAACTATTACCAACCTCTACAACCCATATCCAAGTCCATCTTGGACTTCGAAACTCATATCTTGGCCGTAGGCCAATATCTATTTTACCCTTAAAAAGGGTAAAATTCTAGCTTCGGCAACTATCAAGTTAGCCTACCTACGCTTGATATTTTGACCCGATCTCCCTAGGGTAGTATGATACTAGCCTATACATATAATATCTACCAAAAAACCTAGGTAACGTGGACATTCGGTCCATGATACTGCCCGTTGTCAAAATCTTGAATATTTCAAGATACGCACCGATACGACGCGATACCGGCGCCCTACGACTCCGATTTCCACCCGGAATCCTACCCGCAAAATCTAAATCATGTATTCATGTCCCACGCCAAGTTTCAACTCAATCGGATACTCCGAGCTCCGTTTCGCCCTCTAACTCGATTTTTCCCTTTTTTCCTATTCTAGCCTTCTTCCTATTCTTCTAACTTCTTTCAATCTTTCCTCCCAACCTCAAATCCTTTTCTAATTTCTCATTCCATAATCTTCTTCTACTCTTCTCTACGATTCTAACCATATATAATACATATATATATATATCTATATATATACCTATATGTATAGGAAAAAGGGGGGGGGGGGTTAAATGGACCAAAACACTAGGGAGGTTTTCCTTCCTGGCAGCAGCACTTGGCTGCTGCTGCTACTGCAGCACAGCTGCTGCTGTGGCTGCCCTACTTCTTCTTCATCTCCTTCTACTTCCCTATATATACACTTCATATATATATACACTTCATATATATATATATATATATATATATATATATATATATATATATATATATATATATATATATATATATATATATATATATATATATATATATATTATATATTATATATATATATATATATATATATATATATAAATATATATATAACTAGATATCTATCTATAATCTATCTAGATATCTATCCATCCCTCTAAATATATATATAACACACACACATCCATATACACACGTCCATGTATATATATAAATACACTCATATATATATATATATATATATATATATATATATATATATATATATATATATATATATATATATATATATATATATATATATATATATATATAAAAATATATATATACATATCCATATATATATATATAAACACACACACACATCCTCACACAACACAAACACACACACCACTCTCACAACACCACCATTTCCATGACACAAATATCACCCTCTTCTACACACACACAAATACATATATAAATACACACACTTAAATACACATGTATATATATATATATATACAATATATATATATATATATATATATATATATATATATATATATATATATATATATATATATATATATATAATATATGTATATATATATACCACTCTCAAAATGATTAAATCCTAATAAATCCTTAACCTATTTTTCTTGGAAAAACCTACAAATTTGTGGGCAAATGGAAGAGAATCTTCTCCTCTCCATTTATGGTGAAGGAACTATATGCAAAAGAAAAATAACTTAGAATTTAGAAACATACCTAAAGGAAATTGTTGGAGGAAGAAGCTTTGGGAAGAAAATGAAATTGAAAGAGAGAGAGAGAGAGAGAGAGTTTCTTAGTGGTGAAGGAAGAGGGGGGGGGGCCTATAGGTGGCCGGCCTTGACATGGTATGGGTGTGGGTGAGGGGCACTTGTAATTACAAGTTTGCCCCTCCCTAAGCCAATGTTTAAATAAAAATCCAAATTAGGTTTAGGAAGTTGCTAAAAATAATTAAAAATCATAATTAAACTAAATTACTCATGGGGAACTAGTCCAAACTCTTAAACACTAAAATTTAGTGTGGTGGGCCATGGTTAGCTAACAGGCTAAATACAGCTCAAGTCGAAATTCACCGGGGTCCCGAATTAACTCGGAATGCGATAAAATTCGAACCCGACTCCTATAATAATTAAATAATAATATTTATGAAATAAAATTCCCAAAAATATTATAAAATGGAAAATTACCATTTTACCCCTAACTGGAAAAAGTGAGGGTGACAAGTCTATCCACCTTAAAAAAATTTCGTCCTCGAAATTGAAGACAACAAGCACAGAAAATCACAAACAGAATTAATAAAATAAATTTATACCTCAGGGCGCGAAAAGATAAGGGAAACGCTCCCGCATGTCGTCCTCCCTCTCCCAGGTAGACTCACCTGGAGAGTGATGTCTCCATGCAACCCGAACCAAGGGTATGACCTGGTTCCGGAGCACCTTCTCCCTGCGATCCAGAATCTCCACTGGCTGCTCTGGATAGCTGAGAGTAGGTCCCACCTGTATCGCTGAATGGTCCAATACGTGGCTAGGATCTGCCACTTACCGCCTCAGCTGGGATACATGAAACACGTTGTGCACTCCCTCGAGCCTGGTAGGCAAGTCCAGTCGGTAGGCTACTGCACCGATCCTCTCTAAGATGGTGAAAGGTCCGATGTAGCACGGACTGAGCTTCCCACCGCCGCCAAATTGAATAGAGCCACGTGTCGGGGATATCCTCAGAAATACCATGTCACCAACCTAGACACAAGACAAAAACTCAACACACAACTAACAAACAATCACAACAAACATGACAAGAACTAAAACTAACCTCGAACTCTAACGGTCTCCGGCGACTATCGGCCCAATGCCGCTGCCTATCCTGAGCCACCCGGAGTCTGTCTCCAATCAATCTGACCTTCTCGGCCGCATCCACAACCATCTCCGGCCCAAGAAGCGCCCGCTCGCCAACATCGTCCAATGACAAAGGAGTACGGCATCTCCGTCCATATAGAGCCTCAAATGGTGACATCTTTATATTGGCCTGGTAGCTGTTGTTGTAAGCAAACTCTATCAGGTGAAGATGGTCCTCCCAAGAACCCCCGAGATCTAGCACACATGTGCAAAGCATATCCTCTAAGGTCTGGATGGTCCTCTCCGACTGCCCGTCTGTCTGAGGATGATAAGCAGTACTAAACTTGAGCGAGGTGCCCAAGCTAGCCTGCAAACTCCTCCAGAAGTGGGAAGTGAATCGGCTATCCCGATCTGAAACTATACTCACCGGAACTCCGTGCAATCTCACAATCTGACGAACATACAGCTCAGCCAGCCTCTCCGTAGACAAACCCACTTTGAAAGGCAAAAAGTGGGCCGATTTGTTCAATCTATCAACTATGACCCAAACCGTATCCTTTCCTCCTGGCGACCGTGGAAGTCCAGATACAAAGTCCATGGTGATGTGCTCCCACTTCCACTCGGAAATGGGTAGCGACTGTAGCAATCCACCTGGTCTCTGCCTCTCGGCCTTCACCTGCTGACACACAAGACAACGAGATACAAACTGAGCTACCTCGCGCTTCATGCCATACCACCATACGTGCTCTCTCAGGTCCCTATACATCTTGTTGGCTCCAGGATGCATAGAATACTGAGAGCGACGCGTCTCCTGAAGAACCTCCTCCCGAAGCTCTCCACGCAGAACGTACAGCCTAGTACCGTGCCGCAACGACCCGTCTTTGGCTACAGAGAAATCGTCAAGCAAGCCCATCCTTACATGCTCCCTGATGCTCCTCAGGGCATCATCATCATACTGCGCTGACCTAACTCTATCCATCAGCTCAGACTGAATCTGCAAACCCTACATCTGGATCTCCATGCCCGGAATGATGACCTCGATACCCAAACTATCCAGTTCGGCCAACAAATAACGATCTGTTGTCAAGAACATAGCAACAGGATACCTGCTCAAGGCATCTGCAACTATGTTGGCCTTCCCCGGATGGTACTGCAAGGATATATCGAAGTCCTTCATCAGCTCTAACCACCGCCTCTGCCGCATGTTCAACTCCTTCTGAGTGAACACGTACTTCAAGCTCTTGTGATCTGTGAAGATCTCAACTCGCTCTCCGTACAGGTAATGCTTCCACAACTTCAAAGCAAATAAAACCGCGGCCAACTCCAGATCATGAGTAGGAAAGTTCTTCTCATGAGGACGCAACTGCCTGGATGCATAGGCAATCACCTTCCCGTGCTGCTGAAGAACACACCCTAAACCCTTCCCGGAAGCATCGCTGAAGATCGAGAACCCTCCTGACCCAGATGGCAAAGTCAGGATCGGAGCTGAAGTCAACCTCCTCTTCAGCTCATCGAATGCAGCCTGACACTCATCAGTCCAGACGAACTCCATGTCCTTCCTGGTGAGTCTAGTCATCGGCTCTGCAATCCTCGAGAAGTCCTGGACGAACTTTCGGTAATAGCCAGCCAAACCCAGAAAGCTCTGAACCTCGGCAACTGAACTGGGCGTAGACCAAGACTCTACTGCCAAAATCTTCCTCTGGTCTACTGAAATCCCGTGCTCGATCACAACATAACCTAGAAACTCCACCTGGTCTAAGAAGAACTCACACTTCGAAAGCTTCCCGTAGAGTTGCTCCCTCCTCAGAGTCTCTAACACAACTCTCAAGTGCTCCTTATGCTCCTCCTGCGTCTTCGAATAGATCAAGATATCGTCTATAAAGACCACCATGAACTTGTCAAGGTACTGATGGAATACCTTGTTCATCAAGTTCATGAACACCACGGGAGCATTGGTCAACCCAAATGGCATCACTGTAAACTCATACTGGCCGTACCGAGTCCGAAATGCCGTCTTGGGAATGTCATCCCGCCTCACCTTCAGCTGGTGATACCCGAACCTCAAATCTATCTTCGAAAAGACCTTTGCCCCACTCAGCTGATCGAACAAGTCGTCGATCCTCGGCAAAGGGTACCTATTCTTGATAGTGAGGTTGTTGAGCGCCCGGTAATCAATGCACATGCGGGACGTACCGTCCTTCTTTGGCACGAATAGGACTGGCGCTCCCCAGGATGAAGAACTGGATCTGATGAACCCCTTGTCCTGCAGCTCGTCGACTTGCTTCTTCAGCTCTATCAACTCGCTGTTGTTCATCCAATAGACATGCTGCGAGATAGGCTCAGCGCCCGGCACCAAGTCTATGGAGAACTCAATGTCCCTGTCTGGCGGCATCCCCGGCAACTCCTCGGGAAAGACATCCGAGAACTCAGCAATCAACGGATATGGCAAATCCTGCCCTGCCAACAAAGCTCCACAGAAACCAGCCTCCGGCTCCACTGCTCCTCGAGCAAACTCGATCTCTGGCTCACCCGGCGTCCTAAAAAGAACTCTGCCTCCTCTACAATCAATGCTAGCATGGTGCATGCTCAACCAATCCATATCGAGTACCATATCGTACCTCGGTAGGGGCATTACGAGCAGACACGCACTCAAGTCCCGGCCTCTCAGAGTGACTCTCCGCCCCTTGCAAATATTATTAACCAGGATAATACCTCCCCCGGTCATAATCTTGCAAGTCCTACCCATATATTCAGCAATGATATTGTGTCTCAGAGCAAAAGAAACAGACATAAAACTATGTGTCGCCCCAGATTCAAATAAGGCAAAAGCAGAAAAAGAATCTAGGAGAACATGACCTGCAACAACATCTCCCACGGGCTCTGTCTCCTCCTCTGCTGCCAAAGCGAATACCCTGCCCGCGGGTGCTCCCCTCTGGTGCTGGAAAAAATGCTGCTGCTGGGTCTAGAGTGGAGGACCCCTCTGCTGAACCGCTGGTCCTCTAGTTGGCCGTACCCTGTCCTAGCCTCCCTTAGCTGCCCGAGCAGGGCAGCCCTTCAGCTGGTGGTCGGTCCCTCCGCAGAATAGGCAAGCGCCTAACCTCCTCCGGCATACGTCTCTGCTGTGCCCCGTCTTCCCGCAGAAGGCACACTGCTGGGTCTGCCTCTGGCCCTGACCCTGATGCTGCTGGACACGCACCGGTGCCTGCTGGATCTGTAACAGAGGCTGCTGCTGGAACGGCCTCTGCTGCTGCTGCTGCTACTGAAAGTGGGGGTGCTTGGCCGATCCCGCACTGGAACTCGCCCCCATAGTATCTCCGCTCCTCTTCGGCCTGAGGCCGAAGTCCTCCTCTGCGATCTGCGCGTCCATCAGTATCTGATCGAACGTCGCGTCTCGGCGACCCGAGGTGCGGGTGCGCACTGCATGAATAATTCCCCTGAGGAACTTACGAGCCTTCTGCCCCTCATCTTGGATCATACCGGGAGCGAACCAGCTAAGGCGGAAGAACTCAGCTGCATACTCGTCCACCGACGAGTTCCCCTGAACTAGACCCACGAACTGGCCCTCCAATACTGTAAGAGCCACGTCCGGGAAGAACTTCTCCTTGAAGAGCCTCCGGAAGTTCTCCCAAGTTAGCCCTCTCACCGACGTACGAGGATCCGTGTGGTACCATGTCAGCACAATGTCGAAGAATCGGCTGGCTGCGGCCGAAACCCAAAGCGCTCTAGGAAGCTCTGCCAGCTCCATGCTCCGCTCTACATCCTCTAGCCAGTCGTCTGCGTAAAGGATGCCCTCCGTGCCTGTGAAGTCCCTGGAGCTGGGCATAGATCACACTATCTATAATATTCCCCATTCCTCGAATAGTATACGGATCCGGACATAGCACGTCATGACGCGGGATTTCCAAAGAGGAGAGCAAGTCCTCTTCAGGAATCGACGTCAATATAAGTACGAGAATCAAGACTAAGCAAGTACCAGTATCCCAAGAAATCCAGGAATGACATCTCATGACAGGAATCCGACAATACTAGTCCGTGAACTATCGTGTCTGAGAATCAAGTAAGACACTACGACTGAATCGGATATAGCAAATATCAAGATAATGAAAACTATCAGTAAATGTACTCACCTACTGTCCTGAGCTGTATGGTATATCAATGCTCAGAGCGGTATCAAAAGACCTAAATATGAGATATTGTAAGTTAATTTAGGTTTATACAAGTTTAGGAATGATTTACAATGAATGATATGTAATCTAGGTCAAACTAGGTCTCACTGAGTCACACTAAGTCCTGTCAAATCAATCTAGGTCAAATCAAGTTATATCAAATCAATCTAAGCCTAACCAAGTCAATCCTAGGTCATACCAGTCATCACGGGTTAAAACAAGTCGAAGAAAGTTAAACGGGATCAAGAGTTGGCCTACAGTTGACTTTTGGTCAACTGGTCAACTCTGGTCAACTCTAGGTCAACCATGGTCAACCCTAGGTCAATAGTGACTAATAGTTGACTTTTGGTCAACTACACAAGTCTAATGAAAATCGGGACTAATTTGGGTAAAGCGTTGACCCATAGTTGACTTTTGGTCCAAAAAGTCAACCATGGTCAACCGGGGCCAAGACTAGGTCTAGGCGACTATTTCTAACTATTACCAACCTCTAAAACCCATATCCAAGTCCATCTTGGACTTCGAAACTCATATCTTGGCCGTAGGCCAATATCCTATTTTACCCTTAAAAAGGATAAAATTCTAGCTTCGGCAACTATCAAGTTAGCCTATCTACGCTTGATATTTTGACCCGATCTTCCTAGGGTAGTATGATACTAGCCTATACATATAATATCTACCAAATAACCTAGGTAATGTGGACATTCGGTCCATGATACGGCCCGTTGTCAAAATCTTGAATATTTCAAGATACGCACCGATACGGCGCGATACCGGCGCCCTACGACTCCAATTTCCACTCGGAAGCCTATCCGCAAAATCTAAATCACGTATTCATGCTCCACGCCAAGTTTCAACTCAATCGGATACTCCGAGCTCCGTTTCGCCCTCTAACTCGGTTTTTTTCCTTTTTCCTATTCTA
Source organism: Iris pallida (assembly GCA_029216955.1). Classification (NCBI taxonomy): domain Eukaryota; kingdom Viridiplantae; phylum Streptophyta; class Magnoliopsida; order Asparagales; family Iridaceae; genus Iris; species Iris pallida. Next base: position 224,525 of record JANAVB010011400.1, read on the forward strand.
GCCTTCTTCCTATTCTTCTAACTTCTTTCAATCTTTCCTCCCAACCTCAAATCCTTTTCTAATTTCTCATTCCATAATCTTCTTCTACTCTTCTCTACGATTCTAACCATATATAATACATATATATATCTATATATATACCTATATGTATAGGAAAAAGGGGGGGGGGGTTAAATGGACCAAAACACTAGGGGGGGGTTTCCTTCCTGGCAGCAGCACTTGGCTGCTGCTGCTACTGCAGCACAGCTGCTGCTGTGGCTGCCCTACTTCTTCTTCATCTCCTTCTACTTCCCTATATATGTACACTTCATATATATATCTATATATATATATATATATATATATATATATATATATATATATATATATATATATATATATATATATATATATATATAACTAGATATCTATCTATAATCTATCTAGATATCTATCCATCCCTCTAAATATATATATAACACACACACATCCATATACACACATCCATGTATATATATAAATACACTCATATAACTATATATATATGTATATATATATATATATATATATATATATATATATATATATATATATATATATATATATATATATATATATATATATATATATATATATGGAGATATATATATATATATATATATATATATATATATATATATATATATATATATATATATATATATATATATATATAAACACACACACATCCTCACACAACACAAACACACACACACCACTCTCACAACACCACCATTTCCATGACACAAATATCACCCTCTTCTACACACACACAAATACATATATAAATACAGACACTTAAATACACATGTATATATATATATATATATGTATATATAAAAAAAATATGTATATATATATACCACTCTCAAAATGATTAAATCCTAATAAATCCTTAACCTATTTTTCTAGGGAAAACCTACAAATTTGTGGGCAAATGGAAGAGAATCTTCTCCTCTCCATTTATGGTGAAGGAACTATATGCAAAAGAGAAATAACTTAGAATTTAGAAACATACCTAAAGGAAATTGTTGGAGGAAGAAGCTTTGGAAAGAAAATGAAATTGAAAGAGAGAGAGAGAGAGAGAGAGAGAGTTTCTTAGTGGTGAAGGAAGAGGGGGGGCCTATAGGTGGCCGGCCTTGACATGGTATGGGTGTGGGTGAGGGGCACTTGTAATTACAAGTTTGCCCCTCCCTAAGCCAATGTTTAAATAAAAATCCAAATTAGGTTTAGGAAGTTGCTAAAAATAATTAAAAATCATAATTAAACTAAATTATTCATGGGAAACTAGTCCAAACTCTTAAACCCTAAAATTTAGTGTGGTGGGCCATAGTTAGCTAACAGGCTAAATACAGCTCAAGTCGAAATTCACCGGGGTCCCGAATTAACTCGGAATGCGATGAAATTCGAACCCGACTCCTATAATAATTAAATAATAATATTCATAAAATAAAATTCCCAAAAATATTATAAAATGGAAAATTACCATTTTACCCCTAACTGGGAAAAGTGAGGGTGACAACCACTACAGCGGCAGCCGACGCTACTTAGCCGGCGCCGGCGCTTGACTCCTCGCGCCGCCCAGATCGCGTCACTCCGCGCGTGCCCTAATTTCGGCCGCCGCCTTCCACTGGCCGCGCCACACTCTGCGGACTCCGCCGATCAGCCCAGCCGGCGCCGCCAACCTGCAGCCGTCTCCTTCCTCGAGCGCCGACCGCCGACTCTCCTCTCCGTCAAGCTACCAGCACCGACGTGGACCCCCTCTCGCCACCTGGCCTCCGGCGAGGTCGCGCGCCACCGAAACCTCACTGTGAGAACCCTCACTCTTTCTCTCTTGACCTCTTCTCTCTCTCTTCCTAGAAACCCTTTTCCCATTCCTTTTATTTCTCATTCGACTTTAAGAAGGAACCCAGCATTTATAATTTATTATTATTATTAAGTTATTATTACTATTATTATTATTCTTCTTCTTATTATTATTATTAATAAAAGGGAAAGAAGCTAAGAAATTATTTAAGGATTATTTTTATCATTATTATTAATTATCATTATTATTATTATCATTTTGTTTATTATTATTATTAATGTTAACAGTAGTATTATAAATATTTTTTTGTATATGAATATTGGTATTTTGCCATTGGTATTATTAGTGACAATATTACTTTCAAAATTTTAATTGTATAGAAAAATAATTTGATTAATATTTTAAAAATATTTGTGGAAAAATATATATACTAGTGCATACTATTTTATCTAAGGATTTTTACAAAAATTTTATCTTTACAATTTATTTTTAACCTCAAGAATAATTTTCTAGATTTGCCAAGTATTACTTTAAAATATTTTGATTAATAAAAAGGTAGTTTCACACTATGATTTTAAATATATATGTATTTAAGATATTTTGTTTAAAAAAATTTACGTAGTTTTTAATTATCATAAATTTTTTCTAAAAAAATGATACGTAACTTTCCACACAAATTCTTCTCGACTACCATCGTTAACTGTGACTAAATCTTACTTCCTATTTTCTTGTGGATTCGTACCCTTACTCATTGATCATAGCTATTGGATAAACAGGACTTACTGGATCATTGCACCACACCAGGCGACACACCAGGCAAGACACCTTGCCTTTACTGTTTAAATTTTCTGCTCAATATCATACATGTTGTGTTTATTTTCAAGTTGTTTCTTTCTAAATTATATGTAGATGCAAATTACTATGTTTTATACAATTGGCTTAGAGTTAAGGGACTACCGTCAAATTTAGTGTGTCTCATTGACTTGTCACGATGGTACACGAGTTGTGTATGAGAATTGTGAGTATCATATAGAGGTCACTTGCGTGTGGGCTGATCCCCCGTGCGCATGCGTAGGAATAACTTTTAATAGATGCATGATTAGAAGACTTGACAGTTATCTATATTAAAACAGTGTGGTGGAAACGACACGTGTTTGTGTCATGGTTACGACACACGTATAGTATCATTGGGGGGAGGGGACAGCTACTAGCGTAGGGACTACTTTTATTTTACACATTTGGGAGATAGTGTCTCGGATGAGCGCTACGTGTTACCGAGCCGATAGTATCTCGGATGAGCGCTACTTGTTGGCCACTCTTTATTACTTGCTTGTGACAGTCCCTGCGTAGAACGTTGTCCTCTAAATTACAATCCACATAGAATGGTTAGGAACCTTTACGCATGTATATTTTCTATTAAGCTCTTACTATTCAGTTTACGGTATGATATTATGTGTCTTGTTACGTCCCTCCGAGGACCTGGTTTTTCCCCAGGTGTGTGTTCATGTTTTCTACATGTGTTCAAGCCAAGGCCGTGGTCTTCTTCATTCCTTCGAAGGCAATTGCGCTTGGTTCGTTTTATCAATTTGTCGATCGCTTTCTTGTACATTTATATCATTGAGATAGTTGGTAGTGGACTTTGTCTCCGCCCAACGATTGTATCATAAATGTTCAAGATGAATTTTTCTATTATTATTCTTTTCATTGTGGATGACATTTAGTTTATCTTGGAATACTACATTATACAGTTTATGTATCCGTACGAGGCCTATGTACTTCGTATGAATACAGCTGGCATGTCTACGTTCCTAGTCCTACGTATTATGGGACTGGGGCATCACATGTTTTTGTGGTGGCCCATGCAGGTCAAGTTTGCCGTTTCGGTTACATGACTGTACCGAACGGGCCTACAATATAGGATTAGAATCTAGGAATCTCATCCACATTCTTGATCACCTTCCTTGACCTTCCTTGATTTCTATATACCCACTTCCGTGGCTTTCCTTGATTTTTGCATCTTGCTTGAACTCTTTCTACCAACAACCTATCATCTCGTGCTTAAACATGGTTAGGAAGATGACTGCACTACTATATACTTAATGGTCAACCCTATGGCGAGAAGGATTATATTGACAAATAATATCCATTGAGGTTATATTTGAGTATAAAGGCATTATTTTTTCCTAGAGACGCGATCTGAAGGATTAGTTAATTCCAAGTTGGGTAGTAGCATATTACCGCCTTCAAGGGATGGTGAGAATATTATTTTCTTATTACAAGGTGGTATACACAAGAGGATAACTGGAGCGAGAAAACAAATTTTTGATTTACGAATTTTTTGAAATGGTGAAATAGTTATGATTTATTAGAGATATGAAATTGATTGAGAAATAACTTAAGTTTTTATATTGTGACGCATGATTTACGGTTAACTTTAAAAGTTTGGATTTGAATATTATAAAGTTTATCTCGAAATTATTTAAGGAGTTTTAATTATTATTTTTAGACAATTAGAGAAGACGAAAGTTTAGTTTGAGAGAGCTTGAGGTTTAAAATTGAGTCGTATGATTTATAAGTTTATTTAATTTTTTTAGTTTGGAGAAATGATGATAAAATTTTGCTTAAATATTTGGAGGATATGAAAGCAACTTTGAAGAAAAATTTTAAATTTTAAACTGTGTCATATGATCTATGATTTAAAAAGTTAATTAGATTTCAAGTTTAAAGCTTTGATTTTTGGTAAAAAAAGATTTAATTTGAGTTACATAATTTGCGATTGATGAAACGGACTAAGAGTTTATCTCGAGGTACATTTGAGAATTGAAATTTTTTAAAAGTGATGGCTTATTATGAAAATTTAGTTGTGCCGCATTAGATATGATGAAGGATTTTTGGAATTTATTTAAAGGAAATTAAACTTTAAGTTATGATTAAATGCTTGAAGGAGTATCTTGAGATTTATTTCGAAACTGTGGCGGAATTTGAAATTTGAAATTTGATCATATATTAGTAGAGAACCAAGAAGCAAGCAAGTCACCCTAATGGGATACAAGTATTCCTCATTAATTGCCAGGATAGTTGTATGTACTCAAGTGTTGTTAGTCATCTACAAATCATGTGGTTATATTTCAATTTTGAGTCACTCGACATTCCCTCAAAACCTAGATTTTATTGTGACTTTCTCATACCCCATCAAGTGGCTATCATACCTCTAGAAACTGTGTCTCTAACTTATTTTATCTTGAACTACGAGATTTCCTAAATTATCTTTATTTCGTGCTTTAACCTTTTACTTTTGTGCATTAACTAGTACCTTATAAAAACCCACTTTCTATTTGATTATTTGGCATGCCCTATCGTGACTTTGATATTTGGAGCACAACATTAGACTTTTCCTTCCCACAAATTTCACAAGCAAGACCTATACGAGCCCACCTTCATGTAGATATATCACGTGCCACTAAAACACGCTCCTTGTACTCTAATTTCATATTGCGACTTTCGGGTCAAAAAGACTGGACTCTATTCCCTACCGTGAAACCAATATACTTTTTAACTATAGATGAGACTCGACCTCGAATCAATTCTTTTCGACCCGATATATGATTTTGTTCTACTTAATTCCTTACCTGCTTAACCTTGCATTTTATCTTGATTGCTGGACCTATCACACCATTAGTTTAATTCTTGTAAGTTGGGTAGAATACCTCACGACCTAACCAACATTTTGTTGACCACATTGATAGGTTCACTTGGACCATAGAATTCAGTAGACCCTAACTTATCTAGTCAACCAAGCCGACTGCATAGGCCCAATTTTTGGGCAGAACTTAGATTTTATAAGATATTGGACTAATTGATTTCTTTTATCATTACCCTTTACTTATTATTTTATCTACCTATGATGCTAAAAAAGCTTAGTTTTTCAAGCTTATTATTTATCATGCTTGATCATGACAGATGTTTAATGTGGGCGTCCACTAATACATTGTCTAATCAGAACCGACGTATTATGGTCTGATTAACCATAGTGCACTTGGTTCGCTTTTTGTATATTGTTCAACGTGGATGGAGATATAGTTAAACTTGACCTTAGAGTCTCACCCACGACTGCCTTGACAATTCTTTTGGAACTTATTCAATCGTCTTTGAACCACTCGTTTGAATTCAATAAATATCTTCTTCGATCACTTTATTTTTGCCTTTCGCCTGTTTTAGAAAGACAAACATCCATACTTGATATTCTCTTAGTTGTCCACTGTCTATTGCCAAGATAGTTAGCCAGTTACCAACCGAAGTGTCTATAACCCCATCTTGAGTTAATCATCCTCCTCGTGACACTAGATTCGTTATCACAACTTTTTAATCATTCTTGAGACTTAAGAATGATTCAAATCATTTCCTTAATCAAACCTAAGCCCAAACGACCATATTTTCTCAAGGGACCCTGCATCCCAAGCCCCTAAGTTATTCTCCTTGATCCACCCAATGCCTTATTATTTCTAGGATTGTGTTATCTTGATTATCTTAGCTAGCGACCCTTGTCCATTACCATATTCGTGAATTATTTTCCTATATAACAAGTTCATTGTCTCGCCAAATGAATTGTTCATACTTTCTAATCGTTAAACTCTTGTACCCTACCTATTCCTAAATTTCGAGGATAAAATTCTTTAAGTTGGGTAGGATGTAAACCCCCTAAATTTCTACTTTGATTATTTTTTCTTTTAATATATTTTATTTATTTATTTTGTACTTCGTATCTGCACGTCGCCTACGAGTTCAATTTTGTATTTGCGTAGCGTGCGAGATTTGCGTTTCGTAAATTTCTCGACGAGTGCGAATATGTGTCGAGGTACATATTTTAGAAAAAACACTTTTATTATAAATTTATTTTATATGGGAAGTACATGTTCACATAAATATGATAAATATTTTTATTATTTTGGTCGTCGTTTAAAAATAAATAGTGATATGGGAAATTTGGTTTATATGAAATGTATTCCAAAATATTTTCGACAAAATTTGAAATTTGTTTATTAATATGTTTTGTTACTTATAAAAGCTATTGTACAATTTAATATCTAAGTATTTATCAGGAATTTTTGAAATTAATTATTACTATATTTAATTAATCATGAAAATGGTATTTGAAATATTGTTTGATTTAATATTTAATTAATTATTATGATTTAAATTGGAAAAAGATTTTATTGACCTTATTTTAAATAGCTTTTAAATTATAGATAAGTTTTACCTATATTGAATTGGATTTAAATCGATTTGAATTAATATAGAATTTATCCATGAGGATTTAAATAAACCTAACCCTTATCCTATTGGGAATTCCCACCTCCTATATAAGGAGAGGTACTCTTCCATAATTTTTGACTATCCATAGATTGTGCATCGTATCGGTGTCTCGCATCTACTATATCCCCTCCATTACATATACAATAATTTTGTCCCGTCCGACAAACCCGGACGTCCACCCAGCCGTGTCGGACACTCCCGACACGACGTAACCCAACCCGACATTTCAAATCACCCTATCCCTAACGATCAGCCCACCTTCTGGACCCCTCTGGCCGACACTCCAAATTTTCGGCATCCGGCCACCGGATCACCACATCCGTCAACCACCACCGCAGCTCGACCACACCTCCGCGTCTCTCCGGCATCTCCAGTACCACCATCGACCTCATCACCGGCATCCCCGCCATGGCCAACACACCGCCGCCATCACCGCCACCTACATCTACAACAACCTCTCCTCCTCTCTTCCCCAAACCCAGCAACCCATCACCACCGCCACCACCAGAAATAGGAGAAAGGGGGAAACAGAACCTGACCTCCGCCCGTGCCGTGCCGCCTCCGTCGGTGGGCTCCCGCTTCACAGTGGTCTCCAGCCCGAGTCACCGCCTTCAGACCGACGCCGCAGCCGTACAACGGTACACCGCGCCGTTCGTCTTTTCCTGGTCGCCTCGACAGCCACTCGCCGCTCGGAGCCGTCAACCCTTCCACTTTCTAGCACCATGCCCGTAGCTCCGGCATGCTCCTCCACCACCACAGCGGCAGCCGATGCCACTTAGCCGGCGCCGGCGCTTGACTCCTCGCGTCGCCCAGATCGCGCCACTCCGCACGAGCCCTAATTCCGGCCGCCGCCTTCCACTGGCCGCACCACACTCCGCGGACACCGCCGATCAGCCCAGCCGGCGCCGCTAACCTGCAGCCCTCTCCTTCCTCGAGCGCCGACCGCCGACTCTCCTCTCCGTCAAGCTACCAGCACCGGCGTGGACCCCCTCTCGCCGCCTGGTCTCCGGCGAGGCCACGCGCCACCGAAACCTCACTGCGAGAACCCTCACTCTTCCTCTCTTGACCTCTTCTCTCTCTCTTCCTAGAAACCCTTTTCCCATTCCTTTTCTTTCTCATTCGGCTTTAAGAAGGAACACAGCAGTTATAATTTATTATTATTATTAAGTTATTATTACTATTATTATTATTATTAATAAAAGGGAAAGAAGCTAAGAAATTATTTAAGGATTATTTTTATCATTATTATTATTTATCATTATTATTATTATTATCATTATGTTTATTATTATTATTAATGTTAACAGTAGTATTATAAATATTTTTGTATATGGGTACTAGTATTTTGCCATTGGTATTATTAGTGACAATATTACCTTCAAAACTTTAATTGTATAGAAAAATAATTTGATTAATATTTTAAAAATATTTGCGGAAAAATATATATACTAGTGCATACTATTTTATCTAAAGATTTTTACAAAAATTTCATCTTTACAATTTAGTTTTAACCTCAAGAATAATTTTCTAGATTTGCCAAGTATTACTTTAAAAATATTTTGATTAATAAAAAGGTAGTTTTACACTATGATTTTAAATATATATGTATTTAAGATATTTTGTTTAAAAAAATTTACATAGTTTTTAAGTATCATAAATATTTTCTAAAAAATGATACGTAACTTTTCACACAAATTCTTCTCGACTACCACCGTTAACTGTGACTAAATCTTGCTTCCTATTTTCTTGTGGATCCGTACCCTTACTCATTGATCATAGCTATTGGACAAACAGGACTTATTGGATCATTGCACCATACCAGGCGACACACCAGGCAAGACACCTTGCCTTTACTGTTTAAATTTCCTGCTCAATATCATGCATGTTGTGTTTATTTTCAAGTTGTTTCTTTCTTAATTATATGTAGATGCAAATTACTATACTTTATACAATTGGCTTAGAGTCAAGGGACTACCGTCAAATTTAGTGTGCCTCATTGACTTGTCACGATGGTACACGAGTTGTGTATGAGAATTGTGAGTATCATATAGAGGTCACTTGTGTGTGGGCTGATCCCCCGTGCGCATGCGTAGCAATAACTGTCAATAGATGCATGATTAGAAGACTTGATAGTTATCTATATTAAAACAGTGTGGTGGAAACGACACGTGTTTGTGTGTCATGGAAACGACACACGTATAGTATCATTGGGGGGAGGGGACAGCTACTAGCGTAGGGGCTACTTTTATTTTACACATTTAGGAGATAGTGTCTCGGATGAGCGCTATGTGTTACCCGGCCAATAGTGTCTCGGATGAGCGCTACTTGTTGGCCACTCTTTATTACTTGCTTGTGACAGCCCCTGCGTAGAATGTTGTCCTCTAAATTACAATCCACATAGAATGGTTAGGAACCTTTACGCATGTATATTTTCTATTGAGCTCTTACTATTCAGTTTATGGTATGATATTGTATGTCTTGTTACGTCCCTCTGAGGACCTGGTTTTTTTCCAGGTGTGTGTTCATGTTTTCTGCAGGTGTTCAAGCCAAGGCCGTGGTCTTCTTCATTCCTTCGAAGACAATTGCGCTTGGTTCATTTTATCATTTTGTCGATCGCTTTCTTGTACATTTATTTCATTGAGATAGTTGGTAGTAGACTTTGTCTCCGCCCAACGATTGTATCATAAATGTTCAAGTTGAATTTTTCTATTATTATTCTTTTCATTATGGATGAGATTTAGTTTGTCTTGGAATACTACATTATACAGCTTATGTATCCATACGAGGCCTATGTACTTCGTATGAATACAGCTGGCATGTCTACGTTCCTAGTCCTACGTATTATGGGACTGGGGCGTCACAGATGCCACTTTTGAGAAGATTTTGACGGGAGCCTTATTGGCTGAGGATGATCTTGAGATTAGGCTCAAGAGGGGACGAGACCCAGTTGGGGGCAGCAGCAGCGAAGACCAGGCCAAGAGGCCTCACTTTCAGCACCAGTAGCCGAGGCAGCTCCAGCCGCAGCCGATTCAGTAGAGGCCAGTTCACCAGCAGTAGTTTCAGCATCAGGTACCCAGGCAGCAGACAGTCAGTTGTACATTCTGTAAGAAGCCAGGGCATGGATGGCACGAGTGCAGGAAGAGGCTCGGGAAGTACCTTTTTTGTGGAGCGGCAGATCACCAGCTGAGGGATTATGCTAGGTCTGGGGGACGAGTAGCTTAGGGAGGAGGAGCCAAGGCTCCAGCAGGCCAGCAGAGGGGACCAGCCCTGCCGACGCAGCAGCAGAGATTTGTTCAGCATCAGCAACATGCCAGGGGAGGCCAGCAGGGGCGAGCTTTTGCCATGGCGGCCGAGGATACAGAGGCGATAGGAGAGCTGATCGCAGGTTCGGTTCTTCTCAACTCCAGTCCAGCTTTTGCATTATTCGATTCCGGTGCTTCGCATAGCTTCATATCAGTATCATTTGTGATTAGACACGGTATCATAGCTGAATCGTTTCCTAGGACTTACAAGATCACGACCGGGAGTGGAATTATCCTCGTGAGTGATGTTTGTAAGGGTCGAAGTGTTGTTCTGGGAGGCCGTGAGTTGGAGGTGAGCCTGCTCGTAATGCCATTGCCGAACGACGATATAGTACTCGGTATGGAATTGTTGAGCAGGCACCATGCCAGCATTGATTGCAGAGGGGGTAGAGTTCTTTTCAGAGTGCCGGGGGAGCTAGAGTTCGAGTACTCCAGACGTCAGGCAGAGCAGAGCAGCAGGGTTTTCTACGGAGTCTCGGTTGAGGAGCAGACGACTCCATACCCCTTGATAGTAGAGTATATGGATGTTTTTCCAGAGGAGTTAGACAGAGACATTGAGTTCTCGATAGACTTGGTTCCAGGAGCGGAACCCATCTCTCAGCATGTCTATCGAGTGAACAACAGTGAGTTGGTGGAGCTAAAGAAACAGGTGGATGAGCAGCAGGACAAGGGCTTCATCCGTTCGAGTTCGTCGCCATGGGGCTCACCAGTATTGTTTGTGCCGAAGAAGGATGGATCAGTACGGATGTGTATTGACTATAGGGCACTCAACAACCTCACGATCAAGAACAGATACCCACTGTCGCGGATCGATGATCTTTTTGACCAGTTGAGCGGAGCTCGGGTATTTTCCAAGATTGATCTGAGATCAGGATATCACCAGGTGAAGGTGAAGGGGGAGAATATTCCCAATACCGCTTTCAGGATACGGTACGGGCAGTTTGAGTTTTTGGTTATGCCGTTTGGGCTAACCAATGCACCAGCAGTATTTATGAACCTAATGAACAAGGTGTTCCACCAGTACCTGGATCAGTTTGTGGTGGTGTTCATTGACGACATCTTGGTATATTCCAAGACTGAGGAGAAGCACGAGGAGCATCTGAGGATAGTGCTGGAGACTCTCAGAAAGGAGCAGCTTTATGGGAAGCTCTCCAAGTATGAGTTCTTCTTGGACCAGGTTGACTTTTTGGGGCATGTGGTGACTGGAGACGGGATCTCAGTTGACCCCAAGAAGATCGTAGCAGTTGAGGCATGGGCAGCGCCGACTTCAGTGACAGAGATCAGGAGTTTCTTGGGGCTGGCAGGATATTATCGGAGATTTGTGCAGGATTTCTCCCGGGTTGCAGAGCCGTTGACTCGGTTGACCCGGAAGGATGCTGAGTTTATTTGGTCAGAGGAGTGTCAGGCAGCTTTTGATGAGTTGAAGAAGCGGCTTACGATAGTTCTGATTCTTACATTGACTTCAAGATCAGGGGGATTCACTATTTATAGTGACGCTTCAGGGAAGGGGTTGGGTTGTGTCTTACAGCAGCATGAGAAGGTGATTGCCTATGCTTCCAGGCAATTATGTCCCCATGATAAGAACTACCCTACCCACGACCGGGAGCTTGCAGCAATGATATTTGCTCTGAAGTTGTGAAAGCACTATCTGTATGGAGAGAGGGTAGAGATTTTTACAGATCACAAGAGCTTAAAGTATGTGTTCACTCAGAATGAGCTGAATATGAGGCAGCGCAGATGGCTAGAGTTGATGAAAGACTTCGACATATCACTTCAGTATCACCCAGAGAAGGCCAACGTGGTTGCTGATGCCTTGAGTAGGTATCCGACAGCCATGTGTTTGACCATGGACCATCACTTGCTTGCTGACTTGGAGAGCCTTGGGATTGAGGTGATCGTGTCCGGAGTACAGATGTAGATGTGGGGTATGGAGATTCAGTCAGACTTGGTGGAGAGGATCAAATTGGCCCAGTTTGAGGACGTTGCTCTGCGGTGTCTCCGAGAGCAGGTTCGAGCAGGATTGGTGGAGGGCGAGTTTTCTCTTGCAGAGGATGGTGCCTTGTGGCACGGTTCCAGGTTATGTGTGCCCAGCGGAGACCTCAGGGAGCAGGTTTTACAGGAGGCCCATAGATCTCAGTACTCTATATTTCCTAGTGCCAACAAGATGTACCGAGATCTGAGGGAGCATGTTTGGTGGTACGGGATGAAGCGGGAGGTAGCTCACTTCGTAGAAAGGTGCCTGGTCTGTCAGCAGGTCAAGGCAGAGAGGCAGAGGCCTGGTAGATTGTTGCAGCCATTGTGTCACGACCCGCACCCGCTTTTTGGATACGAAACGTGTCCAAGCCCAGTCTACGCCGCAGTGTCAGCGGTAGTACGCTGTCTAAATACAAGTCAAGGCAATCTAGATTCACATGGTAAACTATATCTCATCCACAGGAATAATCATGTCACAGTCAAGATCAATGAAAAGACATGAACTGAATAATAATAAATAAACTGAATATCAAGAATCACTGTCACGTCCGGTGGACACAAATCCACTACCAATAGACGGAAAAATAAAGAAATACAAGAAATAAATGGCTGAGTACAAACTGCTAATTAAGACGACCTCAAATGCAAGCACTGCAATCTGATGCTACTCAAATCCACTCGTCTGTCCTGTCTCAAGCTCGGCTAACCTGAAGAGATCATCAGGTCCTCAGAGGACATAGCAAGATTCATAATATACATGCCTATCTAGCAGTTTTATCATGCGCAAGAAATAAGCAAGAAAGAACAAGAACAAGACCAATGACCATGAACACTAACACGAACACGAACACTAGAACAACTACGCATAATGAACTGCCGAATGAATGATAATCATGAGATCAATGGAAGAAACCAAACCCTCATCCCGAGTGTGGACTCACGGGTTTGAACTAAGCACTAACCTTCGTTCCGAGTGTGGACTCTCTGGCTAGCTCACGGCAAGACACCCTCGTCCCGTGTGTGGACTCTCTGGTGTAAATGGTCAACCCTCGTCCCGTGTGTGGACTCTCTGGTGCCATTTGATCATGACAAACACCCTCGTCCCGTGTGTGGACTCTTTGGTGTACCAAACAACCCTCGTCCCGAGTGTGGACTTTCTGGTTGTGTACAACGATAATCAAGGCTATGGCAGTTCACTACACGCACTCGTTCTATGACACGACTCAAGTAAGGTACGGACGAAAAACTCCAAACGTAGAACACAAGGCCAAAATATGAACATGGCTATAAACAATAAAAACAAATCCACAGAAAATAGCACGAAAAGCACATATCCATAAATGATCCAAGACAGTAAAATGAAAGGAAATGCATGTAAGTAAAACTGTAGAGGGAGGCAAGGTATACTTGCCTTAGGTCCTGAGCTGCTGCACGGGTTTCACTCCATATCGATGTCCAAGTAGCCTGTTATGAATTTCATGGAATCAAGACACAATGTTTAAGAGTACATCTAGCTTATCTATTTAGTTATTTAGGCTTCTAAGTTTATTGAATTTAACGAGTAGGTGGTACCTTACCTCATGCTCCCCAACTTATTTGTGACATGTATTCTTAGAATACTTGGTGTCTTGGGTCATGCCTACATGTTCTCTTAACATAATCACTAGATATAGGCTCATGACACTTTACCTGCATTATGGCACACCACTTGGTATGCAAGCCACCAAATGGGCCAACCAAGGTCTGCCTCCCTACTAATACCTGCACCTTTAGTCTATAGCCTACACAAGCTATCAGAGAGGGGGTTGGTTTTCCCCCTGTTGCTACTGCATCATACAGTTGCATACCTTCAGAAATAGAATGGCCAATGGCCATATGGCCTATAGCCTAAGCCTGCTGCTGTACAAACCATGCTGTTGCTGCAAGTGCAGGCAAGCCATGCCACAGCAAGCAAAAGCAATGAACTGATATGCCTGCTGCTGCTAATGCCCTGCTGCTTAGGCAAGACCACATGACTTTGGCCTAAATCCAACTCTCTCTAACACTTTCCATTTTCTCTTAGATAGATAACCCCTGCTAATACTCTTAGACCTCTTATCTACTATAATTTCCTGATACTAACTATTTCACAACTTACACATTCAAACCAAGTCTCTCCTACCTGTCAGTTGTAGCCATGTCTGACAGACCATGACAAATTCCATCTATTCTACAAGAGGCACATTGACAATCTCCAACTTTCTAACCACCATGTTTGCAATTCCTGGTGCAAAGTGACTAGATAACCTTCTTATCATGTCTGATAATGTAATATGGTTGAATATCATAAGTAATGACTATGGTGTACCTACCTGTGTAATCCTCTTATTTCAATGTGTTGTTTGTGTTGTTTCAAAGGTAAACAACTTACAAAGCAAAAGTACGATCTATCAGAACCCCAAGCCTTTCCAATAGTTTCTTAGGTCAAATAGTAGCAAAGGACAACCAAGCATAGGAACTTTCTTAAAAAAAACAAGAAGGGCAGCCTCAACTCAGTCATGTGCTTGTATCCTGAACAATCAGGACCTAGGCTAGTCTAAGCCTTCTTCCACCATACCTGGTACTATAATAGGCATAAAATATGAGTACAAGATACTCCTGGGAACAGAGCAGTGTAGAGAGGGTATAGCTTTTGAACAAGGGCTAAGGATTGGTGAACCTAAGAGTGTATCTAGTATAGGACATACTTAAGCATCTGACATCAATTCTATTGCATCCTATAACCCCTACTGTATATACAGGTACCCAAAACTCATTCCTACATACCTGAACTCATGGATCTAGGTCTCTGTGTACATAGGAAAACTTTGGTTACTTCTAATGGTAGCAGGCAACCCCAGTTGTCCTGTCACCTGTGGTTATATTCTAAGGATATCAGTTGGATACAAGAATTTCTCATGCCAGTATCTGTTGGCACAAGGGAATCCCATACAACCACATCCAATGGTTACAAAGAAGGTTCCTGTGACTGTACCATGTCAGTATCAATGTGGTGGTTCATATGTCAGCCATCAATATAGATTAACAATACTGGGTACAATCAGGTTCCTAAGTCAATATCCCATGGATAATCAAGGAAAGGCTTATCAGAGAGAATAATGCTAAGGTATTCTTAGGACTTGAGAATTTGCTCATAGGTCAAAACAGCACCCTACTCTCTACACCTATACTCCTAAGGTCTGTCACATGAGGCTAGCCTATTCCTAGCTTGGGGTTTAAACAGAGCATGGTGTCCTGCAGTAGGGGACTTTGGTACAGACCTTGGTATTACTCCCTGTTTCCCATACTAAAGTACATAGGAAATGAATATAGCACCCTTAGGACTCTTGATACAACACATAATCCTCCTTAAAATCTATTCTTGTGAGTTTCCTAGAGTTCCTGCATCTATAACCTGTGATGTATACATGGACTAAAAAGTGAATGGACATCCAATTTCCTTTGTCTACATGACTGGACTTATGAAGCATGTAGGATTGATTAGTGAATGCAGGAAACAGATCAATAGTGTTCTGTGGACAGAACACAGGGTGCATTGGACGGTATACAATGTAGATGTTGGATAGTACATGAGTTCAAATCTGGGCTCGAAGTTAAATATCTGATTTAATATTCAAACCTGAATCATATACCTAGATTGTACCTATGTTTTTAAGAAGGTACCATGCCAAAGTTTACAAACAATAGGATTCACTCTCATAAGGCAGTACCAACACCCACAGTGCCCATTTCGAGTAGGTTGTACTAGCCTAATGTCCATATCCTGATGTCCTCCTTCTCATCAGATTAGATAGGTCATAGGTCTTGATGGCAAATAGTCTAAGTTATTGTTCTAATGAAATATGAGAGAAGGACTCATGTGTTCCTATCAGGTTCAGGATCTGAAATACCTGCCAAATGCACAGGTCTTGACCAGGGTATGATGGAACCCCCTCTACTGCAGATTTCTGTGCCATCCTCTCCTGTGAGAACTTGACACACAGGGTACCAGCAGTCCCTTTGCTAGGAAAACCAATTGTCCTACATGTTTAGGCTGTCCTGCATCACTCTATAATCCTGTGGATACTCCCCTCCCTATTCGAACTACAAGTTCAGATTGTCCTAGGAGTTATGTTAAACACCAATAGGGTGGGATGACTACTATGTTCAATATGGCAGGAAAGGGTGAGTGTATAAGTTTACCTGGAAGGTGACTTCTATGGAAAACTTCTCTAAGTTTGAAGAACTCAAACTTTCTCTCCTTCCTGCAGTATCCTGGCCTGGCCGACTGGGAATTGGTTTCAATAATTCTAGGGTTTTCTTTTGAACGAACCCATCTATATATATAGCTGGGAACAGGTTATATGGATAGGGGAAAATCCAAATTGAAATAGGATTGGAGAGATTGAGATCAAGATCTGCACAGGGGTTTGGAATTCAAATTAAATTTGAATTTCAGAGGGTTCGGCTGTTAGGAAACTTAAGTCATGACCTTTTTGTAAAAAGGTCCCCTGTTCATTACAAATATCACCCTTGATCCTATTTCCCATTGGTCCATCAATTAGTATATATATATAACAAAATCAATATAACACTTAACACTTTAACAATTGCAGGTGACAATTAAATAAAAAAATAAATAGGTTTTTAATTAAAATAATAAAAAAATTCAAAAAAATTGGTCAAGGGGTTTACAAGTCTATCCCCCTTAAACAAATTTCGTCCTCAAAATTTAAGGAGCTGGTGATCTGCTAGAGTAAATAGTCTAGAACAAGCTGCTACAAAAGAATTTCAATTGTTCAAAATCAACTCTAATATGGCCTATCTATGATCTACTGAAAGTTCACGCCAGCAGCTCCCTGTGGTCTTGTAGAATCCACCGTGTTCATGGCATAGGCTTGTCCTCCTTGTGCTGCTGGGAATGGGGGTGCAGTCGTGTTCTTCTTCGGGCAATCTCGAGACAGATGCTGGTTGGATCCACAAGTGTAGCACAATCCTAACCATCTTCGGCAGTTTTTTTGGACGTGTCCTCTTTTCCTGCAGTACTGGCAGGTGGGAGCGTCTTGGACTTGTTGTGAGGCTGCTCGTGGTTGCTGATAATGTGGCTATGCTGAGGTCTTCTCGGAAATGTTGGGGCATTTTGCTGGTGTCGATTGGTTGTTGCCTTCTCCGAACGCGTCTCGATTTCTCTTCGGCTTGTGACTCAGTTCTTCTTCTACAGCTTGGGCGACTGCTAGAATCTCCTCGTAAGTGGCGGCTCGACTGGTGGCAATGGCTAGGCGAATCTCGTGAGATAGTCCCTTTCTGAATCGTCGCGCCTTATCTTCAGGGGTGCTGACCAAGTTCTCTGCGAAGCGGCTGAGACGTAAAAACTCCGATGTGTACTCGTCGACGGTACGGTTGCCCTACTCTAGGTGCTCGAACTGTCTAATCAATGCCTCTCGCGCAACGTATGGGTAAAACTTCCCCTTATACATTCGCTTGAACTCCTCCCAAGTCACGTCTGGAGCAGAAAATTGGGGCTCGCCTTGGTACCATGTCCGCACGAAGTCGAAAAGCTGTCCACTGACTGACTCTATCTTTAGATCTTCTGGGACTCGGGCCATCTTCAGATACCTCTCCACGTTCTCCAGCCATTCGTCAGCGTAAACGATCCCCTCTGTCCCATAGAACGGCATGGGCCTAAAGTCCATGAAGTGCTTGGGATTCCCCGGGCGCTGTCGTGGAGCATCTCGAATATGAATAACCTCTCTCAAAGTGTCATGAAACATGTTGGCATGCTGTTGGATGATCCCGAGAAGTGTGACATTGTCCAGTACTGGTGGCGGAGGCATAACATGTGCTAGATACATCGTTGGGGCTGGATACATCGCCGGCGGTGGGTGCATGGCAAATACAGGATGCATTGTTGGTGTTGGGTGCATGGCTGGTACCGGACGTGGAACTCCTGGCGGTAGGACAGATATTGGTGGCAGACCGGGTGCTGGTGGTGGAGTCTGCGGAGGAAACTGTGGAGGCGGTGGAATATCTCCTCTGTTGAATCTCGAGAGCTGCGGCTGACTTCCCATGTGAGTGAGCTGGCCTCCTTGTGTTGGCGGGGTCATGTATGTGAAAAAGCCTCCTGTAGCCGGTGGAGTATTCAGTGCAGCGTTGTTACTGTCTTGAGAGTTCATCTTAACGGTAACAAGAGCAAACATTTTTAGACGTTGAAGAGATTTCAAGCATGATGCAAGTCAAGGATTCAATGAAATCAAGGATAGAATTCAACTAAGGAGTCAAGACATGTGGATGAGATTCTAAGTGTCTAATCCTATTCGCAGGCTCACGACGGCACAGTGATGTAACCGAAGTGATTAACGTAGACCTGCATGGGCCACCAAAAAAACTTGTCACGACCTGCACCTGCTTTTCGGATACGAAACGTGTCCAAGCCCAGCCTACGCCGCAGTGTCGGCGGTAGTACGCTGTCTAAATACAAGTCAAGGCAATCTAGATTCACATGGTAAACTATATCTCATCCACAGGAATAATCATGTCACAGTCAAGATCAATAAAAAGACATAAACTGAATAATAATGAATAAACTGAATATCAAGAATCACTGTCACGTCCGGTGGACACAAATCCACTACCAATAGACGGAAAAATAGAGAAATACAAGAAATAAATGACTGAGTACAAACTGCTAATCAAGACGACCTCAAATGCAAGCACTGCGATCTGATGCTACTCAAATCCACTCGTCTGTCCTGTCTCAAGCTCGGCTAACCTGAAGAGATCATCAGGTCCTCAGAGGACATAGCAAGATACATAATATACAAGCCTATCTAGCAGTTTTATCATGCGCAAAAAATAAGCAAGAGAGAACAAGAACAAGACCAATGACCATGAACACTAACACGAACACGAACACTAGAACAACTACGCATAATGAACTGCCGGATGAACGATAATCACGAGATCAATGGAAGAAACCAAACCCTCATCCCGAGTGTGGACTCACGGGTTTGAACTAAGCACTAACCCTCGTCCCGAGTGTAGACTCTCTGGCTAGCTCACGGTAAGACACCCTCGTCCCGTGTGTGGACTCTCTGGTGTAAATGGTCAACCCTCATCCCATGTGTGGACTCTCTGTGCCATTTGATCACGACAAATACCCTCGTCCCGTGTGTGGACTCTCTGGTGCCCCAAACAACCCTCGTCCCGAGTGTGGACTCTCTGGTTGTGTACAACGATAATCAAGGCTATGGCAGTTTACTACACGCACTCGTTCTATGACACGACTCAAGCAAGGTACGGACGAGAAACTCCAAACGTGGAACACAAGGCCAAAACATGAACATGGCTATAAACAATAAAAACAACTCCACAGAAAACAGCACGAAAAGTACATATCCATAAATGATCCAAGATAGTAAAATGAAAGAAAATGCATGTAAGTAAAACTGTAGAGGGAGGCAAGGTATACTTGCCTTAGGTCCTGAGCTGCTGCACGGGTTTCACTCCGTATCGATGTCCAAGTAGCCTGTTATAAATTTCATGGAATCAAGACACAATATTTAAGAGTACATCTAGCTTATCTATTTAGTTATTTAGGCTTCTAAGTTTATTGAATTTAACGAGTAGGTGGCACCTTACCTCATGCTCCCCAACTTATTTGTGACATATATTCTTATAATACTTGGTGTCTTGGGTCATGCCTACATGTTCTCTTAACATAATCACTAGATATAGGCTCATGACACTTTACCTGCATTATGGCACACTACTTGGTATGCAAGCCACCAAATGGGCCAACCAAGGTCTGCCTCCCTACTAATACCTGCACCTTTAGTCTATAGCCTACACAAGCTATCAGAGAGGGGGGTGGTTTTCCCCCTGTTGCTACTGCATCATACAGTTGCATACCTTCAGAAATAGAATGGCCAATGGCCATATGGCCTATAGCCTAAGCCTGCTGCTGTACAAACCATGCTGTTGCTACAAGTGCAGGCAAGCCATGCCACAGCAAGCAAAAGCAATGAACTGATATGCCTGCTGCTGCTAATGCCCTGCTGCTTAGGCAAGACTACATGACTTTGGCCTAAATCCAACTCTCTCTAACACTTTCCATTTTCTCTTAGATAGATAACCCCTGCTAATACTCTTAGACCTCTTATCTACTATAATTTCCTGATACTAACTATTTCACAACTTACACATTCAAACCAAGTCTCTCCTACCTGTCAGTTGTAGCCATGTCTGACAGACCATGACAAATTCCATCTATTCTACAAGAGGCACATTGACAATCTCCAACTTTCTAACCACCATGTTTGCAATTCCTGGTGCAAAGTGACTAGATAACCTTCTTATCATGTCTGATAATGTAATATAGTTGAATATCATAAGTAATGACTATGGTGTACCTACCTGTATAATCCTCTTATTTCAATGTGTTGTTTGTGTTGTTTCAAAGGTAAACAACTTACAAAGCAAAAGTACGATCTATCAGAACCCCAAGCCTTTCCAATAGTTTCTTAGGTCAAACAGTAGCAAAGGACAACCAAGCATAGGAACTTTCTTAAAAAAAACAAGAAGGGCAGCCTCAACTCAGTCATGTGCTTGTATCCTGAACAATCAGGACCTAGGCTAGTCTAAGCCTTCTTCCACCATACCTGGTACTATAATAGGCATAAAATATGAGTACAAGATACTCCTGGGAACAGAGCAGTGTAGAGAGGGTATGGCTTTTGAACAAGGGCTAAGGATTGGTGAACCTAAGAGTGTATCTAGTATAGGACATACTTAAGCATCTGACATCAATTCTATTGCATCCTATAACCCCTACTGTATATACAGGTACCCAAAACTCATTCCTACATACCTGAACTCATGGCTCTAGGTCTCTGTGTACATAGGAAAACTTTGGTTACTTCTAATGGTAGCAGGCAACCCCAGTTGTCCTGTCACCTGTGGTTATATTCTAAGGATATCAGTTGGATACAAGAATTTCTCATGCCAGTATCTGTTGGCACAAGGGAATCCCATACAACCACATCCAATGGTTACAAGGAAGGTTCCTGTGACTGTACCATGTCAGTATCAATATGGTGGTTCATATGTCAGCCATCAATATAGATTAACAATATTGGGTACAATCAGGTTCCTAAGTCAATATCCCATCGATAATCAAGGAAAGGCTTATCAGAGAGAATAATGCTAAGGTATTCTTAGGACTTGAGAATTTGCTCATAGGTCAAAACAGCACCCTACTCTCTACACCCATACTCCTAAGGTCTGTCACATGAGGCTAGCCTATTCCTAGCTTGGGGTTTAAACAGAGCATGGTGTTCTGCAGTAGGGGACTTTGGTACAGGCCTTGGTATTACTCCCTGTTTCCCATACTAAAGTACATAGGAAATGAATATAGCACCCTTAGGACTCTTAATACAACACATAATCCTCCTCAAAATCTATTCTTGTGACTTTCCTAGAGTTCCTGCATCTATAACCTATGATGTATACATGGACTAAAAAGTGAATGGACATCCAATTTCCTTTGTCTACATGACTGGACTTATGAAGCATTTAGGATTGATTAGTGAATGCAGGAAACAGAACAATAGTGTTCTGTGGACAGAACACAGGGTGCATTGGACGGTATACAATGTAGATGTTGGACAGTACATGAGTTCAAATCTGGGCTCGAAGTTAAATATCTGATTTAATATTCAAACCTGAATCATATACCTAGATTGTACCTATGTTTTTAAGAAGGTACCATGCCAAAGTTTACAAACAATAGGATTCACTCTCATAAGGTAGTACCAACACCTACAGTGCCCATTTCGAGTAGGTTGTGCTAGCCTAATGTCCATATCCTGATGTCCTCCTTCTCATCAGATTAGATAGGTCATAGGTCTTGATGGCATATAGTCTAAGTTATTGTTCTAATAAAATATGAGAGAAGGACTCATTTGTTCCTATCAGGTTCAAGATCTGAAATACCTGCCAAATGTACAGGTCTTAACCAGGGTATGATGGAACCCCCCCTACTGCAGATTTCTGTGCCATCCTCTCCTGTGAGAACTTGACACACAGGGTACCAGCAGTCCCTTTGCTAGGAAAACCAATTGTCCTACATGTTTAGGCTGTCCTGCATCACTCTATAATCCTGTGGATACTCCCCTTCCTATTCGAACTACAAGTTCAGGTTGTCCTAGGAGTTATGTTAAACACCAATAGGGTGGGATGACTACTATGTTCAATATGTCAGGAAAGGGTGAGTGTATAAGTTTACCTGGAAGGTGACTGCTATGGCAAACTTCTCTAAGTTTGAAGAACTCAAGCTTCCTCTCCTTCCTGTAGTATCCTGGCCTGGCCGACTGGGAATTGGTTTCAATAATTCTAGGGTTTTCTTTTGAACGAACCCATCTATATATATAGCTGGGAACAGGTTATATGGATAGGGGAAAATCCAAATTGAAATAGGATTGGAGAGATTGAGATCAAAATTTGCACAGGGGTTTGGAATTCAAATTAAATTTGAATTTCAGAGGGTTCGGCTGTTAGGAAACTTAAGTCCTGACCTTTTTCCAAAAAGGTCCCCTGTTCATTACAAATATCACCCTTGATCCTATTTCCCATTGCTCCATCAATTAGTATATATATATATAACAAAATCAATATAACACTTAACACATTAACAATTGCAGGTGACAATTAAATAAAAAAATAAATAGGTTTTCAATTAAAATAATAAAAAAATTCAAAAAAATTGGTCAAGGGGTTTACACATTGTCTATTCTCGAGTGGAAGTGGGAGCATATCACTATGGATTTCATATCTGGATTGCCGCGTACACCAGGAGGGAAAGATGCGATTTGGGTCATCATTGACAGGTTGACCAAATCGGCCCACTTCTTGCCATTCAAGGTGGGTACGTCTACAGAGAGGCTTGCGGAGATGTATATACGACAGATAGTCAGGATTCATGGGGTTCCAGTATGCATCATCTCGGATCGGGATAGTCGCTTTACTTCTTATTTTTGGAGGAGTCTGCAGACCAGCTTGGGCACTCAGCTCAAGTTTAGTACTGCATACCACCCCCAGACGGACGGACAGTCAGAGAGGACTATTCAGACGCTCGAGGATATGATACGGACGTGCATCTTAGACTTTGGAGGTTCCTGGGAGGATCATCTACATTTGATGGAGTTTGCTTACAACAATAGTTTCCAGGCCAGCATTGAGATATCACCTTTCGAGGCTCTGTACGGGCGTAGGTGTCGTACACCCTTATCTTGGGATGATGTTGGTGAGCGAGCTTTACTGGGACCAGAGATGGTTGTTGACGCAGCCGAGAAGGTGAAGCTCATCAGGGACAGACTTCGCATGGCGCAGGACAGACATCGGCACTGGGCCGATAGCCACCGGAGGCCGTTGGAGTTTGAGGTACATATTAGAGTAGGATTATATTTAGGGTTTGTGTTGTGATTTTGATCATGTTTGTTTATCATAATTAAATTGAGACCTTGCTTGTGATTAGGTTGGAGACCAGGTTTTTTTAAGGATATCTCTGACTCGTGGTACGATACGTTTTGGTGGAGGTGGGAAGCTTAGCCCGCGCTTCATCGGCCCTTTCGTTATCAGCGGGAGAGTCGGTGACGTGGCATACAAACTAGACTTGACACCTGCACTAGTGGGGGTCCATAATGTATTCCATGTATCACAGTTAAGACGGTACGTGGATGATCCTAGCCATGTGCTCGATCATTCGGAGAATGAGGTTGGACCTTCTCTCAGCTATCTAGAGCAGCCAGTAGAAATACTGGATCGACGGGAGAAGGTTTTGAGGAACCAGGTGATACCCTTGGTACGCGTCGCATGGAGGCATCATTCTCCAGGAGAGTCTAACTGGGAGCGGGAGGATGAGATGCGCGAGCGGTACCCATATCTTTTTGGACCGTGAGGTCTGACAGTTCATATTAGCTTGTTCTTCATGTATCTTGCTACGTCCGTCTGAGGACCTGGTTATTCCCCAGGTGTGTGTTCATGTCTTCCGCAGGTATCTTAGCCGGGATCGTGGTCTTCTCCATTTATTCGAAGATGACGTGACTTGGTTCCTCCTTGCTACTTCCACTTAGCCTTTTATATATCATGTACTTCTTCCTTTTTATTTGGTTGGTAGTGGATGTGTCTCCACCCAACATATTGTACCAAGATAATTCATTATATGCTATCTTTTATTCTTTTATTTTGTGGATGAAATTATTTAGTTGTGGTTTGCTGCATTTTACAGCTTATGTATACATACAAGGCCCATGTACTTCGTATGTATACAGCTGGCATGTCTACGTACTTAGTCCTACGTATATTGGGATTGGGACATTATACCAACTGAGGCACCTCTGAAGGTGCGGCTTAAAGGCAGACCTCCTCAGTCTTCAGCCCCTCTTAAGCTTCAAGAGAAGGCCCACGTATCTCTATCTGCACGAGAGCCGACAAAGGCCAAGCTCCCAATAGGTTCTCCCGAACCACCTCAGGCTGCTCCAGTACTCACTGACGAAGAACTGGGAGAGTACATATCCGCCAATGTGGATACACCGTCCCTTGATGATGTAATCCCTCACGATAAGATCCCTTATTTTATCAAAAAAAAGGGTGTCTTTCAATTATTCTAGTCTTCCATATTAGAATGTCATGTATACTCTAGATAATGCTCTACAGTCGTTACGAACACAAATAACGACTGTTAATCATGTAAATTGAGTCATCCTGTACCAAGGAGTCTGTTATATAGTCCCGTCTCAGAACTAGGACGAGAAACCTATCATCTTCGGCAAAGTCGAGCGTCACCAAGACCTTCCACCGACGGAGCCAGAACCCGTCACCGGCAGGATATAAATTTACCGGTACAATGATCGAGCCAAGTATCTCATCCAAAATATGGGCTAACACCTGAAAAACGGCTAGGGTCTAAACTATGGTAAGGGCCGACGTCTTCCCTTATGAATCCATGTTCCGAAAGGGAAGCCACAACACTATTATCACCGTACTCGACGGGGGGTGGCTACATCAATCCCTAACAACCCCAGAAAGTTCAGAAGCAAAAGACGTCGCACACTTTCACTCGTCTGAGGCTTAAACTTAGAACTCCGATACCAGCGTCGGCTCAATCTTCAGGAAGGTATTGTCATCCAATATGACGTTTATGCATCCTTCAGAAGATGAAGACGACAATCAAACTAGAGTTCTTCGAAGAAGAACCCTGGGCACAACGCCCAGGCGTACAATGGGAATCTCGCTTTAAATTACGAGAACCCCCTACCGAAGACGAAGACGACCAGATCGACCTCGGGGATGGATCTTCATCCAAACCTATTTTTATCAGGAAGAGCTTGGCAGGAAAAGACCGAGAATCTTTGGTCCAACTGGTCAAAGAATACATCGACGTCTTCACCTGGAGTTACGAAGACATGCCGGAGCTTGACCCACAAATTGCAATGCACAAGCTTAATATCTTCCCTGGCGCTAGCCCGTTAAGCAGCAACAACGACGCTTTCGTTCCAATATTATGGACGCTATTGACAAAGAAGTAGATAAACTCTTGGCCAGCGGGTTTATTCGCGAAGAGCAACATCCAAAGTGGGTAGCCAACGTCGTCCCCGTCACAAAGAAGAACGAGAAGATCCGAGTCTGCATTGACTTTTGAAACCTCAACTCGACTTGCCCGAAGGATGAGTTTTTGTAACTCCCTTATATTTTATATGGTTAATTATTGATTTATTATATAGTTTATAGTATTTTAGAGAAATTTATATGATTATGAGATATGGTAGTGCATATTATATGATATATATATGCACTGCTAATAATACCTAGTAGTAATATATTATTTATCCTGAGTAAATATATTTTATAAATTCTTAGGATTATTTTTCTATATTTATGGTATTAGAGATTTTTATTAATTTTTATATATATATTTGTGGTATTAAATTTTATATCTATTTATATATAAGTGCTTATATATGAGTGTGTATATATAATTATATACAATTATATAATTGTATATAATTGTATATATAATTTTATATCTATTTATATATAAGTGCTTATATATGAGTGTGTATATATAATTGTATATATATATATATATATATATATATATATATATATATATATATATATATATATATATATATATATATATATATATATATATATATATATATATATATATATATATATTTATTTATTTATTTATTTATTTATTTATATATTATATTATATATATATATATATATAAACTAAATATAAATATATAAGTGTTTGTTTAAAAAAAGAGATAAATCAGATGCTACTGTTCCTAATGAACAGTAGCAACTAATTGGCCGAAACCCCCTCCCAGCCTTTTCCCGCGAGGAGAAAGGCTTAAGCCTCGCGCACAGCTAACGCGATTTTTCCGAGATCAAAACTCATAAGAAATTGATATCTACCAAGATCAATTCAAATCTAGATCCTAACAAATCTAAGAGATGATTCACATCAATTCTACCAGTCCTAATCCAAACCCACCTTCGAATCCATCAAAAACCTACTCGGATTCAAATACTCCGCGTATATATATCGAGTAGTCGCAAGAGGGTTCTCCCAATAGAAAACTCCTCAAATCTTCACCTCAGCCCAAACCCTTCATCCCCAAGCTCCCCCACCTTTTGAAGAACACCCCTGACCTCCTGCAACCACCAGCACCATCGTTTGACATCAGGGAGACCCACGGAACTGACAATAACCCGAGCCACCTCTGTTCGAGTACACCGATAGGTACTCTCCTTCTCACTAATTTTTCTTCGATTCTACTCGATCGATTTACGATCCGTAAACAGATATAGCGACCTTGTATGACCCTCTTCAAGATCCTTTAGATGGATTTCGAAATGACCCTCTGACGTGCTCGAAAAATCGAGGCAAAGTCGGCCCAAATCTGTGCTAAAATCGAACAGTAAGCTTTCCTAAAACCTCGACTTGGAAGGTCGATTGCGGCCAACCACTGTATGTTTCAAAAAACTAATTGAGCACGATTACAGACAACATAACCATATATGAAACCCATCAATTATTTCCAATTAATCTATTTTCATGATCAGGATAAATTGGTTTAAAAAATCATAAAAAACCGTATTTAAAAATAGTAAAAAACTTTAGAGAACCCCCGATACGACGTATGTCCCGACAAATCGGGCGACGTGGTCGCACAATATACGCATCGAAAGGCGCGTATGGATGTTGCTGACGTGTGGGAACTGACGGAACTCGATTTTGTTGTGCTTGCGCGACGAAATCAGTGCGTATCCGTCGAGGTACCCTCGTATCGACCTTTTGCAAACTTGGCTATAACTTCGTGCACGTTCGTCGGATTGAAGCAAAACTTGCGCCAGCAGGACCATATCATTTTTCTGGTCCACTATGCCAAGTTTGGTCCGATTTTGAGAAGGTTGATCAAAACGCCTTTTTGGCGAGCCCGCAACCCGACCTAACGGGCGATTTTGTGCACGGCTCATCGGAATCCAAAATTGGACATACCTTTGGTTTCGTCTCTTCAAACCGGATCTGTAAACATGTAGTTTGATGACTTTAGAGACCGTAGACATTGGCACACGTTTTGGTGCAAAATGGGTCCAACTGCGGACATCATTTTGACCAAAAATTATGATTTTGTCCTTGTTCCAGAATTAGACTTTTGGACAGATATTTCCTAGGTATATCACTTATTCGGAGTACGTTCTCGGTGTTTATTTCAGCATTCGGAGTTGTTTGGAGATTGTGACATTTCTTTTGCTGACATTGTGATTCTTGGACTTGCCATCTTCGTACAACCAGGAAAGATACCGTGCCACCTTACTCTGTACATATTCTTATTTTTAGTTTTTATTTTCAGCATTTCTTATTTGTTATTATAAAAGGTGCGTCCAAGTCACACTTCGGTACAAGCGACTCTATCGGTCGTTTTCTAGCTTTTATTTATTTCTCTTGTATTGACTTAGTCTAGTGACCATCCATTATTGATGAGGTATTGGTATATCTCATACGGCCTTGACACTTGCTTTATCATGTGTTGTGAGTTACATGTAGAACATGTACCTGTGTAGTCGGCTGGCCACCTATATGTATGGAGCGTGCGACGGATAGGAATAACTGCCAGTAGAATTGCATACTAGAAGACTTGGCAGTTACTAGAGGTTCTTATTGGTCATGGAGATGACGATACTAGGCATTGGGTGGGAAGAACAATACCTGACGTATATATGGGCTTCGATTACACTTTTCTTGTAACCCAAAAGTTTCGCTGGAGATACGGATATGATTATCCTCTCAGGTTGGGCACTGACGTTCTTGAACGTTATGCGCTTGGTCACTGGTGCCCAAAAGGGGACTATACCGGATCCTATATTCAGCCAGGGCTCAGGCGTCGAAGGATTGTTTCTCAATTGCATATTCACAGTAGAATGGTCAGGAACCCTATTGCATGCATCCCCTTTCTTTTATATTATATATCACAGTTTAGATGGCATGGTGTTTTCTTGTATCTTGTTATGTCCCGCTGAGGACCTGGTTATCTCTCCAGGGTTAGACGAGTTTCTCCAGGAGTACGAAGCGGTACTGGATCCATCATATATTGATGACGAGACATCTTCTGCTGATTTCTAGATTATTCATTTATTGAGACATTAGTAGATATTTTTGCATCTCTTTTCTTTCTATTTTGCGGAGGTTGGACTCCGATCTTGTGAGACTATTTTTAAAGCTGTTTGTGACACTCCCGTTTCCTGTTATACGTATTTTCGTATGCATATACGAGATTTCTAGTATTTATCAGGTGGATCATAGTTAGACTTGTTTTGCTTAGCCTAGTCTTGGTTTAATCTTGACTTGGTTTATTTGATTGGTTTGGTTCAATTTGACTTGGTTTGGCTTGGCTTAGTTTGGTTTGAGATGGAGATGATTGATATATAACCCAACTCCTTATCTCTCTCTCCTCATTCATTTCTACATTTACTTCTTCATCTTCTTTATTTACTCCTCCTACCTACTAAGTCTTAGACAAGTACAACTTACTTCATGATGGATCTTCCATTTTATTGTTCTATCTTCTTCTCTACATGATTTTAAACATCTTTAGGACTTAGAGTTTTCGGTTTGGACGGATAGATTTTTGTAGATCTAAGTTTGTAGCTTTTTTCTGTTTTCTTGGGTTTTGATCTACCAAACTTCATTATTTTCAAGTTTTGATTATTTTATGTTGTAGAGAATTTGATTTTACTCAAAATAGACCTTTGAAAAGTTAGATTTTGACTTATTTTGAGGAAGTTATGGCCAAAATAAGATTTGAACATTTCTTAGTTCATCTGTCATGAATCTGGCAGGGACGATGAATAGTGCCGTATAGTACAGCCTGTCGCATAGTGCAGCTTGCCGCATAGTACCGCATGGTGATGCAGCCTGCCGTATAGTGTCGCATGGTGATGCAGCCTGCCGCATAGTGTCGCATGGTGATGCAGCCTACCGCATAGTGTAGCATGTCGTATAGTACTGCATGGTGATGCAACCTGTCGCATAGTACAGCCTGTCGCGTAGTGCCGCAGGAGGCTGCATAGTCCCGCAGAAGGCTGCATGCCGCATAAGGCCGCATAGTGCCACAGGAGGCCGTATAGTGCCGCAGGAGGCCGCATAGTGCTTATTTTGGCTATTTTTGGCTGTTTTATGTCCTATTTGGCTGAATTGTGGCGAGAATTTCTTCCAACTCCCAACATGAAAGTTGTAGATCTTTTTCTTAGCTTCAAGAATATGTTACTAGCTATTTTTATGCAAGTTTCTCTCATTCATGATAATGTGAGGATATGACACGATAGTGGCCCGTTAAGGCGCACTCTTAACAAGTAACAAGTAACTTGACATAATGATTCTTAATAGTGACCCGTCGTGGTGCACTCTTGACAAGTAACATGACATGATAGTGGCCCATCGTGGCGCACTCTTGATAAGTAAACCTAATATGATAATCTTGATATGCTGTTGTGACAGCTACCTTGACTTGCTAACTACTAGAAATAATCTATTATACGGCAACCTTAAAATGCCGTTAATAATGAAATTATTGCCACAAAAACACAAATATGGCAACAATTTGAAGTTGCCATAGCGTGCCGTAAAAGGTTGTGTCAGTGTTGCTTATTTACGACATCTTCCAATTATTGTCGTATAAGGGAACTAATTTACGGCAATTAATTGTTGCCATATAAGAAATCTTTTTGTTGCCTTTAAAGATGATTATTAATGTCAATATTTAGTTGCCGTAATTTCGAACAATATATGGCAATATATTATTATCATATCATCAGTCCATAAATGGTAAGATTATGTTGCAAAATATTGTATTTATTTTAATGGCAATATTTTGTTGTCGTAAACTACTAGTATTATATGGCATTATATATTGCCATATATTGCAATCCCATATGGCAATTCTTCGTTAGGCATGTCTTTATTGTCATGTTTGAGAACGTAAGGCAACTGCCGGATTCCATATTTGAAAATTTAATTTTTACTATTTATTGCCATGATCGATAAAATGTGACAATTAATAGATGCCAATATTTGAAATATCAACTAAATTCAATTGCCAAAATTTAAGTAGATCATTAACCAAATATTAAATATAGATAATAATTCAATTTGTACACTTTAAATAAAAAATAACTTCTAATTAAATATGGTAGATTCAGTACTACATCATTAATATTACATAAAACCAACTACACCAGAAATCCATACTTATCATATCCAACATTATGAGGCACAATTCCTCTTTCATATGAGGTTCAAAATTCAAATAGGTACTTGACACCCCCAACTTAAACTTAAATTTGTTGCCTCCTTGTTCCCTCCATATATATAACATGTCTGCAAAGATTTCTTTGATAGTTGTGGTGCGCCAATTCACAGCTATACAATCTTTATATACCCTGGTATGGATAAACAATAAAATTAGCCTATAGACCAAAAAATGTTAATAAAAAAAATTATATTTTAAGGTAGTGCAAATTTCTATGTTTCATTTGTTTTATATGAATGGTTACAACAGATGAAACTTGTATAAATATTTTATTTTAAGGATAAAAACTAATGGAATAATCTATTTACAACCAAACTAATTCATTGGCCTAAAACTGTTCTATTTGCAATGACAACCTCACATTTATAAAAATATGTTTGTGAAATATATGCAATTTCATCATTATAAATATTTTTCAAGTTTATTCTCATGCATGCATATATGGTTCTCAACTTTCCATAGATGTTTGTAAAAAAAATCTTCCATAGATTAATTAAAAGAATATTATGTGCATATATGCTTCTCAACCTTCCATAGATGGTTCTAAAACAATCTTCCATAGATAATTAAAATAATATTACATGCATATATGGTTCTCAACCTTCCACAGGTGGCTGTAAAAAAAATCTTTCATAGATAATTAAAATAATATTCTATGGATATTTGGTTCTCAACCTTCCAAAGATGTCTTTAAAAAAATCTTCCATAGATAATTAAAAGAATATTATATGCATATATGGTTCTCAGCCTTTCATATATGGCTGTAAAAAAAAAAATCTTAACCTTCCATAGATAATTAAAAGAATATTCTGATTCTAGTGAATCGAATCCTAAACAAAGAAAAAATTTATTTTATCTTCATGAATATATGGTAAAATATTCAATAGTATATTGTAGAACTATTAGGATGATAATCAAGTCAAAAACAAACCTAATTAATATTTAGAAAAATATTTACAAACTCATTATCAAAAAATTTATCAAATCTTATTTCCTCTAAATCTTTTTAGAAGAAGTGATAATAGAAGATTTGAAGGTTCAGGGTCCATGAGTAATGTAGAAAACTAAGGAGAAAAATTTCATCATGTGTTCCGGAGTAATTTAGTTGGAGAAAAATTTCACAATTTGATCAAACGCATTTATTAACCAAAAATTAGAACACAAAATAAAGCAACATTTTGAATAATTATCCATACCGATTAGTCGTCGATCACTCGGACTCGATGGCAGCAGAGACCTTATGCTAGAGGCACTTAGAACCCTAAATCCAAAACTTCTCGTTCCCAAAAGAAATCCACAAATGAAAAAAACAAAAAAAAAACAAAATAGAATTAGAGGTTAAAGAAATACCTAGGTTGAAGAAGGGGAAGAGAGATCTAGGTTGAAGGGGTAAAGAGACCAAAGTTTAAAGAGAGACCTAGATTGAGAGAGAATAGGAATTAGGATTTGGCAAAATAATAAAGGAGGGAAAATATTTCAACTTTTTATGTTCCCGCCGGTCTTATGTATAGACACGAATTTTTTTATTCTCATTAAACCACAAAAAAGTTTCCATAAGTAAAAAAATAAAATATTGCCATATTTATTTTGTTCATGGAGAAAAAATATATTACATATTTTGGGGCAATATTTTTTCCATAAACTAATTATTTTATGGCAATGTAAAATATTGCCACATTTGATTGTAATATATTATGTCACAAATCCAGCTTGTCATAATATATTGCGATCAAATATGGCACGCGTTATTGTTGCCATAAACGTTTCCATTAAACATGGCATGCGTCCTTATTGCCATATAAAGTGTGACAATTATAGGCAACATTATTTGCTGCCATAAACAAACTTGTGTATTAAGGCAATAATAATGTTGCCGTATTATGACTATATTATATGGCAACATCTTATGTTGCCATAAGACGTTGCCGTAAAATATGCTTTTTCTTGTAGTTATATGGCAACATCTTATAAATAACTCTTGTCATGACACCGTGGGTGTTTGTGCTTGTATAAGCTACATGTCTCGTCTTGTATCATGTCTAGGATATGAATTCCTGGTTACCACGGTCAGGGATTTATACTGAATCTGACTAGGATAATGACTAGATTGATCAAGTAGTTCATGAAAAGATTTCCCAGCTACAGGCAGTTCCGTTATCTGGGCGCTTTAATTGAACTTTTAGCCTGCCATCGAGTAGGGCACATTTCCAGCACACTGTCATGTGTTGTACCCCTAAGTCACCTAATCCAACTCTTTTAACTTGTGACCGGATAACCTGGATTAAGTCTGCAGGGCTTGTGGCTATTGGAACATCTCAATGCATCTTGCTAGTAACTAGGCTTGTGATAACCCTAGTTAGTTAAGGTATCAAGCCGTACTCATTGCTTGGCCGTGATTGATGGATGGAGTCCAGTCTAGTCTTGTCTAGACAGTGCCACTATATGGTTACTTCAGTGCATTTACTGTTATGCTTTGCCTTATCGATAATCGGTCAGGGACTTTCTGTTCAGGTGAAGGGTTACAACCCCGATCCTTGTCTGATTTACGGGTTGTAACTTGGTTACCGGAATAGTTCCTTATTTACCTTATCGTTTATCATCCTAAATTCTTTAACTCATGTCTTTTATTATCCTTTATGTCTCATGTGCTAATATGCTGGTTTTAGTTCTTAAGTGAAGCCTCCCTTGTGGCACTTGCTCTTTCTAGGGTCTGACCCAGCTGGTTTTGTATGGCCAGATTTCGAAGTAGCACCCGAGGATCTTCCAGCCTTCCAGCCAGATGGTACACACTAGACGCAATCCTGGCAACGAGTGGGTTTTATTTTGCTCTTCCACTCTATTGTAAATTATTTTTTTGAGACGTTTAGCCGCCGAGCAAGTGTTAGCTCGTGTTAAATTTATATTTCTGTCTGCCTAAGGGCTGTAACATGATTCACAAAACCTAGGGTTGATCATGTATGACTTAAACTCTTGCTAGTCTTCGCATTTTGTACGACTAGCTTTATGATCATCTGAATATGTAATATTTGGGACGCCTTACTTTGTATGTCTGACGATCTACCATCTTGTTCCATTACTTGCTTGCTTGAGATTGAGACACTAGGCTTGTTCTTAACCATAAGTGACTGTTGGCTTGTAGTAAACCCTCATGCATCTAGACAGCCGTGACCATATTACGAGGTGGGATTCACTTCAATATACGTAGCTGGCTGTGTCTGTCCCCCTCTCTCCAGTATTTTGGTTTTGGGGCATGACACGGTTTAAGTGGTGGCCCATGCAGGTCTTGTAAATCAAGATATGTGAGGGTTTCAGTGAATAGATGTCTCAATCAGCACTCGCCCTTGATCTCTACTTGTGTCTTCTAATCTTTTCTAAATCTTGACCTGATCACATATTTATATCCTCGATCTATCATGGTCCTTCCTTATTGTTCCCCATTTCGTTTCTTCAGCGGCTTTGTTCCTGGTCCTACCGATCAGCAAGGTGGAGCACCTTCAGTGGACCAACAGCAACCTGGAGACCAAGCCCAGCACTCTGGAGCGGCCTCCCGAGTCATGCATTCCGGGGATCCAGAGCCCCTAATTCAGCCAGTCCAGCCTGTAGAGCCTGACAATGGAACCCTGGTGGGTCTCATCTGGGAATTGCTTGCATCTCAAGATCGTCGGGGCGATGTCCTGCACCAGACAGTACAAGATGCCATGGACAGAGTTGATTACCAAGGGAACAACACGGCCAACAGCTTCAAGCATTTGAACCCTCATTTCTTTGACGGCACTGAAGATGCTATCACTGCTGATGCATGGCTTCATGACACAGAGGTTATCCTGGAAGCAGCTAGGATTCTTGAGGAAGAGAAGGTGGCCATTGTGCGCCTACAGTTATTGGACTTAGCCCGCAGCTGGTGGGCGATGCTAGCAGTTGGATTACCGAAGCCCGTCTCATGGGCGGTATTCAACAAGTTCCAAACCAAGTACTTCGACGCAGTAGCTAGGTATAATCTGCAGACGAGATTCACCAATCTTAAGCAGATGGGCAGGACGGTCGATGGATATGCGGCCGAGTTTTCTAGACTCAGTCGGTTTACTCCTACCTTGGTAGCAACCGAATTGGATCAAGCCCAGCAATTCCAACAGGGGCTCCACCTAGAGATTATCATATCAGTGGAGCAGTTTGAGCACCAGACGTTTGATACCGTCTTGCGAGCAGCGAAAAGGCACGAGTATACTTCGCAGAGGATTGTAGATAGAAGTGGAGGACAGAAGAGGTCTCATGGGCAGATGTCCCTGTCTTCAGCACCAGCCCCTACAGCTAGGGCTTTGACTATTAGAGCTCCTAGGAGGACGATCACAGTTTCGTCAGTTCAGCACTCGACGCCGGCGTATCCTCAGCAACAGAAGCAGAAGCAGTCTTCTGCAATGGGCTACACTCATTGTGGGAAGCCAGGACATGTAGTATCAGAGTGTCGCAGAGCACAGGGATTGTGCTTAGCTTGTGGGGCACCGGATCCCAAGATAGGGTCTTGTCCGAATAGAGCCAGTTCATCGTCATCAAACCTAACCAGTCCATTGGTTAGGGATCCAGCACCAGTGCAGCAGCAGTACCAGCCTTTGAGGCCATTATCGCCTCAGGCTCAATAGTTTGCCCGAGCTCAGAATCAGAACAGACAGAGAGGTCACCAGCAGAGGGGACCAGCACCCAGAGGGCAAGGTCAGGCTATGGCTTTGACCGTAGAGGAAGAGTTAGCTTCAGGTGAGGTGGTGGCAGGTACCATTCTCGTCAACTCTTTTCCAACAATAATATTATTTGATTCAGGTGTATCGCATCATTTACGTCTGCACGATTCGCAACACGGATATGACTGGAGCCCGAGTCATTATCAGTAAGGCTCAATATACTTACTGGTAATGGTCTTGTGGGAGTAGATTTTTGATGGTCGATTATGATGTGGTCCTAGGAATGGATTGGTTGAAGGAGCAATACGCAAGAATAGACTGCCATATTGGCAGGATTATTTTTGGTATTCCCGGCGAACTGAAGTTTTTATTTTCCAGGGGTGAAGTAGAACCTTCTCCCCTAGTATTGCGGATGGCAGTAGCAGTGGCAGATCAATTTCCAGAGTGGTTGAAGAGTTCCCAGACGTGTTCCCCGAAGAGCTTCCAGGCATGCCTCCAGAGAGAGAGAGATAGAGTTCATCATTGATTTACTTCCAGGGACGACACCAGTGTCATGGGAGTCTACAGGATGGCACCTTCAGAGTTAGAGATCTTGTACAAGATGATTGAAAAACTCAGAACCAAGGGATTCATTCGTGCTAGTGGATCACCTTGGAGAGCCCCGATACTTCTTGTGAAAAAGAAGGATGGTACGTCAAGATTATGTATTGATTATCGTACCTTGAACTCTATAACAGTCAAGAATAGATATCCTCTACTAAGGATAGATGATTTATTTAATCAACTTAGAAGAGCGGCAGTATTCTCGAAGATTGACTTGCGATCAGGGTACCATCAGATCAGAGTCAGAGAGCAAGACATCCCGAAGACAGCGTTCAGATCCAGATATGGACATTGGGAGTTCCTTATTATACCATTTGGAGCGACCAATGTGCCAGCCGTATTCATGGACCTCATGAATCGTATCTTCATGCCTTATTTGGATCAGTTTGTGATAGTGTTTATAGATGACATCTTAGTCTATAGCAAGAGTGAGGTAGAGCATGAGCAGCATCTTCGTGTAGTTCTTCAGATTCTCAGGGAGCACCAGTTGTATGCAAAGTTCAGTAAGTACGAATTTTGGCTTGATCGTATTTCATACTTAGGTCACATCATCACCAGAGGTAGAGTAGAAATAGACCTCCAGAAGATAGTGGCTATAGAGTCATGGCCAGTTTCCAGTACCGTCGCAGAAGTTTGGAGTTTGCTAGGATTGGCTGGCTATTATCGACGGTTTGTATCAGACTTCGCTCGAATTTCAATACCATTGACGCAGTTAACCCGCAAGAATGTGCAGTTTGCTTGGACAACATAGTGTCAGAGTTCATTTGAGAAGTTGAAGCAGAGATTGATAACGGCCCCCATTCTCACGCTTCCAGATGGGACTGGAGGATTTTCAGTCTATTATGATGCTTTCGGCAGAGGATTGGGATGCATCTTGATGCAGCATGGTAAGGTATTCTCTTATGCGTCACGTCAGCTTCGTGACCATGAGAGGAATTATCCTACCCATGACTTGGAATTAGCAGCAGTAGTTTTTCCATTGAAGCTTTGGAGGCATTATTTATATGGAGATTGGGTGAAGATTTTCACCGACCACAAGAGTTTGAAGTATGTGTTTACCCAGAAGGATCTTAATATGCGTCAGAGGAGATGGCTAGAGCTACTCGTGGACTATGACATCAACCTACAGTATCATCCTGGAAAGGCCAACGTAGTAGCAGATGCATTAAGCAAAAGAGCTGGAGTTTATTTTCTAACAACACAGCCAAAGTTATTAGCAGATCTTCAGAAGATGGGTATTGATATAGTTCTCCCTACTAATGTGACATTGATGGCAAGCATGCAAGTTCAGCCCAGCATAGTTGAGAGGATCAAGGTGGCACAATCAGCAGATTCCAAGCTTTAGCGGCTCATAGCAAAGTGTGAAGCAGGACGGAAAGCAGAGTTAAGTATTCACAAAGATGGTACTCTTCGACATGGGAGACATCTTTGTGTACCAAGTGGTAATATTAGACATGAGATCATGGCAGAGGCTCACAGTTCTCAGTATTCAATTCATTCCGGTGGCACGAAGATGTACCGAGATATCCGTCAGCATTTTTGGTGGAATGGCATGAAGAGGAAGATAGCCCGGTTTGTCTCTCGTTGTTTAGTTTGCCAACAAGTTAAGGCTGAACATCAGAGACCAGCTGGACTTCTTCAACCTTTACCGATCCCAAAATAGAAATAGGAGCACATTACCATGGATTTTATGACTGGGTTACCTAAATCCCCAGCTGGAAGAGATGCTATATGGGTTATAGTTGACAGACTCACCAAGGTAGCTCATTTTATCCCTTTCAGAATTGGCCAGTCGACGGATCAGCTTGCAGAGATGTACCTCAGACAGATTATCAGATTGCATGGAGTGCCAGTTAGTATCATATCAGACAGAGATTCAAGATTCACATCACACTTTTGGCAGAGTCTTCAAGAGAGCTTGGGGACTCGTCACAAGTTCAGTTCAGCTTATCATCCGCAGACAGATGGTCAGTCAGAACGCACGATCCAGACTCTTGAAGATATATTGCGGTCATGTACACTCGGCTTCGGTGGTTCGTGGAAAGATCACCTGCATCTCATGGAGTTCTCCTATAACAACAGTTTCCAGACCAGTCTCTAGATGGCACCCTTTGAAGCACTGTATAGTAGGAAGTGCATATCACCTTTAGCTTGGGATGATGTCGACGAGAGACAAATGCTTGGTCCAGAGATGGTTACGCAGACAATCGAGGTGGTCAAACAAGTCAGAGATCATCTTCGAGTTGCCCAAGATCGACAGCGCCATTTGGCCGATTCTCATCGACGTCCCCTTGAGTTTTCAGTCGGCGACCACGTGTTCCTTAGGATCTCGCCTACCCGTGGCGTCATTCGATTCGGCATGCGGAAAAAGCTTAGTCCTAGGTACATAGGGCCGTTCGATATTCTAGAGCGAGTAGGTGATGTGTCCTATCGTCTCGCTTTTCCGCCGTCGTTACGTGAGGTGCATGATATCTTCCATATATCACAATTACGATGGTATATCCCAGATTCGAGTCATGTCCTTGATCATTCAGAATTGGTTGTTGGTATCAACCTTTCGTATGAGGAAAGATCCGTATCCATATTGGACCGAAGGGAGAAGGTACTCAAGAACAAGACTATTAGTTTAGTCCGTATTGCTTGGGGTCACCACTCTTTGGGTGAGTCAACGTGGGAGCGTGAGGATGATATTCGCTTGCGATATCCACACCTGTTTGACTCATAAGGTATAATGTCTTCCTTATGCCTTATGCTTTTAATTCCTTACTTGCATGAATGATTGCTTGATTGACTGCTAGTCGTAGCTTGCTTATGATTAATATAGCTTGCCCCAACATCTCTAGCCTCTTGATTAAATTTCAAGGATGGAATTCTTTTAAGGTGGGTAGATTTGTCACTCCCGTTTCCCGTTATACGTATTTTCGTATGCGTATACGAGATTTCTGGTATTTATCAGGTAGACCGTAGTTAGACTTGTTTTGCTTAGCCTAGTCTTGGTTTAATCTTGACTTGGTTTATTTGATTGGTTTGGTTCAATTTGACTTGGTTTGGCTTGGCTTAGTTTGGTTTGAGATGGAGAGGGTTGATATATAACCCAACTCCTCTCTCTCTTCTCATTTATTTCTACATTTACTTCTTCTTCATTTACTCCTCCCACCTACCAAGTCTTAGACAAGTACAACTTGCTTCATGATG
Source organism: Iris pallida (assembly GCA_029216955.1). Classification (NCBI taxonomy): domain Eukaryota; kingdom Viridiplantae; phylum Streptophyta; class Magnoliopsida; order Asparagales; family Iridaceae; genus Iris; species Iris pallida. Next base: position 264,308 of record JANAVB010011400.1, read on the forward strand.
GATCTTCCATTTTATTGTTCAATCTTCTTCTCTACATGATTCTAAGCATCTTTAGGACTTAGAGTTTTCGGTTTGGACGGATAGATTTTTGTAGATCTAAGTTTGTAGTTTTTTTGGTTTTCTTGGGTTTTGATCTACCAAACTTCATTATTTTCAAGTTTTGATTCTTTTATGTTGTAGAGAATTTGATTTTACTCAAAATGGACCTTTGAAAAGTTAGATTTTTACTTGTTTTGAGGAAGTTATGGCCAAAATAAGATTTGAACATTTCTTAGTTCATCTGTCCTGAATCTGGCAGGGACGATGAATAGTGCCGCATAGTGCAGCCTGCCGCATAGTGCCGTATGGTGATACAGCCTGCCGCATAGTACAGCCTGCCGCATAGTGCCGCATGGTGATGCAGCCTGCCGTATAGTGCAGCCTGCCGCATAGTGCCGCAGGAGGCTGCATAGTACCGCAGAAGGCTGCATAGTGCCGTATAAGGCCACATAGTGCCGCAGAAGGCCGTATAGTGCCGCAGAAGGCCGCATAGTGCCTATTTTGGCTGTTTTATGTCCTATTTGGCTGAATTGTGGCAAAAATTTCTTCCAACTCCCAACATGAAAGTTGTAGATCTTTTCCTTGGCTTCAAGAATATGTTACTGGCTATTTTTATGCAAGTTTCTCTCATTCATGATAATGTGAGGATATGATACGATAGTGGCCCGTTAAGGCATACTCTTAACAAGTAACAAGTAACAAGTAACTTAATATGATGATTCTTGATAGTGACCCGTCGTGGTGCACTCTTGACAAGTAACATGACATAATAGTGGCCCGTCGTGGCGCACTCTTGATAAGTAAACCTAACATGATAATCTTGATATGCTGTTGTGACAGCTACCTTGACTTGCTAAATAACTCTTGTCTTGACACCGTGGGTGTTTGTGCTTGTATAAGCTACATGTCTCGTCTTGCATCATGTCTAGGATATGAATTTCTGGTTACCACGGTCAGGGATTTATACTGAATCTGACTAGGATAATGACTAGATTGATCAAGTAGTTCATGAAAAGATTTTCTAGCTACAAGCAGTCCCGTTATCTGGGCGCTTTAATTGGACTAGTAGCCTGCCGTCGAGTAGGACACATATCCAGCACACTGTCATGTGTTGCACCCCCAAGTCACCTAATCCAACTCTCTCAACTTGTGACCGGATAACCTGGATTAAGTCTGCAGGGCTTGTGGCTGTTGGAACATCTCAATGCATCTTGCTAGTAACTAGGCTTGTGATAACCCTAGTTAGTTAAGGTATCAAGCCATACTCATTGCTTGAACGTGATTGATGGATGGAGTCCAGTCTAGTCTTGTTTAAACAGTGCCAGTACATGGTTACTTCAGTGCATTTACTGTTATGCTTTACCTTATCGATAATCGGACAGGGACTAAGTTCTGTTCAGGTGAAGGGTTACAACCCCGGTCCTTGTCTGGGTTACGGGTTGTAACTTGGTTACCGGATCCTTAGTTATCTTATCATTTATCATCCTAAATTCTTTAACTCGTGTCTTTTATTATCCTTTATGTCTCATGTGCTAATATGCTGGTTTTAGTTCTTAAGTGAAGCCTCCCTTGTGGCACTTGCTCTTTCTGGGGTCTGACCCAACTGGTTTTGTATGGCCAGATTTTGAAGTAGCAGACGAGGATCTTCCAGCCTTCTAGCCAGATGGTGCACACTAGACACAACACTGGCAACGAGTGGGTTTTATTTTGCTCAAAACCAAAAAACTACTGGATGAAAGAATATATCATTACTATTCATCAAAATATTAAAGCACTATTTATCAAAATATCCCATCCTATCCGACAGTCGAATTTTGGCATATTTTTGTCGGAAGATCCGGATTATCACATCAACTTCTTGCCTCGGGTAAAAAGGCCATTCGGATGTCATAAATTTTTGAGGGATTATCCAAAAGGTTGGAATTTCTTTTCTTAGAGAAAATTTCGAGTTCAACATTCTACATGCTGGTCCTAACACAGGTCTGTGGCAATGCCAATATGTATTCTAACAGTCTCAAATAATATAAAATAATCACAATCAATAAAACTCAATAGATCATAAAATACTCGTGTATCCATATACAAATACGAGTCTCATAGCCATGTAGACTAATCTAATAAAACTTAGTCTTACCAACAACTAAATGAGCTTCATGAAAAGTTGTAATGATTCTCTTGCTACCAACGGGCATTTTAGATTATGGACTTAGATCCTAAGGAGCTTACGTTGGCTAGAACTCTAAGAGAGTTAGCTCCGTTGTATCTAGTCTCATTGTGGATAGATCCATAATTATAGCTTCAACAAAATCTTTTATAGTTTCAACGAGAAGCTTATGTAGCTTTCCGGGAAGCTACTACAGGGATAGAAGTGACAAAGGCCGGAGCATGAGGAGTCATGAATAAGACTTTCTTGTGCTTGCATACTGAGGTAGGGCTTTGACTGCCGTAAGAGATTGTTTGTTCGAACTTCTGTTAGTCAAACTCTATGACCAACTTTTCGATAGTAGACCCGAAGGTCTTGATGCCCGATTGCAACACAATCTTCTCATTGGCGGAGAAGGTCATCGCCAGCAAAGTCCATTTAATTTTTGTACAAATTTTTTGAAAAAAAGATAAACTTGTATTGATTTGTAGACAAATTACAACTCTTCAACGAGAGCTTATAATGAATCTCTACAACTAAAAGAATGCTGGGAAAGTGTGATGGTAGACATCTGATTAGCACGATCACTTTGGTCCGTTGAGGATCCGAACTCGAGACTTGATCTTCTTCTTCTTTGCTAATAGAATATATGGGTTGTTATCAAATTCTTCTAAACGTTGAGATTATACGCCGAGTTTAAAGCAAATGGATTTCTAGATTACTTAATAAGCAGAGGGAAAGCTCCCTCCCCCCTATCTCTTTTCTCTATTTAGACAATAGAATGTCCTCTTTCTCTATTTAGTCCAGGAGCTATTTATATATTGTAGGGGTGGTAAATCCCATGTAACAGCTCATACAACGTAGTAGAATCCTATAGTAAGGCTAGCTGTGTGGCTAAACAACGTTCAAGCTCACAACGGAATTGAAAATTAGGCTAACTCGCTATAATGTGAGCCTTAATGACCTATAAGTGCCTCCATTCCCTACGGGAATTATGGGCATAATGGCCCATTATTTATGATAGTAATAACCACTAAATTCATCGACAATTACTTCATATATCCTCATTTGGAATATGTCAAGCAACCTTTAGTCCATATATATGCATTAGATTTAGCGTTGCATGATACTGGATAGCTACAACGATGCTGGGACTACAACGAGGCCAGCCTCGCTGGTTAAAAGCCAACGATGGTCACACGGGACTATCCGTACATGGTTGATAAGCTTGCTTTTAGAGTGGAGCCAGAATCTTGCTTGGTTAGCGGAGCTAGTCCATAGGTTTTTTAACGTCATATAGATAACAAAGTTAACATCCCTTTAATAAGGTTTTAGCCCACATTGGGCTTAGATGGGTACAATAGGGTACAAATGTCCATTTAACCCTATGTTGATTTTGTGTGAGTTTGAATTATTTGGATTTTGACCTTTTGCGTATCAACACATAGATAAACCAAAAGTTGACATGAACCTGACCCGACCAAAATACGACACGATTTGACTAGAGCCAAAATTTACCCAACTCAGCTAGATTTATATTATATAATTTTAGTGAGATTATATGCTAAAAAATATTATATTCCTAGTAATTTATTGTAATATTAATAGATTAATTATATATTCATAGAAATACTATGTTTATATCAAACTCATATTATCTGAAAATTTGAAGAAAGAGAATATTATTTTCAGGAATATGAAATCCCTACGAGTATCAAAACTCGCATACCAAATAGCCCCGATAAAAGTTGGGTACAAGTGTATACCATGATATGTACCCTACCCATTTTGATGTTAGATTCTTTTGAGAGCCTGAACCTACATGTCTAATGTCTAGTGGTCTTGGGTCCAAATAATAACATATATCTATTTTATACAATATATTATTTGGTGTTTGCAATTAATATATTGTAGTTAGAAACGGCTAATTATAAAGGCACATAAAAATGTTATCGGGGCTATCCCATTTGAAAGTTTGATTTATTTACAAGTTTGTCATTGAAAAAATTGATCAGAGTATCCTATTGATTGGTATAAAAGTCACTTTTTATTTTTATTTTTGCTCTTCTTCTTCCTCAACTCATCCAAGAAGAAGAAGAACAAGAAGAACAAGAAGAAGAGAAGAAGAAGAGAAGAAGAAGAACAACAACAACAAAAATGTTGGATGTGTTTTCTTCTCATTTTCTTCTTCTCCATCATTTTCATCCTCACTATCTCCAAGTACAATGGGGTTTAAACCCTAATTTTTTTTTCCATTTCGAATTTCGATTTCAATTGATGGAGAAGAAGAAAATGAGAAAAAAACATCCAAAAATTAAACCCTAATTTTCTTCTCATTTTCAATTTTGATGGCACCCAGAGGCTCCTCATAATGTACAAACCCTAATATTGGTGGAAACCCTAATATTGCTGTTCAACTAGTGCCAAACAAGGATTGCCCAATTTTTCTGGCTGTCCTATAAACTGAATGGATTGCCAGAAAACTAGGCAATCCTAATTCACAGCATGTGAACACAAAGGACTGTCCAGTTTTCTGGCAGTCCTTACTGCATGTAGGGACTGCCAGAAAACTGGACACTCCTTTGTGTTCACATGCTGTGAATTAGGATTGCCTAGTTTTCTGGTAGTCCATTCAGTTTGTAGGACAGCCAGAAAATTGGACAGTCCTTGTCGACGCGGAGTTTTCTCGTTCGTGCATACTTGGGTTTAATTTAAATGGATAAATTTTCCACTCTGAATGTAGTTTAATTCAAATGGACTACAAACAATTGAAATAAATAATGTAATGGATGTTTGAATTTTTTAAATTAATTTCTAGGATTTTGGAAATAAATAGAGAAAGAATTTGGGTGCCGTCGGTCTTCTTGAGAAGAGGAGGATGGTGGAGGAGAAGAGGAAGATGTTGGAGAAGAAAAGATTATAACTTCTTGCTTGGGGATGGAAGGAATGGTGGAGAAGAAGAAGAAGAAGAAGAAGAAAAGAGAGAAGTTAGGGTTTTGGAAGAGAGAGAAGGATATTTGGAAATTAATGGAAAACTATGAGTTTGGGAAGGGGGGGGGGGGGGGGGGGGTTGAGTTTGGGCACTAACCTTCAATGATAAACTAAAAAAAATGGACTGTTCTGAATAAAATCTCCCAAAACTTGGACTAGTTCCAATCCGAACTAGTTCTGATAACATTTTGATGTGCCTTTATAATTAACCTTAGAAAAAACCAACCTACATTTCAAATGGAAACTAAATTAATCCGAAGGACCACCGAAAATTTGAACAACGAGACCCTTTCTTAAAAATAAAAGATATAGTTAAAATAAAGATAAAAATAAAGGACCATTTCTTAATGGAGCTATATGGGCACTAACTAACCCATTCCTTCATAGACCTATGATGGGCTCGAACATACCTATATGGGCTCTAACACGCATATTCTTAATGGACCAATAATAATTAAACGTCATAACGTTGAAGCGACAAACGAACCTGACCTTATAAAAAAGGAAAACTTTCTATTCCAGAAGGATCATCATCAGATCTCATCGGCGACCATGGCTTCCGACCACCTCTCCGACGCCGGCATTGATGGCGGAGACGAGAGAGAAGAAGAAGAGGAAGAGGAAGAAGAGGAGGAAGAAGAGGAAGACGAAGAGGAGGAAGAAGAGGAGGAGCCGAGATTGAAGTACCAGAGAATGGGAGGGAGCCTCCCGTCCCTCCTCTCCACTGACGCCGCCGCCTCCATATCCATCGCCGAGCGGATGATCGCCGTTGGAACCCACGACGGCACCGTTCATATCCTCGATTTCCAGGGCAATCAGGTCTGATCCCTCCCCCCTCTTTCGTTTGTTTATTCGTTCTTGATTCTTGATTGTTTTCCCATCGGCGTCAGTCGGAATTGGCAAATAATGATAATTTTGTAGCAAGATTAAATCTTTCCATAGAACATGGAATGAAGCACAGCACAGCACAGCACATAATATTCTCCAGTAACCAAGGAAAATGATCGTCCTCAATCGATCAATAATAACAACTTTGGGACAAGCTCAATTATTTCCTTCTCGAGGCCTTTGTTTAAATACAAAGTGACATTGCCTCTTAATTATGTTATGTGTGACCACTAGAATAATGGGTTCTCTCTTCTTATGTAGGGCGACCAATGTCAACTTTTAATTACCATCTTTAGATACAATTTTTTCGTCCGCTCTTACCATGTGCGAAACCCTAGAGTCAAGGATACAATTACATGTAAAGAATATATAACAAAAGTTCTCATTCCTAAGCTTGCCTAATTTGAGAACTGAGTGATATGTCTGATTTCATAATCTTGTCGATCACGTCTTATAAATATCTTGTTGGTTTTGTTCAAATTTCGTATTCATGCCAATTCAATTCAATTACATGATTTGAGTACTAGAACTAATAAAAATGTCACTTCCCCCCCTTTCATACCATATTCTTTATTGAACATTTCTGAGCTCCCTTTTTGATGTTATGAACCGTCTACTCGGAGTTATGGTTTCCTTCCCTCTTGGCACTTCGCGTCTACTCCACACTATGATGTTAATGACATCTATAACTCTACATAAACTAAGAATCAGTGTTGCCTTGTTTCTCCTTGGTACTTGATTTCTTTTGCGCACAATATGGTAGCTTAAACTATCTTTCTCTTGTTGAATTGAATACCATATTGCAATTGGATAGCTTACAGTGACCGTAATTCTACTTCTACAAGACAGTAGATAACAAGTGATGCTCTTTGTTGTATAATATATTATTTTCTCTGTTAGGGTTCACAAATCTCTTTAACTACCATTTCACTTGAAAATTGGGGTGCCAAGAATTGCGAGTTTGAGCCGATGAGAAGAAGGAAACGGAAGAGAAGTCGAGGGAAAAATTAGGAAGAATGTCATTCCCCTAAACTGGAATATCCAAATTTCGTAGCATTACATAATCTACAGAAAGAAAAAGTCAATGGCTACAGTTCTCGTAAGATTCAAACTATTACACTTGCATGTCAAGTACGGAAATTGATACTATTGAGTGCTTTAGCAAGGAAACGATAGATTCATGACAAATATACGGGAAAGGAGAAAAAACTAGAGAGAGAGAATCCTATTTCTTCTATCAAGTGGGTTACTGTCACTCCCGTTTTTCGTTATACGTATTTTCAGTATACGAATACGAATTTTTGACATTTATCAGGTGGATTGTAGTTAGACTTGTCTTGCTTAGCCTAGTCTTGGTTTAATCTTGACTTGGTTTATTTGATTTGGTTTGGTTCAATTTGACTTCGTTTGGCTTGACTTGGTTTGGTTTGAGATGGAGAGGGTTGATATATAACCCAACTCCTTCTCTCTCTCCTCATTCACTTCTTTATTTACTTCTTCATCTTCTTTATTTACTCCTCCCACCTACCAAGTCCTAGCCAAATGCAACTTGCTTCATGATGGATCTCAAGTTTTATTGTTCCATTCTTTTCTTTACTTGATTCTAAGCCTCTTTAGAACTTGGAATTTTTAGTTTCCATGGATAGATTCTTGTAGATCTAGAGTTAAAGTTTTTCTTGTTTTTTTTGATTTTGATCTCTAAAAACTTGGTATTTCCAAAAACTAATAGTTTTATGTTGTAGAGAATTCAATTTCATGCAGTTTTGGCTTTTATTTCGCTTGATTTCGACTTCGGATGAGGAAGTTATAGCTATGGCAAGTTTTCGGAACTTTCATGGCTGAACTTGCTGTTAGGGATGATGACCCCCATGCGCCCAGGAGGCCATGCGCCGTGAAGTTCCGGCAACGCATTCTTTGACTCCGAGAGTGTCATGCGCGTAGTCTTCCTACACGCATGTACTGAAGATGCAGCGTGAGTTTCTGATGCGCGGATGCATAGGAATTCTGATGCGCGGATGCGCAGGAATTCTGATGCATGGATGTGCTGATGCAGCGGATGCGCAGGAATTCTGATGTGCTGATGTGCTGATGTGCGGATGCGTAGGAATTCTGATGCGCAGATGTGCAGGAATTCTGATGAGCGGATGCGCAGGAATTTTCATGCGCCGAAATTGCATTATTTTGCTGTTTTTGTCCGTTTAAGCTGTTTTGTAGCTAGAATCTCAAAAAACTCAGAACATGAAAGTTGTAGATCTTTGTCTCGGCTTCAAGAATCTTCTTGTCTTACTTTAATCAGGGTTCATATGTGACTTATGGTTTCATTCTCATATGGGTGTTCTCGATTTTCTTTGCATGTTTTATATACTTGACCTAAATTACGGCGACCCGACTTGACACTTGATGGTCTTGAGCTAGTAACTTGAATCTGGCACGAACATGATAACATGAACACGACATGATAACTTTTGATAGTCACCCGTCGTGGTGCACTCTTGACATGATAAGTAACCTGACATGACATGATAATTCTTGATAGTGGTCCGTCGTGACGCACTCTTGACATGATAAGTAACCTGACATGACATGTTAATTCTTGATAGTGGTCCGTCTGACGCACTCTTGACATGATAAGTAACTTGACATGACATGATAATCTTGAACGCTGTTGCGACAGCTACCTGGACTTGCTAAGTAACTCTCGTCTTGACACCGTGGTTGATTCTCTTGGTTGTGCCTGTACAAGCTCATGTCTCGTCTTGCATCATGCCTAGGACATGGATTCCTGATTACCACGGTCAGGGATTTATACCGAATTTGACTAGGGTAATAACTAGATTGATCAAGTAGTTCATAAAGAGATTTTTCAGCTACATGCAGTCCCGTTATCTGGACACTTTAATTGGACTTGAAGCCTGCCGTCGAGTAGGGCACATTTCCAGCACACTGTCATGTGTTGCACCCCCAAGTCACCTAATCCAACTCTCTCAACTTATAACTGGATAACCTGGATTAAGTCTGCAGGGCTTATGACTGTGGTAACATCTCATTGCATCTTGCTAGTAATTAGGCTTGTGATAACCCTAGTTAGTTAAAAGTATCAAGCCGTACTTGTTGCTTGGCCGTGATTGATGGATGGAGTCCAGTCTAGTCTTGTCTAGACAGTGCCAGTTCAGGATTACTTCAGCACATTACTGTTATGCTTTACTCTTGTCGATAAATGAGTGGAGATTAAGCTCTGTTCAGGTGAAGGGTTACAATCCCGGTCCTTGTTTGGTTTACGGGTTGTAACTTGATTATCGGAATAGTTCCTTAGTTATCTTATCGTTTATCATCCTGATTTCCTTAACCAATGTATTTCATTATCAATTATGTCTTTATGTGCTAATATGTTGGTTTTAGTTCTTAAGTGAAGCCTTCCTTGTGGCACTTGCTCTTTCTGGGATCTGATCCAGCTGGTTTTGTATGGCCAGATTTCGGACTAGCTTCCGAGGATCTTCCAGCCTTCCAGCCAGATGGTGAACACTAGACGTAACCCTGGCAACGAGTGGGTTTCTTTTGCTCTCCTACTCTATTATTGTAAATTATTCTTTTGAGGCGTTTAGCCGCCGAGCAAGTGTTAGCTCGTGTTAAAACTTTATTTCTGTCTGCCTAAGGGCTGTAACATGATTGACAAATCCTATGGTTGATCATGTATGACTTAAACTCTTGCTAGTCTTCGCATTTTGTACGACTAGCTTCATTATCATCTGAATATGTAATGTTTGGGACGCCTTACTTGTATGTCTGATGATCTTATATCTTGTAACAATTACTTGTTTGCTTAAGATTGAGACACTAGGCTTGTTCTTGACCATAAGTGACTGTTGGCTTTTAGATAAACCCTAATGCATCTAGACAGCCGTGACCGTATTGCGAGGTGAGATTCACTTCAAGGTACGTAGCTGGCTGTGTCTGTCCTACGCTCTCCAGTATTCTGGTTCTGGGACGTGACACGGTTTAAGTGGTGGCCCATGCAGGTCTTGTAAATTAAGATGTGTGAGGGTTTCATTGAATAGATGTCTTAATCAGCATTCTCCCTTGATCTCTACTCGTGCTTTTCGATCTTCTTGAAATCTTGACCTGAATACATGCTTATATCCTTGGTCTATCTCGGTCCTTCCTTATTGTTCTCCATGTCGTTTCTTCAGCGGCATTGTTCCTGGTCCTACCGATCAGCAAGGTGGAGCACCTCCAGGGAACCAGCAACAAGTGAACCAACAGCAACCTGGGGACCTCGCCTAGCACTCCGGAGCAGCATCCCGAGTCATGCCTTCTGGGGATCCAGAGCCACCAGTTCTGCCAGCTCAGCCTGCAAAGCCTGATAATGGATCCCTGGTGGGGCTTATTAGGGAATTGCTTGCATCTCAAGATCGTCGGGGCGATGCCCTGCACCATACAGTACAAGTTGCTATGGGCAGAGTTTGTTATCCGGGGAACAACGCGGCCAACAGCTTCAAGCGCTTGAACCCTCCTTTCTTTGACGACAGTGAAGATGCTATTGTTGCCGATGCATGGCTTCAAGACATAAAAGTTATCCTTGAGGCAGCTAGGATTCCTAAGGATGAGAAGGTAGCCGTGGTGCGCTTGCAGTTGTTGGACTTAGCCCGCACCTGGTGGGCGATGCTAGCAGTCGGTTTGGCGACGCCTGTCTTATGGGCGGTATTCAGCGACAAGCTCCAGACCAAGTACTTCGACGCAGTAGCTTGGTATGATCTGCATACGAGATTCACTAATCTCAAGCAGATGGAAAGGACGGTCAATGGATATGCGGCCGAGTTTTTTAGACTTAGTCGGTTTGCTCCCACCTTGGTGGCAACCGAATTGGACCGTGCCCAGCGATTCCAGCAAGGACTCCACCTAGAGATCATTATATCAGTGGAGCAGTTTGAGCACCAGACGTTTGATGCCGTCTTGCGAGCAGCGAAGAGGCATGAGTATACTTCGCAGAGGATTGTAGATAGAAGCGGAGGACGGAAGAGGTCTCATGGGCAGATGTCCCAGTCATCAGCACCAGTCCCGGCAGCAAGGGCTTTGACTATTGGAGCTCCTAGGAGGGCGACCACACTTTCGTCAGTTCAGCACTCGACACCAACGTATCCTCAGCAGCAGAAGCAGAAGCAGTCTTCCGCAATGGGCTGCTCTCATTGTGGGAAGCCGGAACATGTAGTATCAGAATGTCGCAGAGCACAGGGATTGTGCTTGGCTTGTGGGGTACCAGATCACAAGATAGGGTCCTGTCCGAATAGAGCCAGTTCATCGTCATCAAACCTAACCAGTCCATCGGTTAGGGGTCCAGCACTAGTGCAACAGCAGTACTAGCCTCCGAGGTCATTGCCGCCTCAGGCTCAACAGTATGTCCAAGCTCAGATTCAGATCCAGCAAAGAGGTTTCCAGCAGAGGAGAACAGTACCAAGAGGACAAGGACATGCTATGACTCTGACCGTGGCAGAAGAATTGGCATCAGGTGTGGTGGTGTCAGGTACCATTCTCGTCAACTCTTTTCCAGCATCAGTCTTATTTGATTCGGGTGCATCGCATTCATTTATGTCTGCATGATTCGCAACACGGATAGGACTGGAGCTCGAGTCATTATCAGTAAGGCTCAATATACTTACTGGTAACAGTCTTGTGGGGGTAGATAGAGTCTTTTACTCGTGTCGAATCGTAGTTAGCGGTAGGGAGTTTTTCGCTAGATTGATAGAATTTTCGATGACCGACTATGATGTGGTCCTAGGAATAGATTGGTTGAAGAATCAATATGCTAGAATAGATTGCCATATTGGCAAGATTATTTTTGGTATTCCCGGCGAAGAAGATGGGTATTAAAGTTGTTCTTCCTATCAATGTGGCATTGATGGCCAGTATGTAAGTTCAGTCCAGTATAGTTGAGAGGATTAAGTTAGCTCAGTCAACGGATTCTAAGCTTCAGCGACTTAGGACAGAATGTGTAGCAGGACTGAGAGCAGAGTTATGTATTCATGAGGACGGTACACTTTGATATGGAAGACGTCTTTGTGTACCTAGTGGTGACATCAGACAAGAGATCATGACAGAAGCTCACACTTCACAGTATTCAATTCATCCCGGCGGTACGAAGATGTATCGTGATACCCGTCATCATTTCTGGTGGAATGACATGAAGAGGGAGATAACCCGGTTTGTCTCTCGTTGTTTAGTTTGCCAACAAGTTAAAGCTGAATATCAGAGACCAGCTGGACTTCTTCAACCTTTACCGATCCCAGAATGAAAATGGGAGCACATTACCATGGATTTTGTATCTGGGTTACCTAAATCTCCAGCTGGGAGAGATGCTATTTGGGTTATAGTTGACAGACTCACCAAGGTAGCTCATTTTCTTCCTTTCAGGATTCGTCAGTCGACGGATCAGCTGGTAGAGATGTACCTCAGGCAGATAGTCAGGTTGCATGGAGTACCAGTCAGTATTGTATCCGACAAAGATTCAAGATTTACATCGCATTTTTGGCGGAGTCTTCAAGAGAGCTTGGGGACTCGTCTCAAGTTCAGTTCAGCTTATCATCCGCAGACAGATGGTCAGTCAGAATGCACGATACAAATTCTCGAAGATATGTTACGATCATGTACACTCGACTTCGGTGGTTCGTGGGAAGATCACCTGCATCTCGTGGAATTCTCTTATAACAACAGTTTCCAGGCCAGTATCCAGATGACATCCTTTGAGGCCTTGTACAACAGAAAGTACAGATCCCCGTTAGCATGGGATAATGTCGACGAGAGACAGATGCTTGGTCCAGAGATGATTATGCAGACTATTGAGGTAGTCAGACAAGTCAGAGATCATCTTCGAGTTGCGCAAGATCGCCAGCGTCATTGGGCCGATTCTCATCGGCGTCCTCTTGAGTTTTCTATCGGCGACCATGTATTCCTTAGGATCTCGCCTACCCGTGTCGTTATTCGATTCGGCGTACGAAAAAAGCTTAGTCCTAGGTATATAGGGTCGTTTGATATTCTCGAACGAGTAGGTGATGTGTCCTATCGTTTCGCTCTTCCGCCTCGTTACGTGAGGTACATGATGTCTTCCATGTATCCCAATTGCGACGGTACATTCCGGATCCGAGCTATATCCTTGATCATTCGGAATTTGTTGTTGGTACTAACCTTTCGTATGAGGAAAGGCCCGTATCCATATTGGACCGAAGGGAGAAGATACTCAAGAACAAGACTATTAAGTTAGTCCGTGTTGCTTGGGGTCATCACTCTTTGGGTGAGTCAACGTGAGAACGTGAGGATGATATACGATCGCGATATCCACACATATTTGACTCCTAAGGTATAATGTCTTCCTTATGCCTTATGTTTTTACTTCCTTGCTTGCATGAATGATTGTTTGATTGACTGTTAGTCGTAGATTGCCAGTATTAGTGTAGGTTGCCCTGACACCTCTAGCCTCTTGATTTAAATGACGAAGACGGAATTCATTTAAGGTGGGTAGAGTTGTCACTCCCGTTTTCCGTTATACGTATTTTCAGTATACGAATACGAATTTCTGACATTTATCAGGTGGACCGTAGTTAGACTTGTCTTGCTTAGTCTAGTCTTGGTTTAATCTTGACTTGGTTTATTTGATTTGGTTTGGTTCAATTTGACTTGGTTTGGCTTGGCTTGGTTTGGTTTGAGATGGAGAGGGTTGATATATAACCCAACTCCTCTCTCTCCTCATTCACTTCTTCATTTACTTCTTCATCTTCTTCATTTACTCCTCCCACCTACCAAGTCCTAGGCAAGTGCAACTTGCTTCATGATGGATCTCAAGTTTTATTGTTCCATTGTCTTCTTTACTTGATTTTAAGCCTCTTTAGAACTTGGAGTTTTTAGTTTCCATGGATAGATTCTTGTAGATCAAGAGTTAAATTTTTTATTGTTTTTTTGGTTTTGATCTCAAAAAATTTGCTATTTCCAAAAACTAATGGTTCTATGTTGTAGAGAATTCAATTTCATGCAGTTTTGGCTTTTGTTTCGCTTGATTTTGACTTCGGATGAGGAAGTTATGACCATGACAAGTTTTCGGAACTTTTATGGCTGAACTTGCTGTTGGGGACGATGACCCCCATGCGCCCGGGAGGCCATGCGCTGAGAGGCCATGCGCCGTGAAGTCCCGGCAACGCATTCTTTGACTCTGAGCGTGTCATGTGCGTAGTCTTCCTACGCGCATGTACTGAAGACGTAGCGTGAGTTTCTGATGCGCGGATGCGCAGGAATTTCCATGCGCCGGAATTGCATTATTTTGCTGTTTTTGCTCATTTAAGCTGTTTTGTAGCTAGAATCTCAAAAACTCAGAACATGAAAGTTGTAGATCTTTGTCTCGGCTTCAAGAATCTTCTTGTCTCACTTTAATCGGGGTTTATATGTGACTTATGGTTTCATTCCCATATGGGTGTTCTCGATCTTCTTTGCAAGTTTTATATACTTGACCTAAATTGCGGCGACCCGACTTGACACTTGATAGTCTTGAGCTAGTAACTTGAATCTGGCACGAACATGATAACATGAACACGACATGATAACTCTTGATAGTCACCCGTCGTGGTGCACTTTTGATATGATATATAACATGACATGACATGATAATTCTTGATAGTGGTCCGTCGTGACGTACTCTTGACATGATAAGTAACATGACATGACATGATAATTCTTGATAGTGGTCCATCGTGACGCACTCTTGACATGATAAGTAACCTGACATGACATGATAATCTTGAACGCTGTTACGACAGCTATCTGGACTTGCTAAGTAACTCTTGTCTTGACACCGTGGTTGATTCTCTTGGTTGTGCCTGTACAAGCTACATGTCTCGTCTTGCATCATGCCTAGGACATGGATTCCTGATTACCACGGTCAGTAATTCAAACTAAATCTGACTAGGGTAATAACTAGATTGATCAAGTAGTTCATAAAGAGATTTTCCAGCTACAGACAGTCTCGTTATCTGGACGCTTTAATTGGACTTGTAGCCTGCCGTCGAGTAGGGCACATTTCCAGCACACTGTCATGTGTTGCACCCCCAAGTCACCTAATCCAACTCTCTCAACTTGCAACTGGATAACCTGGATTAAGTCTGCAGGGCTTGTGGCTGTGGGAACATCTCATTGCATCTTGCTAGTAATTAGGCTTGTGATAACCCTAGTTAGTTAAAAGTATCAAGCCGTACTTGTTGCTTGGCCGTGATTGATGGATGGAGTCCAGTCTAGTCTTGTCTAGATAGTGCCAGTTCAGGATTACTTTAGCACATTATTGTTATGCTTTACTCTTGTCGATAAATGAGTGGAGACTAAGCTTTGTTCAGGTGAAGGGTTACAACCCCGGTCCTTGTTTGGTTTATGGTTGTAACTTGGTTACCGGAATAGTTCCTTAGTTATTTTATCGTTTATTATCCTGATTTCCTTAACCCATGTCTTTTATTATCAATTATGTCTTTATGTGCTAATATGCTGATTTTAGTTCTTAAGTGAAGCCTCCCTTGTGGCACTTGCTCTTTCTGGGGTCTGACCCAGCTAGTTTTGTATGGCCAGATTTCGGAGTAGCTCCCGAGGATCTTCCAGCCTTCCAGCCAGATGATGAACACTAGACGTAACCCTGGCAACGAGTGGATTTCTTTTGCTCTCCCACTCTATTGTAAATTATTCTTTTGAGACGTTTAGCCGCCGAGCAAGTGTTAGCTCGTGTTGAAACTTTATTTCTGTCTGCCTAAGGGCTGTAACATGATTGACAAATCTTAGGGTTGATCATGTATGACTTAAACTCTTGCTAGTCTTCGCATTTTGTACGACTAGCTTCATGATCATCTGAATATGTAATGGTTGGGACGCCTTACTTTGTATGTCTGATGATCTTACATCTTGTAACAATTACTTGCTTGCTTATGATTGAGACACTAGGTTTGTTCTTGACCGTAAGTAACTGTTGGCTTGTAGATAAACCCTCATGCATCTAGACAGCCGTGACCGTATTGCGAGGTGGAATTCACTTCAAGGTACGTAGCTGGCTGTGTATGTCCCTCGCTCTCCAGTATTCTGGTTCTGGGGCGTGACAGTTACAAGGGTTAATTGTTGTTTTTCATGTATATGATCTCAGAGTAACATAACATGTACCCACCATTTATGCGCAATGGGAACAAGTTATCAGGGATAACTATCCGAGTTGCTTAAATGCACTAAGCGGACTGCCTAAGTGAACTTCTTTTAGAACACAGTCAATGACGAATTAGGTCATAGTATATATGTATTCCGATAAACACCTAGGAAGCACAGGCACTCTGAATATGTGACCATGGCATGTCGTACCGGAGACGTGTCGGGCACATGTCAGACACTCCTGGGACACGTAGAGGACACTCCACTGGCACTCCAAAATACACTAGGACATACTAATCTAGATAAACACACATTTACTCTGCTTTCAAAGTCAATTTTTTTATGAAAAGTGAAAACATATGCGTAACCTAGAAATCTGCAAAATTGCTATTCTTATTTCAAAACTACCCTTACCAGTTATTGTAATAACATGTTATCTTAATGATCTTGAGTGAGGACTAATGCATACGTTAGTACCACCCGACATATTGAAACATTTGCACATTCTCTTACATTTTGCAGACTAGAGTTCACTTTGCGTATATTCTCTTTTTTATGCATGAATAATCTCCAACCATCCAAGCTTATCCAACCTAATTGAAAAGGATAAATAAGTTGGAGACTGCTCCATGGAAAGATTGCTTGAGTTATTGATACGACGACCCAAAATGAAAATTGGAAGAAGCTTAAAAGATGACATGTTATAATACCTGATGACTCTATATATAACATGACTCATATGCATGACTCATGCTGTGTATAAAATATAAAGCTGTAGACCAATTAACTACTGGCGTAAGATAATCTTGCTATAAAGCCTGTAAGATCAGTTGGCGGGTAGTATACTGCCTTTGGTTTTGCATGTCTAGAACATTCTACCAAGGAACAATCTTCCAGATCTCCTATAATATAACCAGAAAAAGAAGTGAAATCATACCCCCCCCCCCCCCCCCCCCCCCCCCCCCCCCCCCCCCACCAATAAAAAGCTCCTTTTATCTCTATAGTACATAATAAGATAAAGAGGCTTATACTGCATTTTTCTACCCCCATACAGTTAAATCTAGTAATTCAATATTCTATTGTGGACTAAATAATTTGTGCCAAACAACATTTGATATTGAGTTTGTGGCAGCAAGAGTTGTTGTTGGCTTTGAAGTTGACTACAAAATAAGACTGGGCCATACTACCCTATAAGGAGTGAAAAGTACTGGTTGAAAAGGGTTATTGTCTGGATAGCACTTGCATTGCAATTAGTGATCAGAGGGTGAGACTTGTAGCTGTGCCATAAAGCATATTTGATGAGAACTGAAAACTGTTATAGGAGAAATCATTTCTTTTAACTTATAGGAGAAACTACTTTTGCATGTCTAATTTTTTTAAGACCCCCTGTGGAGTGTAAAATCTACGTCAAGAGAAAAGCTTAAGTGAACTTTTAATGTGTATCACGTAGACCATATTTTTGGTATCCTTGAATTAGTTTGGAATAACAATTTGTGGTGCCAAGTGCAACCTCTTTTCGATCAAAAGGTGCTAGAAATAAAGGCATCATCATTTGGCTACAAACTGATTGTACACTTGCATTCTTCGTTATTTCCAATTAGTTTAGTGTTGGAATTTCACAAATCTTATTTACTGCAAAGTCCTACATATTCTTGATTGATTGGGAGTCAAACTGTTTTTGATACAGGTCAAAGGATTTGCTGCTCATACTGCTACTGTCAACGACCTTAGCTTTGATGCAGATGGTGATTACATTTGTAGCTGCTCAGATGATGGTTCCGTGGTTATAAGCAGTCTCTTCACTGACGAAAGACTTAAATTTGAGTACCATCGCCCAATGAAAACTATAGCCATGGACCCCGATTATTCGCGAAAATCCTCGAGACGGTTTGTTGCTGGTGGCTTAGCTGGTCAACTTTTTCTTAACACGAAGAGCTGGCTAGGCTATAGCAAACAGGTTTCCTGGTGTTCATTTATGTTTATATCTGACACATTAAAATTTGTTGTAACTAATACTCTGTTCTTTTCCAGGTATTACATGATGGTGAAGGTCCAATACATGCAGTAAAGTGGAGAACTAGTCTTATTGCATGGGCTAATGATGCCGGGGTGAAGGTTTATGACATGGCAAATAATGCACGCATAACATTTATTGAGAGGCCACGGGGCAGCCCACGCCCTGAACTCTTACTCCCTCATCTGGTTTGGCAGGTCTGTCACCAAGATAAAGTGTCCTATGTTTCCACGAAATTTGAAATGTTGTGATACTTACAATTTTTGGTTGGCATATTGGGGGGGGGGGGGGGGGGGGGTGATTAAATAGTATTTTCTTAAACTATTGCTAATGAGACAGTGGAAACCTTTTTTTCTTTCCTAATAGTTATTGTATGTTAAAAAAGCATAGGGCAAGCCTGAGCTATTTGATGTAGAATGATATTTCGTCTGGGAGCATTTACAGATGTTTTCTCTCTTTCTTTCCTGATTATATCTGTTGGATTGTTGCATTACATGCTAACAGTCACCTGTATATACATAGGATGACACTCTATTGGTTATTGGTTGGGGAACTAGTGTAAAAATTGCTGCAATCAGAACTAATGCATCTCGAGGAGC
This sequence comes from Iris pallida, assembly GCA_029216955.1. Classification (NCBI taxonomy): domain Eukaryota; kingdom Viridiplantae; phylum Streptophyta; class Magnoliopsida; order Asparagales; family Iridaceae; genus Iris; species Iris pallida. The sequence goes on from JANAVB010011400.1 coordinate 283,134, forward strand.
TAACGGAGTACAGAAGAATATTCAGGCTTCAGGCACAAAGTATGTGGATATTGTAGCATCCTTTCAGACAACCTACTATATATCTGGTATTGCTCCCTTTGGCGATGCTTTAGTTGTACTAGCTTACATCCCTGAAGAGGAAAATGATGAAAAAGATTTCAGTAGCACTATTTCATCACGCCAGGTAAATTTCTTTACTTTTGAAAAAGTGATATTGTAATCCGCTGTTTATTAAAGCCTTTATTGCACCAACTTCTCTGTCCTCAACATATTTACTTATAAAATTAAAATGGTCTTTGTTCATTGCATTTCTGGTCATATATATGAATAGGATTTACTGGCATATTTCCATCGTGGTTCACAGTATCCTTTGATACTGAAAACCATACAGATACCAATAGGCATATTTCCATCATGTGTGCTGTTTGCATGTGAAGTATCGTTTTATTGGATATACTGTCTAATTTTGAAAGCAAAATCTGACTTCACTAGTTCAATTGCCCCTCTTGGGAAAACAAACATACCGGACTCAAATTGAGATTCTAGTGGGTGTCTGGAAACAGACTTCTTGTTGGAATGTTTGAAAGTTGGATACCTCTTGCTCACTGTGAGTAAAATTCTTAATCCAGGGAACTGCACAGAGACCGGAAATACGTATTATCACATGGAAGAATGAGGAACTTACTACAGATGCTCTACCTGTCCATGGTTTTGAGCATTATAAGGCAAATGATTATGCCCTTGCACATGCTCCTTTCTCAGGTTCTAACCTTTTAATTCTATCACCACATATATGACCTTGAATATATCAATTGCACATGCCAAATATAGCTAATGTCATCATGCATATTTATATGTAGGAAGCAGCTATGCAGGTGGCCAATGGGCAGAAGGTGATGAACCTTTGTATTATATAGTATCTCCTAAAGATATAGTCATTGCAAGGCCTAGGTTAGTCATGAATTACAATAAATCAACTTTTACGTAATAATCTTTAATGCTGGTTTTATAAAGGAACTTAGTGATGAAATTGATATGAATTCTGAGCATTAATTTCACTGTTGTATTCTCTTTGTATCTCTCTCTGCATTGAAGAAGAAGAAAAAATTGTTGAATCAATATACAGGCTTTGCAAAGTACTTCTACATTGGTCAATTATTCCTCTGTGCATGCATGTTCCTAAAATACAGTTACTTTATATTTAAAGGAAATGTGGTAGCACATCACCACTATAATATTGAAGTACACAATTTTGTTGGTGGGGAAGACAATAAGACAAACATTCACAATGAAATTACTCTTATGCTTAAATAAATCATTGGGTAGAGACAAGATGACACTAACTGATGTTGAACTCTTGATTGAAGTGCACAGACCTCGGAGAGCCTTTAAACTTTATCTTCATTATACACAATCAAGGAATCAGCAAGATAATCATTTACCCGCACACTTTCAACAAAGTTCTTCACAGAAACCATGTCATTTATCTTCTTCAACAATTTATTCTTAAGACTTATAAGTCAGTGAGACAAGAGAAGTAATCTTACTTCAGCTGCTGCTTCGAGGTTCATAATAAAATAATCATCAAATATGTTTGCTAGAGTTCATACAGAAATAGAGTCAGGCTATCTTCTTTATCCACTTTGGAAGAAGCAAAATGTGCTAGGTAAGATTTCTCACAGAAAATCTTTCCATTTGTTTCCCTAGATTCTATTCATCACTCTCTATTGTAACTCCAACCCTACAAGTATGAGAAGTCTTTCAACACTAAAAACCTCACATTTTATTCTGAATATTCTTATTGAACTTCTATAATATTGATTAATGCTATTTGTTTCAATCGACTTTCTTTTGGAAGGTGAAGGTTAATTGTATTCAAGGAATTAAAAGTTACTAAGTGAATGAAGCATCTTGGCTACCATGGCCAGCAACTTCTAATGTTCTAAATGCTTCTTTTGACACTTGAAATTCTCCAAAGAGCGTCATCTCATACAAGAATGTATATCCTATATGCTACCACTTTTCAATCTCCCAAACACTAATTAACATTTATTAGCTGATTCTCTTATTGTTAAAAAGTTATAAAATCAACTTATATTCAGGATTAAACAACAATTTTTATGGATGACATTGTTTAGGTATTAGGATAACACGATATATGAGGAAATAACAGGCTATGCCAATGATAGCAATCAGACCATCAAGTCTTTCCCTGCCATCACACGAATATTGTAGAGTTCTGGTGAGTGATGAGGGTTCTATCAAGGTTTGCACTATTTGAATCAATTTCAGACATAGGTTGTAAAAGTCACTAGATGCTAGTCGAACGGACACGGGAGCCTAGCCTGCCTAGGCGACCGCATAGTTCTAGCCTGTCCAAGGAAAAAAAAAAACCAAAAGCCCTGCTGAAAATTGCAGCAGTTGTCCGTAAAACCCAAAAATCTGCATAGGCAGGTGTCAGACGGGCACTAGGCGGACGCCTAGGTGGGCAACGGACGACCACTGATGCCTAACACCTTGGTGTCGCCTAGAACGGATTTTTAGAACATTGTTTTAGACTCTTATGAGTTATGGCACTTTCGGTGGTTTCATAGTTCTTTGTTTCAGAAAGCCAAAAGGATAATAAGAAATTGCTTAAAAAACTAAAATATTTCATACATTTAGGCAAAATATTACTTGTTCTATTCCTTTAGTTTGAATGAAATAATATCCAACATTATTGAATTGTTCACCTACAAGGAAAATTATTGTTATTTTACTTGCTTTTGGACAAAGTACACCCACAATAAATAGTTTTTAATGTAATATTTGAAGATGTATGAACTTGTGAATTTATAGTATACAACTTTGACAAATGATAATGATTATAATGTCTCAATCAGGATTTATCAACATATTCTAATTTTCTTTGATGAATTGGCCGTGAAAGAGAGCAAAATTCCGTCATGGCCGGTATAGGTTGGGTCAATATTGGATGAGACATGCCAAAACCAATACTATACGACCAATACATATGGTTATAGGTCTATACTGCAAACCTTGGGTATATTTTATATTATTCAACCCTCCGGCATGTACACACTCTCACCCAAGGTCGATATAATTTTTTCGTCCGCTTAAATGCATGCTAGAGAGATTGAAACTAGGTTGCTCCGGTACCATGTAAAGTCCCTGCCACTACACTAAAACTCACTCGAGAATTTTTAGTGAGGGATGAGGGATATCTGATGGAACTGAGGATTTCCAGGACCACGGATTGGTGTGTGTATTGATCGATAGAAAGCTAAATAGATATAAACGTGTTCTAATCTTTCATAGGTGGAAATTAGGGTTCACGAATTATACCTGCGATGAGAAGAAGACGACAGTTCCTAGCAACCTCGAGCAGTCAGCGATCCCAAGATCTTCTGCACGTATTCCTTCCTCGGGTTGGACGTCGTGTGGGCGATGATCTCCCAACATTTTCTTCTCTCGTCTGTCCTCCTTTTCTTTCCTCTCGTGATGGACAAATTAGAGAAAGATGCTCTTCTTAGGATACATATGACGGCCAGAGAATAGAGTGTATATATAGGCTACGGCAGGGACCATGAGGAGAAATTATGTTTAGGTCTCCTAACGGGTCTAGGTATCCCGTGTTCAGCCCGAACACACAATTCAGGCCTGTTAACAATAGCTCAGTCCACTAAAGAGCTATTGTTGCACTACCTTTCTAATCCCAAATTACGTTTATGGGCTCCTTCTTATTATATGCTTGTTTGTCTCCCCATGTTAAGATATCGAATGTCCGTCAATCAAAATAAGTTACTGACAACTATATTGATCGACATCTTTTATCCTTAAGTAGTACTACTCAACTTTATTTGTCATGTCGGATATAATCCAACTGCAGGTTTTACATGACAATCCTTATGAGTTCTTTAAGGGGACATCATCAACCCGATACATCGGGATATGAATTCCTTTTATAATCAACAGTCCTTCATACACATAATACAATTATCCAATTCATAGAGGTTATTGACTTATTATGAATCTCACTTTTTTATGAATCAAAGTAATGCACACTACATATACATGTCTGTTATTATATCTGGATTAAGAGCACAAGCATCCATAATAACAGATGTATTTGTTCTCTTATGTAGTCAGTACAAAGAGAACAATCTCAAGTGGTCCTGTTCAATACACACAAAGTGCACTATATAATCCTATAGTCAAGATAGACTAATGCCAGATTACACTACAACCTTACCAATGGTTTGTCCAAATCCATCTAGGTTGTGAACTACTTATATATTCTACAAGAGACTGATAATATAATCTTCTGTGTGTCACCGCACACCATATTATCTACAATATAAAATATCAGACACTTTGCATTAACATATAACAAATATAAAATGCCAACATTTGCCCATATGATTCTCATTAAAAAATAATAGAAAAATATAGTTAATACAAAAGTGATGCTTTTAGTATATAACCCTAAGATGCTCTTGGCCTTTTTCAATGAATCCGTCTGGTTGCTTCATATATATGTTTTCTTTACGACTTCCATTAAGGAAAGCTGTCTTGATATCCATTGCCAAATCTCATAATCGAGATGAGCTGCAATAGATAAAAGAATCCGAATAGACTTGAGCATGGCTACTGGCGAAAATGTTTCATCATAATCAATATCCTCTTTCTGAGTAAAACCTTTTGCCACAAGCCGTGCTTTAAAGGTCTCAACCTTGCCGTCTGCTCCTCTTTTTCTCTTATAGGCCCACTTGCATCTAATGACTTTTATACCAGTAGGTGGTTCTACAAGTTTCCAGACTTTATTAGAATCCATTGATTCTGTTTCCGATTTCATTGCCTTTTGCCAAGATTCAGCATCTTTATCTTGTAGTGCTTCATTATAGGTGCAGGGTTCATAGTCTTGTTCCTTAGGGACAAAGTCTGAGGACTCTCCCAAGAACATAAACCTGTTCGGTTGTATATGTAGGAACCCTAGAGGGGGGGTGAATAGGGTCAAGCTAACTAATCAAGCACTTAGCACAAGCTAATTGACAATTTAAAAATATAAGTGCAAGAGAAGAAGCAAACACAATACCGACACCCGATGTATCCTGGTATCCTCCTAAGAGGCAGTCCAGTCCCGGAACTCTCTCCGGCTTTAATCCACTATTTGAGTAAATAGTTACACACGAGTTTGGATCCGAAGAACTCGCCAACTTCAACACGAGTTTGGATCCGAAGAACTCGCCAACTTCAACCGAGAGTTTGGATACGAAGACTCTCCAACTTCAACCGAGAGTTTGGATACGAAGACTCCCCAACTTCAACCTTTCACAATAGGTTTTGATCTCCTTACAATAGGATGAAGATCTCACTTTTCAACTCAATAACTCTAACACAATTTGTAGATTGCAAATGAAGGGGTTCAAGGCTATTTATAACCAAAGCAAAGGAAAGTGCAATAATGCAACTTTCACAGGCTCAATTACCTTATCATGCTATATGAATACCCTTTAGATAAACATGAAGGTAAAGGAGAAAAATACTTGAGAAGGAGAAATTCAGTCGACTTGAATGCTCCCCCTCAAAGTACTACCAAAGTAGATAAAAATCATGAATTTTGGATAAGTCCTCAACAAGGAAGGTCAAAACAATTAAGCATGAAAGAAAAGTCAAATCAACGAAAGCATAATATTCATCAAGATAAGATCTGAAAGTTAATATTAGCAAGATGACATATTTAACCCATATGAAAGAGAGAGATAAGATAATAAGGACAATTACATACACTCTCATAAACCCTTCAAAAAAAAATATCATGACCTCAATCAATAAGATATGAAATAGAAGAAAGTATGGGTCCATGGTGAACTAGGTATATGACATATTTAAGGGAATAAATGAATTGAATCAATTAATTTGCTCCCCCTCAAAATATGCGTATCTAGTTCCAAAGCACTTATAGCATAAAATAGATAACTAAAAGATCTAGGGGTAAATCAACAATGGATTTCTCCCCCTTGTTCGATGCATATAAGGCTACAATATCGTCAAAAGACGAATAAAATCATCTTTAATCAAGAAGAGATAACCAATTAATAGCCACTAAAGATGAAAAATCAAAAGAATATTCCAATAAAGCGCATATAATCAAAAGATGGCATACATTAGTCTATATAGAAGAATCTCATATTCAAATATGATAGATCAATGTATGTTATCCTTTGAGAAAATGTCATCATGAAAAAGAATAAAGTCAGTTAAAAATAATCATGATGATAGACAGAATAAAGCTCAAAAATAAAATAAAAATGAAACTCAAACATCATGTCCATGATTATCTAATTAAGAAATAATCAACCAATTTATGCTTTGCATGGACTAGGTATGTTTTATCACATATGTACCCATCAACCGGGTAATATCCAGACTTTGCTACTTCTAAATGAAAGACCAATAAAGTTCAAATAGCAAAGGTCATATGTGATAAACCATGAGTAGTCAAAGTAGAGTAATAAATTAACTTGACATTTACAAAATTAGATAGTTTAGGACTACTCAATCATTAGGATCATTCATAAAGAAAACAAATGAATAAATATGATCTAATGAATCTCATCAAAAAAATCACAAATCCAAAAAATAAAAAAATCTCACACATTAACATGGGAAAGAGTCAATCTCATTTAAATAATTACAAATTCAATCAAGGAGATGTAAAGATAATATGATAAAATCATGACTCAAAAGTGAGAGAAATTTAAGAGAGACTTGCTAATGACTAGTTATGGAAGAGAGTTAAAACAAGGAATCACAAATCTCTAAGAGAAAACAAGATTTAATAAAGAATTTTAGAACTAATTTTAGAGATCAAGCATATCACAAATCTTGTTTTTGTAAACTAGCATATATAGATTGAAGTATAGGAATATAGCTAGATGTGTGAAAGTGAGCCAAAATTATATAGCTTAATAATATATCACAAATAAGCAAACTATATAATCCAAATAAGATTAATGAGAGAAGCCATTAACAAGATAAATGTGCTCATTAATTCTTAAGTCGCTAAAAAAAAATACTTGCTTAAGTATAGAGTTCACAATTAAGGGAATACATTTTGAATGATCAAAATAATTTATAGACTCTTTACTAAGCAAGGATAAGAGCATAAGATGATAAATAAAAGAATTAGACTCTTATCAAGTAAAGGACAAAAGAGATGTTCATGAAAACAATACATCTCTTTGCCAAGAATTGAGATTAATCCAAGATAATGAAATGATAGATTGATCTAGAGAATGCAAAATACAATAGCCACATTAAAATAAGTGTATTCTCTAGAAGTGGAAAGATCTCAACACAAAAGCTGAAACCATAGTAGCTAAATTCATGAGAAATATGATGTAACAATTACAAGTATTCTCATGTGCTACAAAAATATCATTGGGCAACAATAATTCAAAAAGAAGCATAACCCAAGGAATGAGCAAAGAAGGATCATTAAAAACAAGAAAGCTGATCGGATTATCCGTCGGATTTCAGCGGAAGTCCGGCGGATGATCCGAACTTAGTGCTCACAAAGCTGCTGGAATTGATCGGATTATCCGTCGGATTTCAGCGAAAGTCCGTCGGATTATCCGACTCTCTATAAAATCAAATTCTCAAAGATCTTTCATAAATAGTCATGAACAAGACACTAATAAAAAAATTTCTCTCAACATCCCAACCAAAAGTTAGAAATCATATATATATGAAACTACAAATATCACGAATAGGCATACATGAAAAGATCAAAAATTAATTAAGAACATGTATCCATAATGCCAACCAAAAAGCCAAGAAGATATAATCAAGAATAAGGCTTTTAGGAAGAAGCTAATTGATTCAAGATGAAATACACAAATTTTGGTCAAAAGAATCAATAGCTAAAGAATATGAGATAGGCACAGGTTTGAAAGTAACAAGTGTAATTAAATACTCTTCAAATCAAAATAAAACTTTAGCTTAACTCATATGCCTACATAAAGGTATTTATACAAAAATAGATATCAATATAAGAGATACATGAACTATATGTAAATGAAAATTTTAATAAATATAGTCATGTATCCTTAATGAATATTTGAGAAACCATCACAAAATCAAAAGCATGTATAAATAAATTTCATTAGGCAAAGACATAATTGATTCTCAAGAAAATAATCAAGATAAAGTATGAGAATCAATAATGAATATATTATGTAAGCACAAGATTAAAAAGGAAGTATAAGTGTATACTTGTCAAGTGATAAGAAGCTTGTGCTAAACATATATATTCACAAATACCGATTTAAAGTAAATATTACATATTAAGGAGAAATCGATAAGAAGTAACTATTCTCAAAAACTTTAAAGACGGAGAGTTAAAATCATATTAACTCAAATCAAAATCAAGCTCCTATGGACTAGAGTGATATGCATGCTTCATAATATAGAGATTAAGAATAACAAGCATGCATAAATTAAATGTGTCACACTTAATAGAAAATGAGTGATAAACTACAAGTGTGAACTAAACATTTAAGCTAAGTAACTAGTCATGCTAGATAAAAGAAATAATAAGAAAATTAACTAAGCATGCTAGTATTATATCTCACATTGATTTATACAATAAGCAACTAAGGATATCAATGTGAGCTAGTAGCAAAACATCAAGAGAAACATGCTAGATTCTACTAATATAAACCATTTAAAGAGAATCGTTTAGCATGTTACCAAAGTGGCTCTAGTGGCCACACTTGTGTTGGTGCAATTGCTTGAAAGATGACCTTTGAGCTTTGCAACCACCAACACGCTCCTTGGTGCTATGTCCCGATAAAAGAAGCTCCACCTACAACATTAGACGAAGACTTTGGTATCCAAATGAACTTGGATCCACATTTGTTAGCTTTAGGGACCCATATACTATTTACTCTAGCATTGGTAGAAAAACTCTTACGAATAGGACAAGTTAAGCTCATGTGTCCACTGCGAGAGCAATAGAAGCACCTAATACTAGTGTGTGCACATGTATCCGAATGAGCATGGTTATGAACATGTGACATACTAGAATGATGAGTATCTCTAGAGTGAGCATGAGAAGATTTGGTTTTAAGAATATTATGTTCTAATATCAAATCATCATGCATACAAGTAAGAGAATCAAAATTAACAATTAAAGCATTATTCTCTTTTTCAAATAAGGCAATTCTAGAAATAAAATCATCATTTTGTTTCTTTAAAGAGTTAATAGAAGAATCATGCAAATGATTAAGCTCATGTGTTTGCCTCTTAAGATCTTCTATTGATGAGGAAAGAGATTTGATTTTCAAAATTAAAGCCTCATTCAAACTCTTTAAAGAAACACAAGATGAGTTTTGAGAATCAAGTCTAGATAATAAAGCATTGTTTTCATTTCTCAAAAACTCATTTGCTTCTTCTAAATGAATAACCTTTTCAGAAAGTTCTTCATTTGTAGAATGAAGGTTGTCAAGAATCTCTAAGGATTGTTTAGCCATGGCTTTCCACTTAGAGCATTTCTTGCATTTAGAAGAAACATGATTGTCTATGCTACTAGAAATAAAACCCTCTTTATCGAAGGATGAGGAATAGGTTGCCATAGAAAAATAACAAGGATCTACTCTAAGGATGTTAAGCCTAACAATAGAGTCCTTGCTCTGATACCAATTGTAGGAACCCTAGAGGGGGGGTGAATAGGGTCAAGCTAACTAATCAAGCACTTAGCACAAGCTAATTGGCAATTTAAAAATATAAGTGCAAGAGAAGAAGCAAACACAATACCGACACCCGATGTATCCTGGTATCCTCCTAAGAGGCAGTCCAGTCCCGGAACTCTCTCCGGCTTTAATCCACTATTTGAGTAAATAGTTACACACGAGTTTGGATCCGAAGAACTCGCCAACTTCAACACGAGTTTGGATCCGAAGAACTCGCCAACTTCAACCGAGAGTTTGGATACGAAGACTCTCCAACTTCAACCGAGAGTTTGGATACGAAGACTCCCCAACTTCAACCTTTCACAATAGGTTTTGATCTCCTTACAATAGGATGAAGATCTCACTTTTCAACTCAATAACTCTAACACAATTTGTAGATGGCAAATGAAGGCTTTGTAGAGTTGTATGTGGATAAGCTTTGGTGGTTTGGAAATTTTTAGGCTCAAAGCATCAACCTTGAATGAAGGGGTTCAAGGCTGTTTATAACCAAAGCAAAGGAAAGTGCAATAATGCAACTTTCACAGGCTGACGGATCATCCGCCTGTATAGTCCAACGGCTACAAATAGAGCCGTTCGGATCAATCCTTCGTAAAATTCGACCGTTGGAATACAAACGGTCATATGGCGGAAAATCCGCCGGATTTCAGCGGAAGTCCGCCGGATAATCCGAACACTCACAGAAGGTATTCTGTGAGACCATTCGGATCTTCCGCCGGATTTCCGCGGAGATCCGCCGGATCATCCGCCAGGATTCCGAAGATTGTCCTGGGTTATTATCTACCCTAGCTTTCGATTTTGCCATCCATTTCTTGTGTTTACAATTATTCCTAAGACTCATTACAGACTCCAGATATATTATAGCAGGTGCAGGCTTCTTCAGAGTCTTGAAATGATGATGGCATGGCTTGGCTTCTTCCTTTAATAGGTGCTGGCTTTTTCCAGAGATGTCGTCGGGTGGTTCAGAGAAATCTTGTGGGATCCGTCGTCTTTGGCCCACCATGATTTCTTCATTGCATATGTCCACGTTGATCTTGCTTATTGCTTTTCTGCAAGTACATGTTAGACGAACAAAGCAATATCCATAGTAGCAAGTATGATAAATTAAAGCACATTAGGACTATGCAAAGTTTAAGTATAAGTGCTAAGGTAATGGCATAAATGTTAGTGATATCAGAATGATTAAACTTAATTGAATGACCACAATCAAAAACATAGTTTTGATTTTGGCAACCCAATTAAATTTAAGATAAATAAGCTCATATCACTAAGATGTAAACCAATGGGCACATATCACCAAAGATATAAGTATAAGTAGAAATGCTATAGTGATATTATGAAGATTAGTGATAATGAAATGCTAAACTTAACATATTAACCATATTCAAAAACATGATACAATCATTGGGCCAACAGTATAACAACCCTCCCACTACGACGAGGCACTATGGGTTGTGGTGTAACATTTGTGACACGTTGTGTAGTTACTCGTGGTTCCTCCTCTTGTACTGTTGGTATTGAAGTATTACGTGTCTCTCCTCTTAATTCTTCTAAAACAACTCTACTCATGGGTTTATGGTTCATCACATAGTCTTCCTCTAAGAATCGGACATTGGTGCTAACAATGACCTTCTGATCCTTAGGACTATAAAATATATCCTTTTTCGTTCCTCTTGGATAGCCTACAAACAAGCGTACTTTTGTACGAGATTCCAACTTATCTGCTTTTCCATTCGACACATGTGCTGGACTACCCCAAATTCGAACATGTTTCAGACTAGGCTTTCGTCCGGTCCACAGCTCTGTAGGAGTAGAAGGTACTGACTTAGAAGGTACCAAGTTCAAAATATAAGCTACAGTCTCTAAGGCATATCCCCAAAACGAGTTTGGCAAATCCGAATAACTCATCATTGATCTAACCATCTTCATAAGAGTCATATTCCTTCTTTCTGCTACACCATTCTGTTGGGGTGTTCCAGGTGCAGTCAATTAGGACGTAATCCCAGCTTCTGATAAGTAATCCCTAAACTCTCCAAAAAGGTACTTGCTACCACGATCTGAACGTAATGACTTGATACATTTTCCATGACGTTTCTCCGTCTCAGTCTTGTACTCTTTGAATTTCTCAAAGCACTCAGACTTACGACGCACCAAGTAAATGTATCCATACCTTGAATAATCGTCAATGAATGTGACAAAATATTCAAAGCCACCTCTAGCCTGGATAGTCATGGGCCCACACAAATCAGAATAAACCAATTCCAACACATCTTTGGTCCTATACCCCTTTACCTTGAAAGGCATTTTGGTTATTTTATCTTCCAAGCAGGATTCACAGACTGGAAGTGTCTCCACTTCTAATGAACTCAAAGGTCCATCTGTAACTAGTCTTTGAATCCTTTTTAGATTAATATGGCCTAATCGCAAGTGCCAAAGATATGTTTGGTTCATACAAGAAGGTTCTTTTCTCTTATTTAAGTTAGAAGACGTATTATTCATTTCCTTTAGTTGCATTGTCGATGAAATAGGATTAATGACATACAAATTATCTACTAATGTACCATAACAGATAAATTGCTTATTTTTTCTAATAACAATGTTGTCATTAAAATAAACTGAATATCCATCCTTATCTAGCATAGAAACAAAAATCAAATTCCTTCTAAGTGAAGGTGCATAAAGACAATCTTTTAATGTCAAAGACTTATTTCTACCAAAAGATAAGATAAAATCTCCTACTGCAACGGCCGTCACTTTTGTAGCGTCACCCATGAATAAGCATATCTCTCCATCACTAAGCCGTCTGGTTTCCTGGAACCCCTACAATGAATTGCAGACATGATTAATGGCTCCTGTATCTACACACCAGGTGCCGGTAGATAACACAGCTAAACATGTTTCAACTACTAGTAAATGAGATATACCTTCTTTGTTTCCTTGTTTGAGAAGTGGACAGTCACTCTTTCAATGTCCTGACCCTTTGCACTTGAAACATTTGTCTTTCGACTTTTTCACAGCGACTTGAGGTCCCATGCCCTTTTTTGTTGAGTTTGCTTGTTTCTGAAAGTTATTCTTCTTCTTACCGCATTTTGGCTTAGAAGTAGAAGCCTTTTCAGTAACATAAATATGACCACTCTGCCTAAAGAGAGCTTCAGCATCCTGTAGCTCTTTTGCAAGTTCTGCCAAACTATACAACCTTTTGTTCATGTTGTAGTTAAGGCAAAACGTGTTAAACTTTTGGGCCGAGTTCCGAGAATGATATTGACCCGGGATTCTCCATCGATTTCAGCTCCAAGGATCTCCATCTCATTCAGATGACCCATCATCTTGAGAACATAATACCTTACTGGCGTACCTTCAACCATTTTCGTATTCATCAAACACTTCATAGCAAACTGCCTAGCTGCTCTACTCTGATGTTCGAAGAGTTCCTTGAGGTTATACATCATGTCATAAGCTGTGGCCATGGCCTGATGCTGATGTTGCAGTACAGTTGACATAGATGCCAGAATGTAACACCGCGCAATCTCATCTGCCTTTATCCACTTCTTATAAGCCTCTTTGACCTCTTCATCAGAATAAACATCGGGCTTAGGTGAACATTCTTCATTGAGTACATATTTGTACTCTTCAATAGTTAGGAAAATATCCAAGTTACGTTTACAGTCAATATAATTAGGACCAGTAAGTTTGTTTTCTTTAAGAATCACCATAAGTGGACTGAAAGAACCCATTTTTGAAGTCCTGAAAATCACATAATTAACTATTATGCAGGGCAAAAACTTTTTGAATTAAATAAATATTGATTCCCTAAAAACAATAATAAAAATATACCAACACCTTAAACACCATGAATTTAGCATGCCACGATGGTGTGGACGTATACAAATTCAATATTTGTCCAAGAAGGTTTTTCTTATTAATTTTATTCTCATGTCAACCTAACTTTATGATAAATAAAATTAATTTGTTGGTCTGGCTTTGGTCCTACAAATAATAGCAGTGACTAGGATAGGGAGGATACCATTATTTGTATCTAAGTGTATACCATTACTTAATACTAAGTCCATTACTTCGTAATGAGTTCCTTCAGATAGAGAAGTGAACATATACTAGGTAACTTTCTATAATTCTCCCGAAGGAAGTTTGTACTAGTGATCCATAATTAGACTTGTCCAATATGGAGGAAGGCACTAAAGCCAACATGCAAGTATGATTATATCACCTACAAATCATTAATGGAGACCATGGGATTTATGTTAAATAAATTCCCTCTTCCACTTAGTTATTTAACAATGAAGATTTTTCTACTAGTTGATTCATATCCATGTTGACCATTATTAATGCGGACTTAGTTATAACAAAAAATCTACAAAATAATAAACATGCATAACCAGAAAAAACAAAATATAGCAATAAAAGATAAATATCCAACTATTATGGTCATATATCCTGCTTCTTCTTCAACTGTGTTAGGATCCAGAATAGTGCGCTGCGCAGATCTATTCGGGGTTCGACCTGCCCGGTTAGGTTGTGGGGTTCGGGGCAGCACTCCGATTTTTTTAAAAAGGTTTTGGTTGTCAATTTCTTCATCGAAAATTATCCGACGGCCTCTGGACTGCTGAAAAACAGCATCTCATCCCGCACCAGAAAAGCCACCACCGTCATCACGATAGATCGGTTATATTTAAAATTATATCAATCCTATGCTTTCCGAAGGAGTTCACACATAATCTAGATTAAAATTTTTTAAATAAATAAGCATGATCAACCCTCATGATTTTAATTACATCCATGAACAACAACAACAGCTACGACATGTCCGTGGTTTAAAATAACACAAACAGAACATAAATTGACCATAATAGTTGGATTTAAGATGCCTGCAAAACCGAGTCAGAACAGATCTACATCTACCGACTATTATTCTACATTGCGTTTTATTGGTTAACATGGATGTATCAATCGATACGCTGATCCCATACCGGCTCTGATACCAATTGATGGAATTGAGGATTCCCAGGACCACGATTTGTGCATATTGATCGATAGAAAGTTAAACAAATATAAACATGTTCTAACCCTTCATAGGCGGAAACTAGAGTTCGAATTATACCTGCGATGAGAAGAAGACAGTTCCTAGCAACCTCGAGCAGTCAGCGACCCCAAGATTTTCTGTACGTATTTCTTCCTCGGGTTGGACGTCGTGTGGGCGATGATCTGCTAACCTTTTCTTCTCTCGGCTGTCCTCCCTTTCTCTCCTCTCGTGATGGACAAATTAGAGAAAGATGCTCTTCTTAGGATACATATGACGGTCAGATAATAGAGGGTATATATAGGCTACGACAGAGACCATGAGGAGAAATTAGGTTTAGGTCTCCTAACGGGTCTAGGTATCCCGTGTTCAGCCCGAACACACAACCCAGACCTGTTAACAATAGCTCGGTCCACTAAAGAACTATTGTTGCACTACCTTTCTAATCCCAAATTACGTTTATGGGCTCCTTATTATATACTTATTTGTCTTTCCATGTTAAGATATCGAATGTCCGTCAATCAAAATAAGTTACTGACAACTACATTGATCGACATCTTTTTATCCTTAAGTAGTACCACTCAACTTTATTTGTCATGTCGGATATAATCCACTTGCAGGGTTTACATGACAATCCTTATGAGTTCCTTAAGGGGACATTATCAACCCGATACATCGGGACATGGATTCCTTTTATAATCAACAATCCATCATACACATAATGCCATTATCCAATTCATAGAGGTTATTGACTCATTACGAATCTCACTCTTTTATGAATCAAAGTAATGCACACTACATATACATGTCTGTTATTATATCCGGACTAAGAGCACAAGCATCCATAATAATAGAGGTATTTGTTCTCTTATGTAGTCAGTACAAAGAGAATAACCTCAAGTGGTCCTGTTCAATACACACAAAGTGCACTAGTATAATCCTATAGTCAAGATAGACTAATGTCAGATTACACTACAACCTTACCAATGGTTTGTCCAAATCTATCTAGGTTGTGAACTATTTATATATTCTACAAGGGACTGATAATATGATTTTCCGTGTGTCACCACACACCATATTATCTACAATATAGAATATCAAACACTTTGCATTAACATATAACAAATATAAAATGCCAACATTTGCCCATATGATTCTCATTTAAAAATAATGGAAAAATATAGTTAATACAAAAATAATGCTTTTAGTATATAACCCTAACAATATCTATATAACAAAACGTGGTTATTTTTCGCCAAGAAAGACGAGATAAAGGACGGCTGATATTAACCGATAAGAGTTTTCCCGATAGATTGTGAAGTATCACAATTAAAATGGAGTGGCCTTTTTCGAAGTGGGCACGCTAGGTCAATAATTTTAAAGATATTATTATTAGATGATATAAAATTATAAATGGTAAGAAATTAAAAAAATGATTTATCAAGGGGTGCCGGAGGCATATAAAATTATAAATGGTAAGAAATTAAAAAAATGATTTATCAAGGGGTGCCGGAGGCACTGAGCGATTTACCAAGTAGTGCCGGAGGGACTGGAATTTCTAGTATTTATATAATTCAATAAAACCATATTGTGATACAATAATACACAATTTATTCAGCCCTTTTACTACTATATTCCTTGACTGAAGATATCTCATGCATAAAAAATGATCAATATCCTAATCTTAATCTCATTAAGCAGACGGGGTCTAGTCTTAATTTTGCCAGATAGCAGATATAGTAAATAATCTGCTTCTGGTTCTTTTGATGATTCTTGGACTGTGTATCATCCTTAGCTGCAGGTATGTCTACTTTACACTTAGGATCAGTCACAAGTACTAGGGTGAGGGAACCTTGCTGCAAATCTCTGGGCTTGTGTAGATGTAGAGACGGTTTACCATTTTATACTTTTTGAACCCATTGCTCCATGTGACCCATCGGCACGACCCAACTATATTGGAGTTGGTAGTTTCCTCACTTGTCTGTCTCCCTGCAGAGCCCCTCCCCTGCAGGGTCCTAATGTTGTGGATTTGTGGGTGCTACACCAATATGGTTCTGTCTTTTGATTCAAATTTTCTTTTGCAGTTACTAGCCATCATATATTTAACTTTTATATCCTTGCCATTTGGCTGATGTCTAATTAGGAAGCATTATATTGAACTTAAAAATGCAATCTTCAGAAAACCTTTCCCGAATCTGTTGCACACAGTTTTTAGCAAGATGTTCTGCTTTGAATCATTCCCAGTTACTACATACCTCAGTCAATGGCTCGAGCTTATAATCTACAAAACTTGGTGATAACATTGATTCTATCTATTCCTGTTTGTAGAGATGCTGAAGATCATATTTCCTGGCTTCTTGAACATGGGTCACATGAAAAGGCTTTAGCTGCAGTTGAAGCAGGAAAAGGACCGACTGAGCTTCTTGATGAGGTATGCATATCCCAGCAAAATCATACTAGTCTTGGACTCATGATATTATTAAGTCATTTGATCCGCTGCTAAACTCACTCCATTTGTCTTGGCCACTAAATGAGTGGAATAGATCAACCATATCTGTACTTCCTATTTGGAGAATTACGTGCTTAATTTGTAATCATTTTCAGCTGAAGAATTGAGGTTTAACTGACTCAGATTGTTACATATTTTCTTATTGTGCCTTTAATTGAACTGCAGTTCCCTAGCAATAAAAATACAATGGAGTTGTAAAGAACATTGAACTGGCTACTGGTTAAAAGCCTTGAATGTTTACATAAAGGAAGCTTAATTACTTATTCTTTGTGAATGAATCGGACATAAATAGATTTATGTAACAATGTTTCCAGGTGATATTACATGTATTGAAGTTTGAAAGAAGCTTTTTGGTGTTATGGAGTACATGGCCCTTAACAGAGCTGAATGGAAGAAAATGATTCAAACAGCCGACCCCAAAAATCTGGGATAAAGGCTTTGTTGTTGTTGTTGTTGAATGAATGTCGTACCTATTCTTCTTCTTCTCCTTCGAATGAAGTTAAGAAAATTCATTTCAACATTTCGGTGAATTTAATCATGAAAGTGTGACATGGTTGGTTAGGATCTTGTCAGAGAGCAAGGCGTTAATGAGGAAGAATTATTTAAGATGAGATTCCCAACTTAATTCCCCTGTTTTACTGATAAAAATGTTGGGAGAAAAGCTCAACTTACTTGAATACTTTATTGAGGTAGAATGGGTCCATATTTATAAGATGAGAGTGGTCCTCATAGTAAATCACAAGATGTGGAACTAAAGGAAACTAAATAAACGACAGAAAGAGGTTAGTTAAGACTGTTACAAAATTATATTCAAAAGAAAGTCTATATTCATACTATCTGAAGCAAGAACATTATAAACAAACATGTGATGCAGAAACTTGAATGGAGCTTCATGAAATATCGTCTAGTCTCACCTCAGAGAGAAGTGTTTTCGTAGATGGGATTAGACACAAAGCACATAAAGAATACCATGAGTTTATTCATGTTAAGATGAAAGACCGATCATATCAAAGTAAATCTGACTGATGGCATTTGACTGTGCTTATATGATATATTGAATGGTAAAATTTACCTTCTTGGGCCTGTACCTTCGAATTTTTTGTTGATTACTGAAGAAAACTGTCTTATCTTACTGATTTTCTATTCGATGTTGCTGATCTACAAAATTTGGAGTTTTGCTAGCTAGATTGGGCACATCAAGACACTTGTTGAGATGGCTGTTAATGTTGTTTATACTGGACTTTCTATTTTGTGTAACAAGTTGGGCATGCTTAATATATATGCTCCAACTTGAGGGGGAGTGTTAGATTAATCGATTTATTAGCTTAATGGGCTATCATTCTAAAGCCCGTTTGTGTATTGCTACGCACTCCTACTATATTTAGAGAGACACGACTCAGGTTGATTATGATTCTCTCTACTAATTTTTTTTCTATTGTGACTGTAAGTTTGTAAATTAAATAAGTTCGTCGCCTTATATCATATTTGATCATTATATATGAGAATAAGGGATATGAGTTCTCAAGTGTCTGCTTACCTAGCTTAACTAATGTATCACCTGATATTCGTTTTTCTCTATCTATATGTACATTTATATATAATACATATATGGATCTTTCGATTGATTAGTTGATTACCAATTCTTATGGAGAGAGTTAACAGGTGTATTTAAACAAAATATTTAAATGACAAGTATTAGATTGTTGATATTTCATGTTTTTGCAGAAGGATAAAACCATAATTAACGTGAATCACTAAACCCTCAATTGGCGTATTGCGAATTCGCTCCAAATTGTGGATCGAAACCGTTTAAAATGCTAGATAAATCCAGATGGTGGCAAAGTGGGAGAGAAAACATAAAGATCCTTGGAAACATAAACGACCGAAATACATTTGGACTTTTGGAATCCTTATAGTTTATTTGTTAACTTGGTCTTGGGGTCCGAAGTGGATGGTGGCCGCGAACCACTTAGCTAGCAAGATTTTAAGTTACAAGTTAGTTAATTATAGTTATGACAAGCTATATATATGCTCGTCCAAAAACATACAGTTACCCATTCCAATGTAACAATTTCGTTCCACATAAGCGTTCCAAAGAAGCCTACCAAACGTTTTTGTTCCTCTTTCCACAATGTTCCTCGTTCTAGGTAACTTAGGATACTGGCCAAATGCATAAACTTAATTGTCTAATCAATGAGATGATGATACTTCTCCCTACTGAAAGTCTCCATGTCATTTCCTTTTCGACATGACATGTATCCACCTGCATCCCACATTTGCTTTGACACCTGATCTGACCACCATTATTTACATGAAGAATCTTTGGTTCCTTGATATAAAAACACTCTTAAACATACATGATATATGCTAAATATGCGTGTTTTTACAAATGTTGCAAATTTAGTTGTTACCTTGAGTTTGAACACTCTCATTAAAATGTATATTGTTTTACTAATGTGATAGAGGAATGCCTCTTAGCAGAGCAGATTGGAAGAAAAGTATTCAGATAGCCTACCCAAAAATTTGGGATAACGGCCGTGTTGTTGGCTGTGTTCTTGTTCTTGTGTCAAACATCTTTCAGTGCGACTCTCACTCCCTATCAATAACTTGTCACCCATCCATATACTTGCATTTTAAAACTTGTGTTTCCTTGACGTGTCTTACTTATATAAAACCTAGTAAATATGCTCTTTAATGTAGAAAAGTGTAACAAAAGGTATAAATTTTGTGGATTTGCTCTTTTCTGTTCTTGGGTTCTTTCATGTATACGATTATTAGTTTAGATAATGCAAATATATCCAGGAAGAATCATAACCAATGAGGATATTTGTGTCTGAAGTTAACTCCTTTTGTCAACCATCCACAACAAGAATCTTGTAATATAGTGCTGTAAGAATATGGTGCAATGAGTACATACAACTAAAAGGAAGCATATAATGAGTAAATAATATACATGTCCATTTTGTGGAGGTAGAGCACCAGAGCATCATATCTCCTTATTAATGTGGCATTGAATGATACGTTATTTCAGAAAATGGTCCTTCTATGGTTCTAATTGCTCTTTAGAATATAATAGTCTTTGCATAGGGGATATTTAATGTTTCCTTCTAACTGTCAGCATGAGTTCTGAACTCTTCTGGAATAGAAGTTGCATAAGAAGATATATAAGTATGTCCTAAAAAGTTTGAAGACCTTAGCAAGTATGTAATAACATATTGCCCGTCAGCAATTGGACATTATTGTCTACTTGGGATTCAGCAAGCATATTATATTTGATGAAACTGTTTTAATTCTGTCTAATGTTCAGGTGGGTTCAAGATACCTGGACCATTTGATTATTGAAAGGAAATATGCAGACGCTGCATCTTTGTGTCCTAAGTTACTTCGTGGTTCAGCTTCTGCATGGGAGAGGTTTGTAACAGATCTGTTCAAGGATGTCATGTGTTTCTGTTATGTTATAATAACAATGCATTTGCAATTTTAGGTGGGTTTTTCATTTTGCTCATCTTCGACAGCTTCCTGTTTTGGTTCCTTACATGCCTACAGAAAACCCACAGCTGAAGGACACTGCTTATGAGGTGTGCATAGTCTGTTCACGTATTTGTATATATGTTCTAATTCTTTCTGACATTTTACTAGCGAGTGCCTTCCAGGTGGCTCTTGTTGCTTTGACAACTAACCCATCTTTTCATGAGGTTCTCTTGTCAACTGTTAAATCATGGCCAACTACATTATATTCTGCATTGCCTGTTATTTCTGCAATCGAACCCCAGCTTAACACTTCCTCTATGACTGATATGCTGAAAGAGGTACTATTGACATTTCTTCTTAGGATTCTTTGCTTGTTTTTTTCTAGGTGACTTACCCGTTTTAGCAACAGGCATTAGCTGAACTGTACATTATCAACACTCAATATGAGAAGGCACTAGCATTGTATGCTGATGTAAGTGCTTCAGTTTTTGGATTTAACTGCATTTGAGAGTTTCATTTCAAGA
Source organism: Iris pallida (assembly GCA_029216955.1). Taxonomy (NCBI): domain Eukaryota; kingdom Viridiplantae; phylum Streptophyta; class Magnoliopsida; order Asparagales; family Iridaceae; genus Iris; species Iris pallida. Next base: position 304,425 of record JANAVB010011400.1, read on the forward strand.
GCATAGCATCATCTTAAACGAAAGTTGGATCTAGCTGAATTATTTTTCATGAAGATAGGTTTGCTCCATATTTGAATTGCTTAATACCTTTTTTTCCTCTTCTTTCAGTTGTTGAAGCCAGAGATATTTGACTTTATTGACAAACACAACTTACAGGATGCCATTCAGGATAAGGTATGTGGTTGTCATGCAAAATGTCAAAACGAATTCCCAGAGTAGTGAATTTTTCTTTCAGTTTTCAACATGAACTTTTGGATTTAAGGTCCCTTGAAAGATTATTTCTGATTCATGTGGATACATGTTCTTACGGCCTACATGTACAAAAAACTTCTATCGTCCTTGTGCCATAGTTTGGCTCTTACTTGTCCATCTTACTTTAGCAAGAAACTTTGTGAGAGGCAGTGTTTGAAGAAGTTTACGGAAATGTTTGTAATTCATCTTATATACATGAATTGGTTTCAGACCAAATGTAGACTACTTGATGACTATCTCATTGTGCTTCTTGCTGGAGGTGCCAGTGTGCTTTTTATGTTTGAGCACTTTTTAATCGTTCAATCTTTTACGATCTCTCTATCTCTACTAGGGTCTTATTGTGAGTATAATCTAGACCATTCATAAGCTGAACAGAAATCCTTCATATGTTGGTGTTGGTTGGGTGCAAAAGGGGAGAGAGAGAGTGGGAACAGGATAGGGAAGATTCACCACTGAAAGGAGACACTTCTTTATCCCAGTTACATATTTTATCTTTGTACTTCTAATTCTTGCCATTTCACAAAATCAGGAGTTGATCTCTGAAGGTTGAGGGTTATATTATATATTTATATTATTCAAACACACCACACAGTTTGAATCTCCTTTTTGAACTGAGCTGGACTCGCATAATGGTATTTTTTTTTGTTTGTAAAATCTGCTTAAAATGGCAAATGAGATCTGAACCTGGGTGGCTTTGATACTCATACTATGTTAAAGTTCCTCCCACTACACCAAAATCCAGTATTGTGATGAGAGTTGAGGATTATGTTACTTATGTATTTACTATTTATATTATTCCCACGCTTACATTTCAAATAGAATTGAATAATAGGGCTACTATGCATGACTTTGTAGTGGCAAATTAAATTGGAAAAGGTTGCCATGTGAAATAGTCACTACCATTATTTGAAACATGCAATCTAGATTCCCTACTTCATGTCTGATATCTTGAAATTTATTGATATATGATTATTTCACTTTTCTTGTCCTTGGTTCAGGTTATCCAGCTTATGGTACTTGATAGTAAAAGAACAGTGTCGTTACTTATCCAACATCATGATACCATTCCTCCTTCTGAAGTTGTTGAACAGCTCTTGGGTTCCAAGAAAAAATGTGATAGTAAATATTTCTTGCACTTATACTTGCATTCACTATTTGAAGCTGATCCTAATGCTGGAAAGGAGTTCCATGATTTACAGGTTGCTTCTCATTCTCTAATTATTTTAATATCCTGATAAGTTCATGATGACACAATATTATTTTTTTCAACATTTTAATTCTACTAATTTTCTACTCAAAAGAGAGAAATTGTTTGTGTATGATCCTTTCTTACTTGCCTTGCAAACAATTTTGTAAGATTGACTTGAACATAAATATTCATATTATGTGTCACTTGTCAATAAGTCATTGTGTTTGGTGCTGAATTGAGGATATTCAGTGTATTGTGAATCCTACAAGTCTATCCATTTGGAGTTGCAATTGTCATTTAGAAAATGTATGTTAAGAAGTTTAGAAAACTAAGATAAATCTTATCTACATTGTCCACAAGATGCTTACTAACATATTCTTATAAAATCTTGATGATTCTATATATTAAGGGTCTATCTGTGCTGTTAAAGAAAAGATCATATCTTGAGGATATAAATATTAAGAGTTGGACAATGGATGTACATGGGAATTTTTTAATGAATCTTTCGATTTGCACTGCGTTATTACATTTATTGGTACTTTCTGAAGTCTATGATGTAATATATGGCCTTGACTTATAGCAGCTTCTTTCAAGGTTGCTATGTAGTATCCACTTTATCATGCTAAAGGAACATTTCTTGATGATTCTTGGATTACCGAATGGGTTTTTTATTATTGCAGGGAAGCATAGGCTGCATTGGGAACAAGTGCATTGATTCATTAGGACACTTAAGCCAAATATATAGAGAGGAAAAAGTGTTGAGGACAAAAATAGACAGTTAGATAATAGCTAGCCTATGTGACATCACTACAACTATCTAGAAAGGAAAAAACCCACATATTCTTCTACACTTCCCCACAAGCTGGAGCATTGATAACATTCAAGCCCAACTAGGAGAGAAACTGTAGAAAAAATGTGATCTTATAGTCGGTGGGAGGGAGCAATGTACATCTTTAACGACGAGAGTCATTAGAAACCATTTTCAATGAAGAGAGTGAGTAGCGGTCATCTTAGGTGGCGAAGAGTTTAGTTGTGGATTAGACAACGAGAGAGAGAGTGAATTACTGCCTCCGTGGAGGGAGAGAGTTGACTTGCAGCCATCAAGGCAGCGGGAGAGTGAGTTGCGGCCTCTCATAAAGAAAGAAAGATTGAATTGCAACAATCCTCGATAGTGAGAGAGTGTGAGTTGTGGCCTTTCTGCTGGGAGAGTGAGTTGTGGTCTCCACGACGGCGGGAGTTTACAAAAAGGGGGAGATAGAGGAGAAGAAATATCTGGGTTTTAGGAAAAGAAACTAAATATTTGATACTTTGGAGAAGTATAGGCTACATTAGGAATAATTGGATCGATTGCATTAGGGCACTTAAGCCATATACGAGGATACAAAGTTATTAAGGACAAAAAAAAAGACAACTAGATATTAGCTAGCCTATGTGACATCAGTAGACTATTTAGAAATGAATCCCCATATTTATTACCGTTGTTATATAGTTGCCTACTAAAGAAATCAGTTGATATTTTTGCTCATTAGCTGAAGAAGTCCATGGTTGATCTTGGATGGGATGGGATGTGATGTGGTGTAGGCCACATGATTATAGAGAGGCTTACATTAATTTAAATTTTGCAGTTGTTTGCTTATTGAGCTTGGTTTGTGTCACGCCCCAGAACCGGAATACTGGAGAGCGGGGGCGGACATAGCCAGCTACGTATATTGAAATGGAATCCACCTCGCTATACGGTCATGGCTGTCTAGATATGAGGGTTTACTACAAGCCAACGGTCTCTTAAGGTCAAGCCTATTGTCTCAATCTCAAACAAGTAATATAGTTACAAGATGTTAGATCACCAAATATACAGTAAAAGGTGTCCCAAATATTACATATTCAGTTGATCATGAAGCTAGTCTTACAAAATACGAGGACTAGCAAGAGTTAAGTCATACATGATCAACCCTAGGATTTGTTAATCATGCTACAGCCCGTAGGCAGACAGTAAGTAAATGTGCATCGAGCTAACAGGTGCTCGTCGGCTAAACGCCTCAAAAGAATAATTTACAATGGAGTGAGTGAAACAAAATAGAAAATCCACTCGTAGCCCGGGTTCCTTCTAGTCGCCACCATCGGGCTGGAGGTTCGGTAGATCCTCGGGTGCTGCTCCGAAATCTGGCCACAGAAAACCAGCTGGGTCAAACTCCATAAAGAGCAAGTGCCACAAAGGAGGCCACGAAATAAGAACAAAACCAGCATATCAGAGCATAAGAAACTGGAAGAAAAAGCACAAGTAATAAAGTACAGCAGAACAATAAACGTCTAGGGACATGGAACCATTCCGGGAGCCAGATTACAACCCTTAAATCAAACAAGGACCGGGGTTGTAACCCTTCGCCTGAATAGCCCTTGTCTCTATTCATTTATTGTTAAGGATAAGTAAAACAATTATGCACAGGAGTACTAGGGTACAGGGACTAGACAAAACTTGACAAGGCTGGACACCATCCATTCACAAGCGGCCAAGCAAATACTACGGCTTACTACTTAACTAACTAGGGTTATCACAAGCCTAATTACTAACCAGATGCAAGTGAGAATTTCCCAGTCCCAAGCCCTGCAGACTATCTAGTTATCCTTCCGCGGGGTTGAGAGTATGGTTGGGTACATCGCCCAGGAGACGATATACCCTTAGGTGACTTAGAGGGTGCAACACATAACAGTGTGCTGGAAATGTGTCCTACTCGTCGGCAGGCTACAAGTCCGTTTAAATGCGCCCAGATAACGAGATTGCCTGTGACTGAAAATTCTTTGATCTAATCATTAGCCTAATCCATATTTAGTGCGAATTCCTGGCCGTGGTACCCAGGGAGTCACGTCCTAGACATGATGCAAGACAGGACAGGTAGATTTGCACAAGCAACAAGAAAGAACACCCACGGTGTCTGGGGCAGTTAAGTTAAGTTATCAGGTTATCGAGTCAAGTCAAGTCAGGAGTGCGCCACGGCGGGCCACTATCAAGATATCCAGTTACAGGAGATTAATTACAGGTCGCTGGTTACAAGTTAAAAGCCACAAGTTACAAGCACCCAACAAGTTACTGCCAAAATCTGAGAATGCTAGCCATAAATTAAAAATACAGAAAAATCGTGTCAAGGCGTGCCGGGTCAAGTCAAGTCGTGCTGTGGACAAGAAACCTCAGAAGGACACAAATCAACAAGAGAAGGCAAGAACCAAGGGAAACCAAGGGACAAGGTGTGCTAGGTCAAGGGGCAGCCCAAGGGCGCGGCCAAGTGCGCAGGGGCCAATGCGCCGGGGGCGCAGGGTCCAAGTGCGCTGGGGGCCAAGGGCGCAGGGGGGCCGATGGCGCAGGGGGCCGATGGCGCAGGGGGCCGATGGCGCAGGAGGCCGATGGCGCAGGAGCCAATGGCGCAGGGGGCCGATGGCGCAGGGGGCCGATGGCGCAGTGCGCGCAGCGCGGTCGGCTGGGCGCGCTCGGGCGCAGGCCAACAAGCGCGCAGGGGCCAAGCGCGCAGGAGCGCAGCGCGGGGGAGCAACCAGCGCGGCGCGGGGAGCAACCAGCGCTAAAGAGCGCGGCGCGGGGAGCAGCCGGGCGCTATACAGCGCGGCTGGAGGGGTCTTCTTCTCCAAACAAGCCGAGAGCAACCCCCAAGAACACCAAAATTCCAATTTCCATAACTTGACCAATTCAAAACCAAATTTGGATTTTCAAAGTTCTAACTTGAGTAAAATTAAATTCTCTTCCACATGGAAGCATCAAAACAAGCAAAAATCTAAGTTTAATAGATCAAAACCAAGAAAATCCGAAAATAGCTAACACTTAGATCTAGAACAATGGAGACTCCAAATTCCAAAATGTCAAGTTCTAATGTTGTTCTCCATGGCCTAATCTAGCTAATGGACAAATAAAATATGGTGCTTATTTGGTGGCAAGGTACACTTGCCTATGGTGTTTGTGGGGGAAGGAGGAAGAAGAAGATGGAGAAATTAATGGAAATTATGGAGGAGAGAGAAAGTTAGGTGGGGATTTAATGAGGGTGGGTTGTGATGGAATGAGGGTGGAGCATAGGCTAAAGTGTTCCATGGGGTTAAAATTAAACCAAACCGACTAAAACCGAGCCGAGTCGAAACCCAAAATACGAGAAAACTCAAAATTTCACAAGTCGAAAAAAATAAAAATACAGGCCAAAATCCGACTATGAGTATAATACGAAATACGGGAAACGGGGGTGACAGTTTGTTAACTTAATTTAGGAAATAACAATTGAGAACATTATATTATACGATATGTAAGTGTGGGTTGAAGGCCTATATAAAGGCCCTAACCTGTATGTTAGCATGAAAGAACAATGCATGTTGATGAACAATGTTCAGATCCGTCTCAAAAGTTTCTTGTACGGAAGAAGATTGGATGTAAATCCAAAATTCTTGGGATGAAACCTAAGATAACTTGAAGCCTTCTCTGTTGTGATCCATTTTGGACCACCAAACCTTATTCACTAGGAAGCACAGACACTCCAAAAAATGGGCCGTCATATCGAACACATACTGGACACAGATTTGGCCACTCCAAAATACTCTAGGACACACCAACATAAGAGTTGTGTCATCGTGTCCTTACCATGGCGTGTTGTATCCTTGTCCATGCAACATATCTTATTTGCTCACCATGTCCTTACCATGTTGTGTTGTATCTGTGTCCATGCAACATAGCTTATTTGCTTCCTTTTTTCATTTGTATTGTGTTGCTTTCTTGTACTGATATCCTTATCTGAACCATCAACATTTTCTCCATGTTTCATCCATTCAACTAACAACCTAACACCTCCATAATCCTAATGCTCATTCCCTTCCATCCACCAGCCTGTGAGTCCTTACAAAAATACCATCACACAGCCCCTTTGAGAGCAAGTTGTACAATTGCTATTTTGCAGTAAACAAAAAAATCTAATATCTATAATTTTTAATATTTTGTTTCCAAATCTAAACATGACCTTCATATGTTCCCGATTGAAAGACTAGCATCGGTTTGCACAGTTGTCCTACATCAGGATTGTTCTATTATCCTACATCAGGATGACGTTGAACGTTGACTTGAGGATGGCTTCACTTGGACATTTGGCAACAACAACGGAGGCTCAAAGTCAGAGTTGACAAAGCAACTCATTCCTTGATTACTGACATAGGTGATGAGGATGCTCCTTCCTGCAGCAAGGATGGGGGAGAGTGGGAAGAAGATGGAGACAAAATGGGAAGAAGATGGGAGGCAAAATAACGAAAAAATAAGGTCAGAGAGAAACTAAGGGAAGAGATACAAAGATAGTCAGAGGAATCTCGTTGTTGCTTCTTGTGGTTGCCACTAAGAAGGGGACAAGAGATGATTAGAAGGTGAGTGTTTTTTGTAATTTCTCTCAACTTTTATTGTTAAAATTTGTTTTATTCATTGTTCTTTCTTTTTTTGATGATGGACATTGGGCCTTACTTTGATCATTATTGGGCATACAAAAAGTGAGCAGGACAAAAAAATTCAAGAGAAAAGTTAGAGGAGTTACTGGGGGTTTCTAGTTATGATGAGGATGGTTGAAGAATTTAGAAGAATTTTTTTATTTATTTGAGTGATTGCCTAATTCCACAGGTATTCATTTTCTTCCTATATCCTTATTTGCTCTCGACAAAATTCCATTCTGGTACTTTTCTATACGAAATCGATATCCATCATTGTTTCAGGAGCAGAACCAATGTCTAATTCAGTCTTGGATACATCTGCTGCTTACTCGTTGCCTTAGAATCCACTCAAGATTAGGACCAGGCTAACAAGGATCCTCATGGTCCCCTTTCCATCCTAATCTACAATGAGTGGACTTGTATAGTAACCTTGCAGTAAGACAACCGGACAACCCCGACCAAAATTCCATTTGGCTCTTGCTGACGAAAGCTACAAGCCCTTGTATCCTTGGAACAACTACCAAGCCAGCCGGACATCCCCCCCCCCCACCCCCCCCCCCCCCCCCCCCCCCCCCCCCGCTTCCTGGGCATAAGTGCTACCTCCCATCATAAATACGACTCCTGACTGCCAGTTTGCAGATATGTTGCATTACACTATTGATTCGTCATCGTTCTCCCTGCCTCATCCGTTTTTTTCTGGTGACTTCGTTCTAGGGTTTGGTCAAGCTCTGATGCATTACAGATTAACTTGACACTCTTTGGTAAGACCCGATCTTAATCTTGAATTTGATTGTCAGGTCTAAATACCTTCTGAATACTTGTTGGGGACTTGTTGTTACATTAATCTTCCACAAATATCAATATATTTTATTTTTGTGAATAAACTAAACTAGATTATCCCTGTAGGTATTGGCCTGTCTCAATTATCACAGTGGAACCCTAAAAATCTCTCTTTTTCCAATGCTTCCTGGTACTCTTCTACTCTATGGTGGTTGCTTCCACTTACTCCCAAGTCGCTTAACTGCTACTTTCCGAGCCACTCCACCAGGTGACTCTAATACTACCCCACCTCTACACTTTTCCCTCAAGTACAAGGCCACCAACTCCAGGACGTGGATGAAACATCCACCTACCTTGATTGATCCTTGTCATCGTGGTGACCGTAGAACTCTCACTTGCGATCACCGCAGATGCACTAACCATATCAAGGCCTGCTGTCGAGATGTATAGAGGTCCAGAGATCTTGCCTTCAACCTAACAAGCCACTAAAAACCTGCTTATGATAACACTTCATCCGCTTCGACCTCGGCCATCTTGGCTCCCGTCATTCTCATCAGAGGACATTTATAGGCTGTAACTTATCTTCTCTACTTACTCTTCTCCCAACTTGTTTTCTACTATTCTCATTCTACTCCCTGGATCTCCTCGATTTCACGGCCTTTGGTCCAATGTCCTATACTGGATTTGAATCTTTAATGCATAGTTCTCATAAGTTTATCGACTTTGCCAATGTAGACACTGGTTCTGTTCAAGTACCACCCAGTTTACCTCCCATACTAATTCTTTAGTCAATTCTTGTAGTAACCTCTTTATGAGCTAACCTTCTCTTCTTGACTCAAGTACTATGCAGTTTACCTCCCATACTAATTCTTTAGTCAATTCTTGTTGTAACCACTTTACGAGCTAGCTAACCTTCCGTCTGTTCAGTCGTCTTACAAAAGATCTGCTCTGTAACTTTTTCTCCTTCTGTGATGGTTCATGATCTAAAATTCGAAAGCAGTTATTTGTGGTGTTGTGAGGAAAATAGGTGGTGCCACATGCATATCCCTCTTTTAGTTTCGTCTTTTGTTACTAGGACCAACTAGCACCGTTGGCTAGGCCATCCTCCCTTGTCGAAAGCTATTATATCCAATTTGTTTCTTTCTGAATTTTCATGTAAACCTTGCATTATGTTAGGGCACAATCATTTATCCTTTTTACCTGCCAATACAAGAAGTGACTTACCTATTTATTGTGTCCACTCTGAAATTTTGGGGTCCATATAAACAATCTACTTTTTTGTTTTCATTACTTTGCTACATATAGTCTTATATTAATGACCTCTCTCGCTTGACTTGGCTATCTTTACTCTATAATGGATATGAAATTCTTTATGCCTTCAAAAACTTCCACCAAGAAATAAAAGTCACTACTATTTGAACATTTCAAACTAATAGTGCCAAAGGATATCTTAGCCATGGCTTTCAAACTCTATCCAGAGACCAAGGTCTACTTTACAAATCCTCTTGCCACTACATACCTCGACAAATTGTTGAATGTAAAAAATCGACACTTAGTCAATGTGACTAATTCTCTTCTTATTCAAATAAATGTTCCTAATACTTATTAGAAATCTGTCATGCTTATATGTTGCCACCTCATCAACGCATTTTCTCCATTCTCCTCAACATCCAATCTCAATTCTGTATCCTGTTTTTGTACCAATAGTTGTTTCCTTTATTAGCTAGAGTTTTTGGCTTCAGTTGCTAAGGTCCTTCTCTTGTATCCGATGTGATAAACTTGCTTACGAGGCTTTCAAACGTGCCTTTCTTGGTTACTCCAGAAACGGCTATGTTTAGTTTTCTCTGTTGAAGAATAAGGTTATCACTTTGTCTGGTCTTACATTTTTTAACAACAATTATACTTTTCATTTGGATCATTGATCGACATCCCTGGTTTCTTTATCATTTTCCTATATACTTTTGAACCCCCTCAACCCTTACTCATTCCCGATGGCCCAACATCAACATCACTTGGTCTTAACCCATTCTCATTCCTGACGGCCCAACATTAACATCACTTGGTCTTCTGAATTCCATGTTTGTTTCCGATGACCAAAAACATGTAGAACTCCAGGTCTTCACTTGTTACAACAAAAAGCCATGCTGCCAGGACCTTGTTTTACCTCTATCTGCAGCACCTCAACCAGTTCTTTTCCTGTATGATGGTCTGATGATTGTCTTATTGCATTGTGTAAGAAACTTCTCTCTTGCACTATGTATAACTTTGTTTCCTATCATCTTCTCACATTCTCTCTTTGTCAACAATTAACTCGCCGCCATTATTTTCTAACTTTTCTCCAAGAATCTCTTCAACATGATAGTTGGTCTGGTGCATGTTGATATGTAAACTTGATTACATGGCTGGTCCCATGTGGATGCTTATATAGCCTCTAGATGCATCGAATAATTTGGGAGTCCTAAAGTAATGAGTTACTAAAGGTAAGTTAGTCATGAGTTACCAGAGGAGTCCAAATGTCATGAGCTACAAGTTGTTAATTGAGCTAGTCATGGTGTTATGCATGAGGTACAAATTGTTGGATCAGGAAAGGTCATGGTTAACACCTATTTGATGGTGTAAGGTTGTATGGTTGTAAAATGAGCAAATAAAGATACAAATAAATCTATTGTGCCTTTCTTAACCCTATCTGCCATAAGCCAACCTCCATTCATTTACAAAGTGGTATCATGGCAAAGGAGATCCAACCTCAAAGAAGATCATAGCCAACAGAGTGATTTCATTCACCATTCTTCGCCTCAATAAAGAGAGCTAGGACAATTGGAGTATCCAAATAAAGGCAATGCTAGGATCTTAAGGTGTTTGGTGAATTGTCTTGAGAGGCTATGATAAGCCTCAAGATGAAGGTTTGTTGACGACGCCTAAAGGAGTCTCTTAGAGACTCTAAAGGAAGAAAAATAAGAAGGCTATCTTCTTTGTTTGCCAAGGAGTTCATGAAGTGATATTCAAGAAGATCGTCAACGCTACAAGTTCCAATCAAGTTTGGGAGATCCTTCAAAACTACTACAAATGAGTCGGGAAGGTGAAGAAGGTTCATAACAAACTCTTTGAATGGAGTTCGAAGATTTGGAGTCGGAAGAAAATGAGCTTGTCTTGGCTTATTGCAATAGAGTCATAGTGATTGTGAATCAACTTCGAAGAAATGGTGAGAACATTGGAGTTGTTCGTTTGATGGAGAAGATACTTATGACGATTCCTCCGAAGTATGAATATATCGTTTGCACCTTGGAACAAACCAAAGATTGTGAGAAAATGACATTCGACCATCTCATGGGTTCTTTGGAAGACCATTAAAAGAGGCTCTGTAAACGGAGAAAACGGACCAAAAATTTCTTTGAGCAAAGCTTAATTTTAAGTGAGGCTAAGAAAATTTTAAAAAGAAGCTAAGGTTGTTACAATCGAGTTGGAGGCCAAGGTTATGGGCAGCTGAGGATATGGTCATGGGCAAGGTGGTTACACAATTTTAAAGAAAAGAAAAACTACCAAGCTTCTATGAGGCCATAAAAGAGGATGACCCGCTGAAAAGGAATATCTCAAGTTAAATAGTTTAATTACAAGATGTATGGATATTATGCTTCTAGTTTTTGGAGAAATGCTTCTAACAATGCTGAAGAAAATGCTAATTACATGGAGAAAGAAGATGTGTGAACATTCTCTTGCTAGCACTCAGTGAAGATTAAGAAAATAAAGATGTTTGGTAGTTGGATACGGGCATAAGCAATATGTTTGGGAGAAGAAGCTTGTTTAAAGATGCCCGTAAGGCCATGTTAACCTTGGTGATTCTCTTAAAAGATCCTATGAAGGGTAAAGGTTATGTTTGAAGAATCGAGATATCGATTTATCTCAAATATTTATCATGTCATAAATATGAATAGTAACTTCCTTAGCTTGGGTCAACTCTTGGAGAAGGGGCTATGATATACACATGAAAGATTGTAGCCTTATTGTAAGAGATTGGGAAAAGAGGTTGATAACAAAAATTCAAATGATAACAAATGACGAAAGTTCAAATGACGAAAAATCAGATGTTTCATGTTAACACCCAGTGTGAAGATGTGAAGTGCTTGAAGGCTTGTCTTAAGGACACTTCGTGGTGACACTTGGATGGCATCTAAATTTTTTGCATGTGAGATAATGCAAACTTCCTGGCATACTTTTATATTACGTTAGATGATGATATTTTCTTTACCAACTTTATGCAACTTTCAACCTTGTTCCAACTTCAACAGGAGTATCAAGAGGACGAGAATTCTCCATACCAAATTTCCCCAAGACTTCCTTGTAACTGGATTGGCTGGTGAATATAACTTTACTACTTTGCTTCACCCTAAAGCCCAAGAAATGTGTTATGAGTCAGATTTGTGTCATCTCGAACTCATAAATCGTGGAGGCCTTTAATTCTTTGATTATATAAATACTACTTCATGTGATGATTAAAGACCATGTCCCTGAGATTTGATAAAAGAAGGATGCATTAGCGGTTAATACGTTGCAATTGGATAAGTTATTAGGAATATGACGGAACGAAAGACCAAGGAAAGGAAGAAGAATGTACGAAAATGCAATACTCACATACGGCTTTGGTTGTTATTACTTTTGTCGGAGCTATGACGTCATTTCTTGCGGCAACCATTATAATTTTCCAGAACGATCTAAAGATGGTCATAGCTTATTCAACTTGCAATCAATTAGGCTATATGATCTTTGCTTGTGGCATTTCTAACTATTCAGTTTGCGTCTTTCACTGAATCACGCTTTTTTCAAAGCATTATAGGTTTAGTGATACATGCCATGTCGGATGAGCAAGATATGCGGAAGATTGGGGTGGTGGGGGGGGGGGGGGGGCTTGCCTCCTCGTTCTCTTTGACCTATGCCATGATGTTCATGGACAGCTTATCTCTTATTGGATTTCCTTTTCCAACATCTTTAGCTAATGCAAGATCATATGAGTCTTCCACTTACAAGTTAGCCAGGTAAACCATTTTCGTTACTAAGGAACTCAACTAAGATGGTGGAGGAGCTAGGCTGGTAGGTGAGGAACTAGGTTCCCGGAAGAGAGGGTGAGAAAGGAGGTGAGCGACAGCTAGATGATCGACTTGTGATACAATTGGACATTTGTGAAAGGATAGTTAGTTGGGCATTCTCAATGAGGTTACCCATTTGACTGAGCTCGCGATGCCCTAACCCGGTCCTTTCTTGCAACCGGGTATAGCGTGGCACACCCATGTCGAAAAACATTGGTAAGCATTAAGTACAGGTCAAGGTACAACAGTAGGCAGGCCTACTCCTGCCAAAACAAAAGGAAAAAAAAGTTCTGAAAGAAATGTGTATTGAATAATCAAAGTGAGACGAACGCAGTGAAAAGGAGAACAAAGTGAGGCGACCTTAGGGAGCTAATAGAAGGAAGGGGTGGTGAACGTCAGTAAGGAAAAACAAGAGGATAGGGAGAACAAAAAAAAAAAAGATTGATCGAGCTCTTTCGTTTCTTGTTCCTCACGGGTCATTAGCTCGCTTGCCCGAATGCACCGGGAGTGCGACTGCCTTTCTTAGCTTTCATTCTCTCAGGAAAGGGAGTCGCCATTCCTACCCGCCAGACCCATTTTGAGAATCATACTCTTATTGTTCTTTCTATATTTCTTAGCAACGCCTAGCTACACGCCTCTGGTAAATTGCCCTCGAGGGTCCCTTACGGATTCCAAGGCAATTTGCTTTTTCCAGGGAGCTGAAAAAGTAGGCCTAAACGGGAAGATCATGCATGCATCTACCTGCCCTCACATACGCATTCGGTCTTGCCTAGTGGAAAAAGAGCTATCATTTTTAGGCCTTTTGTCAATGGAGGTCTCGTCTATCCCAGAGGGATGACTAGATCTATGTCCCCGTGAGTAATCACCTAGTCTCCTCAGCTCCCAAAAGCTTCTTTGTTTAATCAAGTTGGTTCTCACCCACCTAGACCAAATATATTGATCCTTATCAGAACATATGTGACAGTTAGGTGATAGTAATTACTTGGGTCTGCGAGCGGTATTTGATTGAAATAGTGCGATACTGGTATGAATGACTTTCTTGAATTATATTATATAGTCCTCCTACCATTATAAAATAAGAAAATGACAGCAGACTTTCGGCCTGAATTCTTTTCTTTCTTCCCCAAAAGCTCAGAAACTCCCGTCGGTGATTATGCCAATCATTTGCATATGTTGGTATAGTCCAATACATAAACATTGGGTCCACCCAGCTGGACCAAATAGATTGGTCCTTATCAGAAAAGATGTGCCAGTTAGATGATAATAATTATCAGGGTTTGCCAGCGGTATTTGATTGAAATAGTACGAGACCGGTACGAATGACTTTCTTGAATTATATTATATAGTTCCTACCATTATAAAAAAGAAAATGAAAGCATACTTTCGGTCCAAATTCTTTCCGTTCTTCCCCAAAATTTTAGAAACTCCCGCCGGTGATTATGCCAATGTTGGAAAATGAGCCGTCGTTTTTAGGTCTTTTGTCAACGGAGGTCTTGTCTATCCCAAAGGGGTGACTACATCTATGTCCATGTGACCAATTACCCGGTCTTCTAAGCTCCCAAAAGCTTTTATGTTTAATCAAGTTGGTTCTCACCCAGCTGGACCAAATAGATTGGTCCTTATCAGAACATATGTGCCAGTTAGTGGTATTTGATTGAAATAGTGTAGTACCAATACGAATGACTTTCTTGAATTATTTTATATAGTCCCTACCGTTATAAAAAATAAAATGAAAGCAAACATTCAGTCTGAATTCTTCCCCAAAAGTTCAAAAACTCTCGTCGATGATTATGCCAATCATTTGCATATGTTGGTATAGTCCAACACATAATCATTGGGTCCACTAGAACTATAAGTAAAAAAAGATTAGATTGCCTTACAACCGGTAGTCGAAAGTCAACATTTTAGGTCCATAGTTGTATTAAGTAAGTTGGGTCTGAAAGCATATGAATGATCTAATATACCACAAACAAAAGCTTCTTCATAATAAGTCTAATACTTTTGCTACAATTTTCTAAGACTGCGGTATGTCCCTATCCCGTCAAGCTACAAGTCGAAAGAATGAGCCACACCACTTGACTCTTTCTGCCTAGCATATGCCTTCGTTTGAAGTCTGTTCTCCCGACCTTGGCACTTAATCAACAATATCTGAGTCAACATTACAAATAAATTTGGACCACAAAATTTCATATACTTTAAATGCGCCTAAACCCGAATCCTTTTATGGATTAGTAAGTCTAGCCATTGATGATTATATAGAAAAAAGAAATATTATTGGTACACATAAACATATGGATAGAAAATATTTTGATTGTGGAAGTTGTCTTAGAAATAATATTGACTTAAGGCCTGGGCCAATACACATCCATACCAAGATTACAAAAATGTTAGAACCAAAACGAACAATTATAACATATTGCAAAAAAAAAACCCGTCTTTTACAATTCATTACGAAGTTTATTCATCCAATAAAAAAGCACATTTTTGATTGTATGGGTATGAATGAAAAAGGATTATATCATACAATATCAAAATCACATCTAAACCCTTCATTTTTTTGAGAATTTGTGCTACCTTTCTTTCTCTACATTTGTTTTCATACTCAAAGGCAAGGTTGTAAAAGGCGCTAGGCGTTAGGCGGGCGACCACCCACCGCCTAGCGCCTAGGCCGCCTAATTCTAGGCGGTCGTCGAAAAAAAAAAAAAATCTAGGAATTAAAAATATGTTACGTGAAAATTATATCCCAATTTTTTTTCCTATTTCATATAACCAAAAATATATTTTATAAAATTTGTTGTTTATATATTAATTATGTCTATATTATTTCATTTCTGTTTATATATTTAAAATCTATTCCGTGTCTGTGTGTTACATATAAAAAAGTGAATGTTACTGTGTTTACATAGAAAAAAGTGGCAGTGACCCATCCACTTTCCTTAGCTGGCGGTCAAAGCTGGGTCATAGACCCTCTATTCAAGTATTAAAATATACAAGAAGAAAACAAAAAAAGTGCACAGTGCTGACTCTACTCAAAGTTTTCACTCTGCCCAAGTCGTGTGTACATATTACTGAGCAGTACTTAGTCATTTCACTACTCAACCAGAAAAGAAAACAAAGAAAAAGAGGAGGAAGAAGAAGACAACGACTCACCTGCGGTCACACGGTCGACTGCTGCTCACCGCGGTCGATGTTCTGCTGTCAGCTCTTGAGGTAGGTAGCATGATTTTTTTTTGAAGAAATACACGCCTGGGAGGCTGCCTCTCCGTCGAGCGCCCGCATCTAGGCGGCCGCCTCACCGCCTAGGGCCGCCTAGGCGGGTGCCTAAACCCCTTTTTTTCCTTGATCCGCCCAAAGACCGATTCCGGTGGAAACCTAGGCGGGCCATGGGCGCCTAGCGCCTAGGCGCCGCCTAAATCCGCTTTTTAGAACACTGCTCAAAGAGTTTCAAATATACCTCCTCACCGAGATAGCCATTCAGGAATATTAACTTCACGTTTACTGGAAGATCTTCAACTTCTTTTTAGGATGCTAAAGAGATAAGAATTTGAACATTTTACGGTCAGCGAACTGCAGCAAATACTTTCCTATATAAAATTCCCCTTCTTTCTTTGTAGCTTTCTTTGCCTTGTCGACGTACTAGACTCCAATCAATTTTTGCCTTCCCTAATTGGGTGTCAACTGCAAATAGTCATTACACTACCTTGACATCAAGTAAGGATTTCTTAGCAAGGACCTTTATGAAACGGTATGTACACATAATCCCAGTTAGAATGTGCAGGGGAACACCTTGAGTGTCATCTACAAAAATCTATTTATGGCCTAAAGTGATCTTCCCGAGATTGGTTCAACAAATTCAGGAAGGTTTAGCAAATTACTCTCTTTAGTCTTCTATCTTCATCCATCATCAGCCCTAGGGTATGGTCATTTGGCTAGTATGTAACAACGACATCATTATTATTGAGGACCATTCTGCCAAATCTAAAGTTAAAGCTCATCCTTTTAACCACCTGGGATGTCTGCTGTAGTTCCTTTGCATTGAAGTTACTCGCAAGGAAGGTTCCTTCTCTCTCAGTGGGAATATTATTTAGATTGGAAGACACTGATTTTCTTGGTGGTTGTTCGACTGAAAGACCTATGTATCAGAACATTCTTCTCTTACATTGACTACTCTTTTTCTTACATTGACTACTCTTTTTATCCACTTCTCTAAGATACCATCAATGCATCCTTGTACGTTGACAAACTCATCTATCTTATGGGATTCTCCCAGATATCTCCTTTGGCATTATCAATTTCATGCAGAAGTCTCATCTCCAGGCCATGGTCTCTGTAAACCACCCTTCCTCACTGTCTCTCCCAGTTCATGCAGTATTATGAAGCCTGCTCCAATGATAATTGTCGCACTACTAGTTTCTAGTGCATGGTCTTCGACGATTTCTTGGTTACTTGGAGGAGAGAGAAAATATTATCAAATGTTCCTTGGCTGAAGCTAAATATTGCGCTATTGCACATGCTCTCCCTGAAGTTACTTGGCTCAAAATCCTTCTGTCTGATCTTGATGTTCCCTCAACATTTCTAGCCACTTTCCACTGAAAACAGAGCTAACATTTGTATGATCTTGATGTTCCCTCAACATTTCTAGCCACTTTCCACTGAAAACAGAGCTAACATTTGTATTGCTGAGAATCCAATTCTCCCTGAGTGCACCAAACTCATCGAAGTAAACTGTAATTTCGTTATGGATAAAGTAAAGTTTTAGGAAGTTTTACACCATGTTTCTGCTGATGTACATACAATGGAAGAATATCCTCAATAAGTCTCTTTCTCAACCTTTGTTTATACAATCTCTTTGTACCACATGCACTCTCCTATTTAGCTTGGTTTGATTGACATATGCACTCTCCTATTTACGAGGTAGTGTAAGAGTCTTATGTATCTATTTTTCATTTAGTCTCTTTGTACCACATGTAATAATTTATTATATGGACCTCAAACCCTATAATAGAAATAGGTGTCCATGGTACCTCAATAGAATAATTCGTTGTTCTCTCTTTGTCTACACTAGTATTTTACCTTCTTAAATATTACATGTTTTCTTGCATTTTCTTATTTTCACCTCTTTCCTTAGAAAGTGTGGTACCCTTATGGTAACATGATGACAAGAGGACCCATCCAACCTGATTCCAGATCATTATCAGTTTAAGTTTTTTGTTTTTAGAAGCCTATAAATGAAAAAGTACAACAAATTAATGACGGAGAGATTGATTATTGGGAATACAATTTGTGTTGAGAAGAGCAACTCAAAGTTTTATCCTCCATTATCTTTCTCCTAAATTAGTATCCTTCTATAATTGTGTTTGTGATACAGTTTTTCATCTTAAAAAATTGTTAGATCATTCGTACTTGCAGATGGTCGTCTTTCCAGAATGTTCGTCCAACTGGATAGCAAGCCCTATTCCAGAGCAGTAGTTCACTAACTTCTTCTGGAGTACTCAATTGTTAAAAATTTGCTTTTTTGTAATATTATTTGTGATAAATTTATTATGCGTAAAAATCAAAACTTCTGCACCCTATTGCTCATTACTTTGGGATCCATATTGATAGGGCCTTTTAGGTCTTCTCCTACATCATATGTCAGATTGGTATCAGAGTTCTAGGTTAGGCTAATTTTTTCCCATACCTAGTGATTAAGACCATACCAAGTTATGTTTGAAAAAGATATGTGATGCTGTAGCTAAGTTGTACATTTGACAATTTCAAACCAAGAGTGAGTCATCTGAGCTAGGTAGTAAGGACCTTTAAGTGCTTCCTTTGTAAGGGAGCTGGTTATTGTGCATTTGAATGCTCTACTATTAGGATTAGTATACATTAGAGGTATATGCTCTACTATTAGGATTAGTATACATAAGAGGTATATGGTGAAGCGAGTAGAAGTGACAAGAGCCAGAAACCGCGAAGGATGTCGTTGAGTTTTTTATTGCACCCATAATTGGTAATGCTGATCTCTTACCTATATGGCCACCAATTGTGTTGAGCCTTTTGCAGTTGCCGCGCCCATTAATCTGTTGCAGTCTATGTTGTCTGTATCTTAAGATTCACGATATCTATCTTATGATACGGTACAATAGAGTGTGTAATTGATACGGCTTGTTGAACGATATAAGTAGTGAAATTTATCTTACGGTACACTTTCTGTATTGTTCAGTACAATATGTATCACCTGGTACAATGTACCGTCGGATAAATAGTTATCAGGTTAACTTGATTCTGAATGATTAAAACCCGACTTTTAAGGCTTCGGATTTAATTTTTTTATAACTTGATGCTATAACTCTAGAATACAAGTTGAATACCCATATAATCCTTTCTAACCATTTGTAACTTTTATTGATTCAATGATCTGAGTCATAGATGATACGATCATGTAATGCTAATGTTACATTTTTTTTGCTCCTATATGGACTTTATGACGAAGTGTTGAATTTGTCTATTCATGTGGGGTTATATTAATTTCCAATCAAATTTACTATATAACAATGTATATTATGTATACGATACATCAAACAAATCAATACACGATACATATCTCAATTTAGCATCCTAAATCCAAGCCATAGGGATGATGCATGATTGTAGGATCATAGATCTAGTCAATGGGCGTTAATGAGATGAGCTATTGGCGAGCCAAGCTTTTTAAGCTCTAGAGAACAAGCTTGAGCCTAAGAATAGGCTCCTCAGATAAACAAGCCTGTGCACTTGAGCCTGGTCTTTAGAGGTATCGACCCATTGACCTCGCGAGCTGTCCGTTTTTATTTGTATATTTATAGAAGAGAAATATCTTACAATTGATAATAAGTTCATTTCAATTTGATATTAATTAAGCTCACTGAGATACACTTTCATTTTGGGACAGCTCATGAGTTCATAACTAACTCATTTGGGCAAGCTTGTCTAATAATTCAAGCTCATCAAGCTTTTTAATTTAAACGAGTGGCTTCTGAACCGAGCTCTAGTACATAAATATGATAGAGATACGAGCTTGAGCTTAGATTTTAGGCTTATTATTAAGCTTGAGCTCTACTTAGAAGCACGATCTAAGCGGCGGGGGGTGGGTGGGTCACTCAAAGCTCGGCTCATTAACACCCCTAATCTAATCCTTTGTTTTTAGGTGAATGATACACAAACATTTATTATATAACTGAAATATTCCAGATGGAAGAATGTCAATATTGCATCACAAGAAAAGGTCATGAAAAGTTTGACAAATCAAGAGATAATAAGCAAGTTGCTTTCATGCTTGTGCAGTAGAATTTCAAAGCATAAAAAATGGTATTCTGGTTGTATTTGGATGACTATGTATGTGTTTACATGGATGATGGATGTAACTAACCTTTAGCTTTACAAGAAGATAGTTATGTGGGTTTATCACTTACAAAGTTCAGATAGCAGAGGCTGCATGTCTTGTGTGCTAAGACAATGTACTTCTAATACTATCATAGTCATACTTAATCTAGAAGGAATCCGCTAGTAAGATTAGGAACATAGGAAGATCCATGTGATATAGAGAAGATTCTTTTATTAGAATTTTGTCTTTCATGTTTGTTGGAATACTACTAATCTTGTCACATAATATATCTGGATCTGGGCCTGCAGTGTGTCCTATATGTTCATAATAATAACGCTATAATAATGCTACTAGTTGATCTTTTTTCACCTTTCATGTTATAGGTAGAGCTTTATGCGGAGTACGACCAACAGATGCTGCTTCCATTTCTTCGTAGTAGTCAACATTATAGACTAGAGAAGGTTTGGACTTGAACTAGTTCTCTGTGCACCAAGTGTCATTATTTACATCCATTAGTTGATATAACAACATCTCAGGCATATGAAATCTTTGTCAAAAAAGATCTTCTGAGAGAGCAGGTCTTTATCCTGGGAAGGATGGGAAACACAAAAAAAGCTCTGGCAGTTTTAATAAACAAACTAGAAGATATAGAGGAGGTATGACCAAGCACTGCATTTCATCTATGATATTTTTTTCTTTGGTCTCTACTCATCTACAATGGTATGTGCTTTCACTTGCATCTAAAAGATAAATCACAATTGCATGCAGGCTGTTGAATTTGTCAGTATGCAGCATGACGATGACCTGTGGCAGGAGTTGATCAAACAATGTCTTCGCAAGCCTGAAATGGTACATGATAGTCACAACAGACTAAGTTTACAATAAAAATGTCTCGTCTTAAAGTTTCAATGAGACAAACTTCGTCCTTGTTTCAACAATTGGCAGGTTGGGATGTTGCTAGAGCACACAGTTGGTAATCTGGATCCACTATACATTGTCAGCATGGTGCCAAATGGAATACGGATACCTAGGTTCGTATTTAATATAAATTTATATTTTGTTTTATTATGTATCAGCTTGTTAGGTTTTCTTGTTCTCCTTGTGATGATATGGTCTATAAATCTGAACAATTTGATTCTTTTGTATTATGTCTCTAGGTTAAGAGATCGTCTTGTTAAAATCGTCACTGATTATCGAACAGAAACTTCTCTCAGAAAAGGATGCAACAATATTCTTAAGGTATATTTTCTCGACTTGAATGATCATTATTACGATGTGCCTTCTTTCATGGATGAAACTTTTTACAGGCTGACTGCATCAACCTTCTTGTGAAGTACTATAATGAAGCTCGACGTGCAATCTATCTGAGCAGCATAGAAGAAGAAACTCGCGGGAAGATGGGAGAGAACACTATGATGCAGGACAACGAAAATGCTGCACATGCAAAGACTATGGAACTCAAGTCAAAAACAAGGGCAGGTGGTAGATGTTGCTTGTGCTTCGATCCATTCTCCATCCAGAACATCTCTGTTATTGTGTTTTTCTGTTGCCATGCCTATCATGTTTCCTGCCTCACGGGAGGCTCGGACTCTATTGATATAGAAAGTAATGATGTGACTCACGGCGACGATGACAGTGACTCAGAAGATGGCCACACAGATGGGCCCCAACTGCGTTGTGTTTTATGTACTACAGCTGGCGGATGAGCTTCTTAAAGTTCATTTATGTTGGAACTATAATTCTTCCTAGGCTAAGGTATCCTTATTTTTAACCCATTTGGGCTGTGTATAGGGTGTTCTGTTGTTTCATAGTAATGCATAGTTCTTTCCTGCCTCCTGAGGGGTTCGGATGTGGTGCGCTGTGCATTACAAATGGTTGGTGAGATTTCTGAGTGTGCATAGGAGCTTACAATAATTTCCTATGGTGCTTGTTGCCCGATTTAGGGATATATATCTTCACAGAATTTTGTATCTAATTGGAAATATATATATAAAAATTCTCGACTCATGCTTATTCAAGCTGTCTTCTGAATACCTGCAGTTTGCTTGATGTGGTTTCTTATATTGCTCAGTTAGAGCTGGTGAACTACCACAAGTGCGGCTGATAAATTCTTCAGCTTATGTTAACCTGGTAATTCCTTTCAGGATAAAAGTACAACGTTGTGCAACATTGCTGAATGATCCACTGCCAACGCTTGTATATTTCACTCCAATTTCTACCTTTTGAATAAAACCTGTGTATACAAAGCTTTCAATGATTTATACACACGCCTCTAAATACTGCTGTTGTACCCACTGCTTCTGTTAGTAATATATTTGTGTGCTGCTTGCTTGTTAGTGTCTGGGAGCAGCAGGTATTCTCTTGTATATTGCTAGTTCTTCTACTAGGCATTCCTATTGGCAATTAGTAGAATCTGAGAAGTTGCAAAAGTTGATGTTGTGTGGTTGGAGATGAGTGTGTACTACGAGGCTTGCGAGTGACAGAGTTGGTGTCGACGTTGGGAGGCAGTCAGTTTTCCCATATATATATGTGTTTGTTGTGTACTCATGTTGAGGTTGGAGCTACATATCCTTCTCCGCACCTAATATGAATCTGCCAAAACATGAGGTCGGAATTCCAGGGAAAGAAAAGATGGTAATAACCTTATATACAAGGTGTAAGTGTAAAAGAAAATAGTATTTAATATAACAGCAACACTTCAGGAATATTGCTCATATCTTCTGATGGATTATTGAACTTGATGAACTGTAGTGGAAGACTTTATAAGCAATAGTGATGATGTTTTACCACCACCATCAGAAATCTCGAATTTTGTGGGCTGCATCAAATGATTCATTTTCGAATCTGGTTGCCTTTTTCTTCACCTATGAACACAAACACATGTGAGAGGGGACGGGTTATCCCTTGGTGGTTAGGTTTGAGGTGAAGATAAAAGTCAAGAATCTTGGTGGTTAGGTTTGAGGTGAAGATAAAAGTCAAGGATTTTAGGGTAGAATCGTGAGCGTACCTTATGGGGATGTCCGGGGGCTATATATATTTGATAATCCTAGATTGCTTTCGTGTTTAACAAGTGTTTAAAGAGCCAGTGGGAAAGCTATGAGATCTCCAACGAATATTTGATGATTATCTCAATGAGATTATATGGCATATTGGAGAGTTCAGGCTTGGGTTGAACTTTGGAATCATACCACAGCCTTGGGCATGGCACTCTGGACATGGGCCTCGACATATATGTCACCAGAAGCCCTTAAGCCCTTTTTTTGTCGAAGTTGGACATTGAGTTCGATGATGACTGATCTTCAACATGAGTCTATTTTGCATGTACGAAAAAGAGAGCTCGGGATCCAGGGCTCGATAAGTTATCATGGACCATTTCTTTCTTAAGGATGTGTCCTCTCCTTCCACGACAAGATCATGGACCTCAAGAATGGTCTCGAGTCATTCCATTCAAATTCGTTTTCTTTTGCCAAGTGTGGACTTGACATTAAAGGTGCAACTCGACTTGGCAGTGAGTGCTTGGACTTTAATTCCTTCTCAATTATAGACAAATATATTGGTGGGACTCATACAACCACAAATATATTGGTGGGACTCATACAACCAAAGTGGATTGTCCACATGTCAAGGGTATCCATGTGTCATGCTAGGTGGCTTTGACTCGGGATGGACCTCTTGTTGCTAAGGAGGTGGTGAACTTCAAAAGCTCAAGCCTTCTAGGCTGAGCAGTGGGTTAGTTGGCTCCCCAATCGAATTTGTTGAGGATCATGAGGAACTTGTCAAAATTAGAGTGAGGTTGTTGGAGACTCAGAAGGTTCTGATGTCACGATCTGCTCACACTTTTTGGGATACGAGTACGTCGCCAAGTCCAGCCTATGCCACAATATCTGTGGTAGTACATTGTCTACACATCAATGACATTCATCAATCCAAATACTCAATATTTGATTATAAAATAACGCTTATGATCATTCATAATAACTATACAATTCACAAATCGAACATTACTTTTAAATCAAAATTAGGAAACAAATCCGATGAATATCAAATTCTAAGATCTAAGAACTTCTAAACTATCTATGCTCTACAATCATCCTTAAAAGCATCCAATCTCCACCAAAGGATCCATGGCGTAGAAGAGCAAGTCACCTAAAATTGTCAACGTATCTAGTAAGGATTGGAGCAAGTACAAGTCTAAATCAACACGATACAAGTACAATATAAAGAAAGTAAAACACTAAACATGTAAACCAGAAGTTGTCACACCCGATCCTGGGAGATCGAAAACTAGCCACTGGACGTGATGCCCAAGTCTAGATTGCACTTGTACAAGGCAAAACCATTATAGTTCCCGGTATTTCTCAGAAAACAACGACAACGCAGCAAAATCAAGCCGATAAATTGAAGTCACAACAAGATATAAAAAAATGTATCTCTTTATTAATAATTGTAATCAATTACATGGATTGCAGCTGAATATAGAGTTTACAACAGATTACAAGACTCTTGAACAACAAACTGAATATATACTTGTCATTTAGGCTTACAACCGAACACGCCGACTTTGCTTATAATGAACTTGCCGATTTGGTTTACAATCTCACTGGTACAACTGAGTTACACTGTTCCATACATTATGTCCCGTAAGCAGAAGATATTGTCTTGTAAGAAAAGCTTCTGTGCACCCATCCGATTCATCGATGCCAAGCACCGATCAAATAATTTCTCCATGCACGAGCACCTGTAAAGATGCCCACAAACGTGGGTCAATACATCATCTATGTACTAGCGAGCGGTGCTGGCCCAACTCACCTAAGAAAACAATACTAAATAATCATGTTATAGAACATTATTAAAAGTGGTCTTTCTCGTTGCCTTAGGGTCAATTAGCAGTTCATATCCAACATAAGTAAAACATGCATCTTATTCTTAGCCAACATAATATAAAGCAATATAATATCACCCTTTCTGTGATTCTTACCCACCGTCATGTAGCCATCCCTATACATTCATAATACTTACTCTGCCTGCACAAGACATTGTTAGAAACAATATCATATTCATTACATTCATCACCGTTCAGGTGATTCTTACCAACAGTCGAAATCCTTTCCTGTATTTGAGTAATAACTTACTCTGCCTACATAAGACATCATTAGCACTGGACCTATCTATATGAAGGTCACCGACTACACGTCATCTTGGACTTATGGTTAGACGGCTCCCCTTCAGTGGCGGGTAGCTAGCCCAGTCCGAAAGGTTCCCGAATCACCGCGCTACTACTTCAGCACTGTGCTACTACTTCAGCATGAGGTTCCCCCTAGGACGAATCGGTTTCTGAGGCCTCAGAATACCGTTCGACGAACCACCTTGTCGACAAGTTGTCCATGACCATGCAAATATATGCAACTTATCTATTAAAAAAACATATATGCATGATAGGAAAACTATGTAATAAGCCACCATTCTTATTCATATTGCCATCTTGCCATCTTACCTTGAGCCAACGCTCACATTATCATCTGCCCAATCCAGGATCTTATTGTAATCAATATTCTACATCGGTGACAGGATAATAGAATATTGATTACTCAATCTCTTTTCTACATCTTTGATAACTTACATCTCTCTCGGTCATAATTCAAGCATACTCACTGCCCAGTTCTTGGGACTTAGCATCTGTGTTACCATCTATTCGACGAGCTAAGGCTCGATATACTCACCGCCCAATTATTTGAGACTTTTCCTTCACCTGTCATGTATTTTATTGCAAAGCACGCAAGCATACAATTCATCATTGAGCAACAACAGTTTACGGTTCATGTGATTATTTGTCTTTATTTATCTTTTTGTGTTCCATGCAAGATAGCATTTAGCAATTCAACAAGCAGACATAGCATACTAATCCTTTTTTTTATTAAGCATGAAGCTAAAGGACCTTCGAAGGGTTGAACACTACTTACATTATAAGACGATTTGCCGCCACAATCGTATAGCCTTTCTAGCGATCCTTTGCACATTCCTAAGTCCAATAAGGCTTCATCGAACCAACTAACCGTCATAATGTATCTTGCGGGTCGGGGCACTACAATATATACCACTCAGAAAAAGTTTTGTCCTTGAATCTTAAACAAAACTTATCCCCATAACTTTAACTGAATTTATGAAACTCCCACGATCAACTTGCACTATTTAGCATATCTCTGCAATATTTCGATTGACTTCAAATGATGTACCATCTTGCCACAGCATCCCAATTTGATTCAAAATAGTTTACCGTAATTGTCATTTCCTCCAATATCGTGCAAATACTTAGCACATACGATAATTCTTCTCCCGTGGCTTCGTTTGAATTCAGCATACCACTTAAGTGGAATCATACACATATTTTAGGCGTCCTAGAAATACATGCATTTCAACCAAGTTCGGTGATAGAAAAAACGAACGAGCTACAGATATAACTTCATTTCCGAATATTAGCAATTCCTATTGAGCATCTCGTTCAGTCTCAACTCATTTATTCAATCTCCAGACTAACTAACAAAATGAATGTTACCAATTCCAACTTGAGAAATTTCCTACGACCTACCAAAATTATTCCCAAAGTATTCCTATATAGTTGTATCAAATTTTTCAATGAATCCAGAGTTCCCTTTTCAAGTCCATTTCATACCGCCAATATTGATAAAACCAATAGTCACATTTTATTTCGACACCACGATTCTCATTGATCCAATCATGTACCCATTATCATTCGTATCCATATACTTTATTTGTAACTTATAATTTTTTGATTATGATCCATCCTCCAAGTTGTACTATCATTCCACTCTAATAAAATTTCCTAATGTACTCAAAATTTCTCACATTGATCAAGCCAACAATTACCATCTCGCATGTGGAACTCTTATTTTCAATAGCATTAATTTTGAGGGTCATTCAAATTTACCTTCGCTCTCACCGATCTCGGCTACATGCACTACCTCATTCCATCATTACACTTTTTCCTTCAATTCTGACCTGATTATCCATCCATGAAATTATTCCGACTGTCTCAAGGCACTACCATCAATTTATGCATCTCAATATGATTTAACCAACTAATCAAATCCAACCAGCTCTAACAATTTTCGACATTTCGAATAAAGGCAACCAAGTTTCGAAACCAATAAGATCTGTCATTCCATCCAACGTTGTAATATCAAATTTTCTAATCTCCATTCCATCCCGAAGTTTACTTCCGACACATCTCACTTATTCCGACTATACCCACACAACATCAATAGGGACATCCTAACGGTCTCCAACAGTCAACTTAGCCTTTGATCAAGTCTCTACGATCAGCTATTCTAAGCTAAACTAGACATTCAGTTAACTCATATGAGATGGATAGCTAATAGGGACATACTTATCTCTTATATTAGAGGCAACCAATTCTTATCAAAGGGACTCTATCTTATCTCAGGGACAATCTATGATCCGACCGACTTAAGGGACATGGGATACTACCCCAATCTTATAAACTTATTCCCAAACTCGAACAACTAAAATATCTTAGCCAACAATTTAGAACTTAGACAACCAATCGACACTCTAGGGTCAGGTTTATCTACCCTTATCATGATTTTCCTTTTCATTATCGGGCGTGATCTTCTGTTTGGTTTTTTTACTAAAAAGTATAGGAAGTTCATCTTTCTTCCTGGAAGGAACTAAGAAGAAGGAATCCTACATTGGTTCGAGAAATACTTTTGTCTTAGAGAGGTTGAACTGCTCCTATGGTAAGTGGTTCGAAGTTATCTAGCATTTCTAAATAACATCAAGTATAATAAAAAATATCAGTATACTGTAAAGAAGATTCTACTTTATTGATTTGTATATCATCATTTACAACAGGATTCTTAGCCTTAACATAAGGCTTAGTAAGGTTGATAACCAAAGGAGGAGAAGGAGGATTTTTGGCCTTAACAGAAGGCTTAGTAAGGTTGATAACCAGAGGAGGAGAAGGATAAGGTTTGTTACGACGAAGGTCGATAACAAGAGGCTCAGAAGAGGTGAGCTCCCTTTCTTTCCTTTCTACAGCAGGAGGCTGTTTGTTATAAGCAGAAAGATGGATAATCAATATCTGAGAAGAAGAGGGACGAGTAGTACGTCCTTTGACGGAGATTATGAGAACATCTTTTGAAGTATCTTTCTGATCTTCCTCACTATCCATCGCTAATACAACTTTCATGAACTCTTCCTTGTACATCCGAGAATCAGTACAATATGCTTCAATGCCCCTGAAAGGATTTAGGTCAGCTACTTCCTTTTGGACTTCTCTATTGACATCTACATATTTGAAGCATTGGTGTAGAGTGGATGGTACAATATTATGCTCATGCAGAAAGGGTCTTCCTAGCAAGGCATTATAAGAGCCATGATTATCGATCACACAGAAAGATTGCCTATTTGAACTTTTAGGCGAATCTTCCCCAAAGGTTCATTTCTTCCAGAATTAAATTCCAAGATTGTCATGATGGTTGTTGAAAGATTATGTACATGAATCTTTAATGCATCTAGTAAAGTCTTTGGCATGATGCTGAGTGCAGACTCAGAGTCGATCAAGATGCAATCAAACTTCATGGTATCGATATATCCCGTGAAGTAGAGGGGTCGGTTATGATGATTATCTTTCAGCATCATATCATCTTGTGTAAAGGTGATATTGGGCATCAACTCCATTATACTATGACAATGAAAGCAAGTTACAGGCTCCTCATCTGGCTTCTTGAGGAGTGCTAGACAAGTATCAGCTTGCATCAAGCCTTCACTCAATGTCTCTCGAGTTTCTTTTGAGAGATGCAGTAACTCAAAAATTGATAACCTTGCCGGGGTATTAGCCAGTTGAGCCAGTATATCAAAGTTATACGGCTTCTCGAGTCCTAGAACTAGAGTCTTCTTCAACACTTTATCAAAGCGGACATGCTGCTTTCCTTTGTCAGCTGTCGTTGGTTTAGGAAGAGTTGATTCTACTGGAGGTGATAAAATTGATAGAACATTGACAACAGGAGAAGATTGTTGGCGCATTGGTCATGGTCAAACCTAATTTTAATAATTGATCAAACTCTGTCTCGATATAATTACAAGTCAACTCAGATGTTTACCTACGATGTTTTGGACACTACTCAACAATGGATATCAACAATGTACAAGACTGAAGCTGTTTGCCATTCAGAATGTACTTCCTGTTAAGCAATGTAATTTTTCATTTTATTGAGTCTAGGAATACATTGTACACCGAGTCGTACTGGCAAATAGGCTATCCTAAAATGTTTTTCAAAATCATCCTATTCTTTTACAAATGACCTACGTTTTTGAAAAATATTCTTTTTACAAAATGCTTCTGAAGGATTGTTCAAAAAGCCAAAATTTGTTTTCTCCAAAAATGAACTGGCAGAACCCCAGGAGAACTCGGCCAGAGTTCGGCCATTTGGAACGTTAGTGAACGTTGGGTTTTTGAACTTGGTCATCCTTCATTTACGGTTTGTTACAAAAAAGTTATGTCCGAATTCTACCCGAATTCTGTCAGAGTTTTGTCTTTGGAAAAGCTATAAATAGAGAAGCATTTCGATCATTTCAATACACCAATTCACTTTCAATCTCTTCTCTTCTTAAGCTTACATTCTTCCAAAGAGTTTTTAAAAAGCTTTCATTTTCAAATCCTAAGCCAGTTACAATCCTCTAGTCGATTTACCAGTGCGGTGCGGTCTAGAAGTTTCAAGAGCGATTGTAATCAGAGGCTTGATAGAAGATTCAACTCTTCATAATTGAAGTTGGACGAGTTCTTCGTATCAAAGCTCACGTCTGTAGAAGTTGCAAGGACTTCGTATGAAAACTTCTAGGATTTTCCAATAGTGGATTCAACTGGAAGCTAGAGTTCTTCCGACTGGACTAGTCCTCACAAGAGGGAAACCAGTATAAATCTCGGTGTTTGTGTTTGCCTGCTGTTCACTTTTAAATTCTGTCATTTATTTTTGTGATTATTATTTTATCTGTGATCTAACTTCTAACAAGTTTTTAATTAGCAATATTTCGCTGCCTACTCTATTCACCCCCCCTCTAGAGTATTCTGCTTTACGATTTCGTTCCTACAATTGGTATCAGAGCGGGTTATACAGGTAAAGCAAGGTAAAACAGCAGTTATATTCAATTTTATATAGATCACAACTTTACACATGGCAACTGTGAAATTCACAAGTGAAGGTCAAGCCACAAACAGACCTCCACTGTTTGACGGCACAAACTACACTTATTGGAAAACACGTATGAGTTTCTTTCTGAAATCTCTTGATTTTGACTTATGGTCTGTAGTTATTGATGGCTATAAAAAGCCACCTCGTATTAATGTTGATGGTGTTTTGGTTGAAAAACCCCATGACAAATATATATAGGAAGAAAAGAAAAAGGCCAGTCTTGACGCACATGCTATTAACGCTTTATTTTGTACTTTAGACAGAACTGAATTTAACAGGGTATCTATCTGCACAACTGCAAATGAAGTGTGGAAACTTCTTGAAGTCACACATGAGGGCACAACTCAAGTCAAAGAATCAAAAGTCAGCAGACTTACTCAAGAGTATGAGGCATTCAAAATGAAGCCCAACGAAACAGTTACTCAGATGTTCGAGAGATTCTTAGATATTGTAAATCCTTTGTCCTCCCTAGGCAAAGATTACAGTAACCATGAAAAGATTCGCAAACTCCTGCGAGCACTTACAAAGAACTGGATTCTGAAGGCTACTACAATCATTGAAGGAAACGACCTCACCACCATGACACTTGAAGTACTCATGGGTAAGCTACTCACTCATGAACTAGAGCTACAAAACTTTGAAGAGCCTGCACCAAAGGAGAAGACGATCGCTTTCAAGGCTCAGCACAGAAGATCTGCTAAAGATGATTCAGACAACAGTAAATCTGATGCTGAAGATCAAGCACTCCTTGCAAGAAAATTCAAAAGATTCTTGAGATATAAGAAGAAGACAAAAGAGAACAATGGCGGCAACAGCTGGTATCAAGATGACGCTGTCTGCTACGGCTGCAAGAAGAAAAGACACATGAAGAAGGACTGTCCTACAAACTCATCAACAAACAAGAAGAGCAACAGATATAAGAAAGGGAACCTGAAGAGATCAACATCTCGAAAGTATGCCAACACCAGCATATGGCATGAAAGTGAAGCCAGCGACTCAGAAGATGAACAATCAGAAGACGCTGCAAATATATGCTTTATGGCATCCGATCAGGTACTCTCTGAACCTATAGTTGATACATATGATGACTTCATCTTTGAGCAATTAGGAGAAGCCTTCAGTGAAGTGTTAAGTGATTACAGGAAACTGCGTAGCAAATATCAGAACTCTAAGAAGGTACTCAAGTAGTACAAAGGTGAAATAGAAAGACTTGCCGACCTACTAGCTGAGGTTAAAGATAATGTTAGTGAGTCTGGTGAGCTTTCTTCTATTAAGCTCTTATTACACGAGACTACCAAGTCATCCGAAGAAAAAGACAAGGTTATTGACCAACTGAAAGAAGAACTTTCTAAAGAGAAGAAAAGTCTTTAAAGTGCACAAGTCAGAATGGAAGCACTCACTTCTAACTATACTAAGTTGTATGACACTTCCAAAAGATTGAAAATTAGGTTAGGAAAACAGTCTGAGACTGCTGCTTCCTATCCTAACGCGTGTCACTTACCGAAAAATCGAAACATTTCCAAACCTAACACTGTCAGACCTAACCCTATCAAACCTTTGCCTAAAAAGGTTATGCCCAAACAGGATAATAGGTATGCTTTCTTCTATACTAGAAAACCTAAACCTGCCAACCATGCACACCACTCAGCTTTCAACACTCAACATGCTAAATGTCATTATTGTGGCCTCATTGGTCATATATCTTCTGCATGTAGA
The DNA here is from genome assembly GCA_029216955.1 of Iris pallida. Classification (NCBI taxonomy): domain Eukaryota; kingdom Viridiplantae; phylum Streptophyta; class Magnoliopsida; order Asparagales; family Iridaceae; genus Iris; species Iris pallida. The sequence continues at coordinate 336,468 of JANAVB010011400.1, forward strand.
ATCAGAAAGTTAGTAGATTTAAATATTTATCCATGGATACTGAAAACTAACCAGTCAGGACCCTACAAGAAATGGGTACCAAGAGTTTCATCTGTAAATTGTTTTGTAGGTGGGACGCCCTTCACATGCTAGGAGCAAATGGATCCTCGACAGCGGTTGCTCACGGCACATGACCGGTGACGCTTCATTATTCGCAACACTGTCGAAGAGGAATAAAGAAGGATACGTCTTCTTCGGCAATAATTTAAAAGGGTATATAATCAGTATTGGTGATATTGGTAAAGCTCCCTATCCAGTGATTAAAGATGTTTGTCTTGTTTCTGAGTTAAAACATAATCTGCTCAGCATAAGCCATTTAGCTGATCACGGTTATGGTATTAACTTCGTAAAAGACAAATGTACTATTATTGATAGTTCAACTGGTAGTACTATATTTGAAGGTATTAGAGAAGACAATATATATGTTTTCTATTTATTGAAAGATACTAACATTTTAGGTAGATATTTATTGGCTAAAAGCGATGAGAGTCATCTGTGGCATATGAGACTCGGTCATGTAAATATGGATACTATTTCCAGATTATCCACGAAGAAGCTAGTACGCGGTTTACCGGACATTACATTCAAGAAGGATTCGGTATGCAGTCAATGTGAAAAGAACAAAGCTACTCGATCCACTTTTAAGTCAGTAAATGCTGTATATACTACTAGACCTCTACAATTGCTATATATGGACTTATTTGGTCATAGCAGAGTTGCTAGCCTCGGAGGTAAGCTATATGCTTTTGTAATTGTAGATGATTATTCTAGATACACGTGGGTATATTTTCTGACACGCAAAAATGATGTATTATCAAAATTTGTCGCCTTTTGCAAGAAAGTACAGAATGAAAAAGGTTACATGATCACTCGTATTAGAAGCGATCATGGAGGCGAATTCGAGAATGCATAGTTTGAGCAATTTTGTGACACACACGATTTTGTGCACAAATTCTCCTGCCCTAGGACTCCACAACAAAATAGAGTTGTAGAACGTAAGAACAGAACTCTATCCGAAATGGCCAGAGTAATGTTAAACCAGTTTAGTCTACCCAAGTATTTCTGGACTGAAGCTGTCAATACAGCTTGTTTTGTTCTCAATCGAGTTCTAATTCGACCCAAATCGAAGAAGACTCCATTTGAATTATGGTTTGATAGAACACCAAATGTTTCTTATTTCAAAATCTTTGGTTGTAAATGTTTTATTCTTAATACCAAAGATAATTTGAGTAAATTTGATGAAAAGGCCGATGAAGGTATATTTTTAGGTTATGCAGCAAAGAGCAAAGAATATAGAGTCTTCAACAAAAGAACCATGATCATTGAAGAATCTATCAACGTCAAGTTTGATGAGCTAAATCAACACTTAGACGATGATAACAATGAAGACATAATCGCACCAAGTATAGCCACTGCAAAACCTTCACACAAAGATACATAACCATCACATCAGGCATCAGATGAACCTCCAAGCAAAGAAGCCGGAACTAGCAATCCTGACATTACACCAAAAGAGATGAGATTCTTGGCTAGTCATCCAAATGACTTGGTAATTGGTGAGATTACCAAGGGTGTAATTACTTGCTCCTCTAATAAAGATATAGCTTCTTGTGTTGCTTTTGTCTCGCAATTTGAACCCAAAAATATTGATGAAACATGTAGTGATAATTTTTGGATAGATGCTATGCAAGAGAAATTAAACCAATTTGAACGGAATCAAGTTTGGAAATTTGTTCCCAAGCCTATTGATCATCCGGTCATTGGCATCCGATGGGTATTCCGAAATAAACTGAATGAGAATGGTTTAGTGACTCGTAATAAGGCTCGACTCGTAGCTCAAGGATACAATCAGGAAGAAGGTATCGACTACGATGAGACTTATACCCCAGTTGCGAGATTAGAATCCATTCGCATGTTATGTGCATTTGCATGTTTTTATAATTTTAAGTTATTTCAAATGGATGTCAAAAGCGCATTTTAAAATGGTTTTATAAAAGAAAAGGTTTATGTAGCTCAACCACCCGGTTTTACTAATTTCAAATTTTCTGAATATGTTTTCAAGTTGAAGAAAGCTTTATATGGTTTAAAACAAGCCCCTCGTGCTTGGTACGATCGTCTAAGCTCTTTTCTACTTGATAACGGTTTTTCAAAGGGAAAGGTTGACACTACTTTGTTTATAAAGTCTTTGAATAATAATATTCTTTTGATTCAAGTCTATGTAGATGATATTATGTTTGGATCTACTGATGAATCTCTTTGTCAAGAATTTTCAAAGTGTATACAGAATGAGTTTGAGATGAGCATGATGGGAGAGCTGAAGTTCTTTGTCGGACTGCAAATCAAACAAACAAACAATGGGACGTTCATAAATCAAGCTAAGTACACAAAGGATCTACTAAAGAAGTTCGACATGGAAGCAGCAAAGCCACTTAGCACTCCAATGGCGACTTCAACCAAGCTTGATATTGATGAACAAGGCAAACCTGTTGACATACGTAAGTATCGAGGTATGATCGGTAGCTTACTTTATTTAACTGCCAGTCGACCAGATATTATGTTTAGTGTTTGCTTATGTGCCCATTTTCAAGCCAATCCTAAGGAATCACATCTGTGCGCAGTTAAGCGTATCTTTCGATACCTTAAAGGCACTTATTCTGTCGGCTTATGGTATCCCAAAACTATGTCGTTTGACCTAACCGGTTATTCCGATGCTGATTTTGCTGGATACAAAGTAGATAGAAAAAGTACTAGCGGCACATGTCATTTCCTAGGAAAAGCTTTAGTCTCTTGATTTAGTAAAAAGCAAAATTCTGTTGCATTATCAACAACAGAGGCTGAGTATATCGCCGTAGGACGTTGTTGTGCACAAATTTTGTGGATGAAACAAACCTTAGAAGACTATGGATTGCATTTTACACATATACCCATTTTTTGTGATAACACTAGTTCTATTAGTTTGACTAAGAATCTAGTATGTCATTCTCGTACTAAATATATCGAGATTCGACATCATTTTCTTAGAGATCATCAACAAAATGGAGATATAGACCTTGTATACATAGACACATAGAATCAATTAGCTGACATACTCACAAAACCTTTAGCGGAAGATCGTTTCAACTATTTACGTCGAGAATTAGGAATTTTAGATATCAATAATATTAATTAATTTTGTTTTATTAATTATTTATTTGATACTCATAAACTGTTTTCGAGACAAGACTAAAAAGGGTCTGTCTGTCACCACGACTACGGTCGAAGCGAAGCGGTATTTAAGAGTTCCCGGTGAACCTCCGTTAGCTGTGACAGTACTCCTACAGCTAATCTAAGACAGATGCTGAGTAAAGAATATTAATTTGTAAAATAATATTAATTATATTATTTTGAGATTTAAAATTACTAAACTTTGAATTAAGCATTTGAAACGAATTAATGAAAAAGAATGTGGCCTCATTTGAATTTTTTTTTTTATATATATATATATAGCCAGGCAACCTTTGGCGAATTCGGCTCGAGTTCGGTCCGAATTCGGCCAGAGTTCGGCTGGGTATTTATATATACCAGCACCAACCCGAGGCTTCCTTCTTCTTCATTCTTCCCCACATCCTCATAACAATAGCTCCGTCCCGCCGAAACCCTAGTTCTTCTCCATCATTGTTCTTCCAATCCTTGTGGAGTTTCTCGTCAAAACTTTGGATTCGTGCGGAGATCGTCATCCTCTACAACATATCCAACTCTTAGAAGGTATAATCCCTTCTTTCCTCCACTTTTCAATACTTAGGGTTTGTAGAAAATTTTTGGGAAAGAATGCCTAAGTTCAATCCCTTCAAGAGGAAGAAGACCAATGCCAGTGAAGAGGCATCGTCTTCTGATCCGCATACGGATTGCCTCTTTTTTCTGGTCCAATCGGACGATGGTGCGTCGGATAATTTTTATTTTAAAACTTCCGATCAAGCTTTATTGTGGTACGCCGATTTTATCATGCGTACTATTTGTACCGGGTCGCCGATTAAGTGGACTGTCTTTCCGGTTCACCGCCCTTATTTTAAGGCATTAGGGTTACAATATTTTGTCACCTTATAATTTCCCATTGCCACTAATGCTATTAGATTATTCTATTGTAATTTTGTGTTAGACACTTTTACAGCGAGAACACGTTTCAGAGGAATTGATATCGATTTCACTGATAAAACGTTAGCAGAAATTCTTGGTATCCCAAACGAAGGTGCCCCGTTCGATGACATCACTGATTTTGATTTCTCCGATGGCACGACACTCATTAGTTTCAAGAATGAACTTTGTGCGCCCGCACGCGTTCTTCCTGGAAAGTTCAAGGCTAATAACTTGAACTTGTTTAACTACGAATTACATCGCATCATCTATTCCACCTTACTTCCAAAATCTACTTCCAAAGATGATGTCACTACACTTGAGATTTCTGCTCTTTATCATATTCTTAAGGGGATTCCTTTTTCTGCCCCTAAGACTATCATCCAGATGATGGGTAGATGTCGCGGAAGAGACCGCAACCAATCTTATGCGATGCTTATTCCTTGCATTTTTCAGAGATTCGATATTGATTTATCTACTTGTGCTGTCGACCTCGAGCCCAAGTTTCTCAAACTCTCTCGTCGCAGCATTGCGTCTATTCCTCCACCTACTGCACCTACTCCTCCTGCACCTACTCCCACTGCTTCCACAGCACCTGTTCCTCCTCATTCTTACCCTATGACATTTGAGGGTATCCATCAGCACTTATCAGATCTGCAGTCTTTTTATGTTGAGACCTCTAGGGAACACGAGTTCCGTGATGTGACTCGGTTCCAGGCGATTGCCAACTCCTTCGCCGATCTGAGGTTTGCACAGACGGATCATTCTGCTAGCTCTCTACCTCGAGACCCTTCTGTTTCTGGCTACCACATTGACGATGAGACGGTTCACTCTCTGATCCAGCCATGTAACGCCTATGATTGGTATCGTACCGCTGGCGCCACTTCTCGCACTTCTGGCGCTGGTACTTCTAGAGCTGGTCCTTCTGGACATGCTGGAGCTGCAGCTGATGTTGTTGATGATGATGATGAGTTTTGAGATGTTAGATTATTGAGACTGTTACTTTTGTCTCATGTTTACTTGGAAATGCTCCGACATTCCAAGATTATATCAGTACTCTTTTTTTAGCACTTTTTCTATTATGTGACTATTCATGGACATGGTTTTTGATTATGCCTCAGTTTTGGCATTTTAGTCTATTATTCAGCACTTTATATGTTTCAGTATTATGGTTGCACTATCTATCTTTTGCTGCTTCATACTTTCTCAAATACTGCATGTGACAAATACATGCATGTGTTGTGTTCTCTAGACTATCTGTTTTCTTTTACTGTTTATACCATGCTTGTAAAGATTATTCCTATATTTTTATTGTGTTTCTTCACTGTTTGTTACTTATGCATTGATTGCGGGGGAGCTTTCTCTTTCACAATTATTTTGCTAAGTGACAATGGGGGAGAAATAAGGATCTAACATTTTTGTGAATACAAGTTATAAATAATTTCTTTTTGGTTACTATTTTGGATTGATTCCAAGCTTAGATGTTATATCGGTAAGGTTTGTCAATTATCAAAATGGGGGAGATTGTTGGCCCATTGGTCATGGTCAAACCTGATTTTAATAATTGATCAAACTCTGTCTCGATATAATTACAAGTCAACTCAGATGTTTACCTACGACGTTTTGGACACTGCTCAACAATGGATATCAACAATGTTCAAGACTGAAGCCGTTTGCCATTCAGAATGTACTTCCTGTTAAGCAATATAATTTTTCATTTTATTGAGTCTAGGAATACATTGTACACCGAGTCGTACTGGCAAATAGGCTATCCTAAAACATTTTTCAAAACCATCCTATTCTTTTACAAATGACCTATGTTTTTGAAAATCATTCTTTTTATAAAACGCTTCTGAAGGATTGTTCAAAAAGCCAAAATTTATTTTCTCCAAAAATGAACTAGCAGAACCCCAGGAGAACTCGGCCAGTGTTCGGCCAGAGTTCGGCCATTTGGAACGTTAGTGAACGTTGGGTTTTTGAACTTGGTCATCCTTCAGTTACGGTTTGTTACAAAGAGTTCTGTCCAAATTCTGCCCGAATTCTGTCAGAGTTCTGTCTTTGGAAAAGCTATAAATGGAGAAGCATTTCGATCATTTCAATACACCAATTCACTTTCAATCTCTTCTCTTCTTAAGCTTACATTCTTCCAAAGAGTTTTTAAAAAGCTTTCATTTTTAAATCCCAAGCCAGTTACAATCCTCTAGTCGATTTGCCAGTACGGTGCGGTCTATAAATTTCAAGAGCGATTGTAATCAGAGGCTTGATAGAAGATTCAACTCTTCACAATTGAAGTTGGACGACTTCTTCGTATCAAAGCTCGCGTCTGTAGAAGTTGCAAGGACTTCGTATGAAAACTTGCGAGATTTTCCAATAGTGGGTTCAACTGGAAGCTAGAGTTCTTCCGACTGGACTAGTCCTCACAAGAGGAAAACCAGTATAAATCTCGATATTTGCGTTTGCCTTCTGATCACTTTTAAATTCTTTCATTTACTTTTATGATTATTATTTTATCTGTGATCTAACTGCTAACAAGTTTTTAATTAGCAATATTCCGCTGCCTACTCTATTCACCCCCACTCTAGAGTATTCTGCTTTACGATTTTGTTCCTACAAAGATGATGCTGTAGGAACCTCTGGAGCTAGAGCAGGGTTCTCTTGACCTTCTGAATAGTCTCTCAGGTAAATTCTTCCAGACCTGGTACAGTTAAGGCCTCTTCTTTGGATACAGGTTCAAAACATACCATATTGCAACTTTTTGCCTAGATCCTACTTCTGGAAGGTTACTTTTAACAAGATGAAGAGTTTGTCCAGTAACCCAAACCAACCCGAGATTGGTTATGTGAAAGGCATAAAAAAAAGAGGTACAGGAGATCCTTTTCCATGATTCAAGCATGGAACCTTTTGTAGATCATATCCCATCTTTGTCATTAATTCACGAGACTGTGGACTATACAGATAGAAAGCTGGTTGATATTTGGCTTCTAGTTTTGACATTGTTGTCTCAGAAGGGAAGGAAGAAGAAAGATTTGCAGCCGAAGTAAAAGTAGCAGTTAATGGTGGAGGACAATGTTCACCCAATGAAGTCATGTGACATGACTTGTATTTAGTTGCTTTCTTGGACTTTAAAGAAGGTGCTTCAAAATCAGCCAATAAATCAGGATGAATCCACATGATTTTCCCTTTATCAGTAGACAGAGGAACAAGACCATTAGTTCGTGCAGGTGAGAGATTAACAATCTCCAAAGTAGTTATCGGGATGGGAATGATGTCGTTCTATACAAGTTGAACAGAAAAATTACCAAACTGTAGAGAGACGATGTTAGCCGTTACAGTCTTTTCATCTTGTTGGAGAGTGATTGCACCAGAATTAACCATCTCCTGGATCTTGCCTTTAAGCACATAGCATGCTCGAGTCAGATGTCCGGTAAATCTGTGGTAAACACAATATTTAGGGTGGTCAGTTTTACCTACTTCATCTGGCCATTTTGCTTCTGGTAGTTGAAGTTTGTTGCTCTTGGTCAGACAATCAAAGATACTCATGACATCATCTTCATCAAAAGAGTATTCTTCTTTTGGACGTGGTGCCTTTTGTGGTGGTGCCGTTGGAGTAGGTATTGATTGACCTATATTCACGACTAGAGTTTCTTTGCCTTTGACATTGATAGCCAAAGTTTCTTTACTCATGCGGTTGTTCTGACGGCCACCGTTTTTTGGTGTAGCATGTTCATCTTTGTCAAGATTAGGCATCTGAATACCCAATTGTTTGAACTTGTCAGCACTTTCTTCTACCGCTTTAGCATTTACTATGAATGAAGGTCAGTCCTGGAATTGTGTTGATTCGGTCCACATGCTGATTATAGGCAACATGTTTGATTTACAAGTGTCTATAGTCACAGCATCTGGAGTTCCAAGAGGCATTTTGAGTGCCTCACGGCGGAATCGTTCAATGAAGCGTTCAGTTGTTTCATTGTGTCGCTGCTTAATTTTAATGAGATCAGACATAGTCAAGTCGTTTGCCTCCTCATAAAATCATTTCAAGAACATTTGTTTGAATCCAGAGAAAGAGGTTATACAACCATCTGGCAAACTACGGTACCAGTCGTAAGCTGCACCTGCTAAACATCCGACAAACACTTTAGTGAGTAGAACGTCATTTGGATGGAGTTGATCAGTCATTACCTCAAAGTGATTGAGGTACTGACTTGGAGTTGTGCTGCCATCAAACAACATAATAGTAGAGGGTTTGTATTTGGGAGCAAATTGGACTTCCTTCCATTCTATGGGATAAGGCAGCTTGATCCCAAGCTTTTGCAAGCCGTCTTTCTGTTTGAAGGCCTGAAATTGAGTACGTAAAAGTTTTATAGCCTCATTGGTATCTTCCGATGATTGTGGAGCAGTAGATTGATTTGGCATGTTAGGAGGGGGTACTGTATGATAAGTACCACCCCCAGCACCAGATTGACTTGGAATAGCCTATGCAGGTATGGAAGCGGTGTGAGGAGACTGTACCCCTGGACCAGTATTGACAAAAGCTGATGTTGTTATAGGTTCTTGGGTCAGAATTAGATTTACGACTGGTGGAACCGTATGTTGTGTCATAATTACCGCATGCATGCCTGTCATCATCTCAACCATGCTCTTCAAACTAGCCTCCAAAGCAACAATTCTCTGCTCTTGACTGTTAGAACTAGAAGCATCTTGATCTTCTGTGACGACATAAGCAGTCGCCTCTCAAGCCATTGAAGACGAGCTAGTAGAAAAGATGGTCCTTTCGAAACTTTCACTATCAGCATTAAAGTCATATAAGGAATTACCCCCAGAATAGGAGATAGGGATATCCTTTTAACTGAGAGAATCTTGGTTGGAATCAGAAAGATTCCTTTGACTGATTATTTCTTGGTCAGACGAAAGATTTATTTGACCGATTGTGTCTTGATCGGAAGGAAGATTCTTTTGACCGATTGTATCTCGGCTTCTTGATATAGTATATTGTTATACTCCTTCGCCGGATTCATGAATCCGATCTAAGTATTGTTGAATGGGATTGCATGATGCATTGCGTCTTAGGCCTTTTCTACCCCTAGTACTTCGAGACGTCATATTGACAGATGCATGCAACAATTCGTCTTTGTCCAGTATCATCAGTTGAGGAACCTGACAGTAATTCAGACGGTCGAAGATAGACCGTTTAGCTGATTGATAACAACATTTGATAATCACATCATTGTGATGGTTATAGTGATGTTCTTGGGGCTGCATTGGATGAGACGGATTTGGGATCTTCTGTTTCTATTTAAGAACTTCACGGAGATCGGTTACAACATCAGGATGAGAAGAAGTTGAAGGAACATATTCTTTAATGATATTAGGAACATGATTCCTATTCTTGAGATGTCCCATTCCTTGAGTACAATGAATTGTTGAGTTGGTTAGCATAGGTAAAGGGGTTCTTGACTTCAGAAGTCTGCTTCTAGCGTAAGTTAGCCATTGGCGTAGTCTGTTTGCATTTTACTGAAGTAGGTGTTGACTGGCACCTGTTGAGATAGCTGCGCAAGTCAGATAGATCTGCTACTTATGTATCTGTTTGAGATACTAGTAGTTTACCCTGCTTAGATCTTGAGATGAGCAGGGTAAGAAGATCCGTAGTTGCATTTTTAGGATTTGGGAGAATTCTTTTTTGTGTTGTGCAACCTGTTCTCATATGCTTGCTCTGGCACAATTGAGTGACAAAAATCTCAGTTTGAACAGAATTCACTTTCTTAGCAGATATTTGATTGTCTCTGTTCAGAGGAGTAGAGTTCCTGCCCAAAAGAGCTTTTACTCTGACTGGCGCATAGGCATCACCAGAGATATTTTCTATCGAGTCAAAGACTGGAGAAGATGAGGGATTAGTCAAAAGGCGTTTCCCTTTGTTTTGTGATTGAAATGCCATAGACGCAGGTTGCACAAGTTGAGGAAAGGCCAAAGGGCGCTTTCCTTTGTTCTATTTAACACTCTCACTAGATAGGTTCTTCCCCTACTTATATGTTGACTATCTTATGCTGCAGATTTAGCCTAAGTTTTGCAAGCTTAATTCTTCATTGAGCTTGATCATGACATGTTTTATTGGGTCGCACCCACTAATATATTGTCTAATCAGAACCAGTGCATGATGGTCTGATCAACCTAGTGCACTTTGGTTTGATTTTTCATATATTGTTCTACGTTGATGGAGACATAGTTAAACTTGGCATCTAGAATCTCATCCGCGACTGTCTTGGCAAATCTATTTTGAAATGTTCAGTCGCCTTTGAACCACTTATTTGTATTCGATATTATCTTCTTCAAACTCTTTATTATTTTTGTCTTTCACCTATTTTAGAAAGACAAATGCTCGTACTTAATATCTCCTTAGTTGCCCCACCATCTATTGTCAAGATAGTTAGCCACTGACCAACCAATGTGACTATAATCCCGTCTTGAGTTACTCGTCCTTATCTGCAACCCTAGATTCGTTATCGCGGCCTTCTAATCATTCTTGAGACTTAAGAATGATTCAAGTCATTTCCTTAACCATACCCTAAAACTAGACGACTGTATTCTATCAAGGAACCATCCCTCCCAAGTCCCCAAATTATTCTCTTTGATCTAGTCGATTCCTTACTAATTCGTGTTATTCTAATATCTATTTTGTTATCTAGCGACCCTCATACATTACCTAATCCATAACCACGAATTATTTTCCTTGTTATCTTATTCACGATTTGGCAATTGCATGTTTGTTTTGAAGGTCGTTTCTTCGCCTTGTCTAATAAGTTGATTGTATCGAAAAACTCTTTCTATGACCTCAAACCCCCTAATTATTCCTAAATTTTGAGGACAAAATTCTTGTAAGTTGGGCAGGATACAAATCCCCTAAATTTTACTACGATTTTTTAATTTGGTATTGAATTTATTTTTCATATTTGCTCGTCGAGTACGAATATGTACGAGGTACATATGTTTTAAAGCATTTTTATTATAGAGGAGTATGATTTCAAAATAACATACGATAAATATTTTTAAGTACATAAAAGTATCGTATCAAGATGTCCAAAACTTATTGTAAAGAGGCTTTTGGTTATACGTGATAGATGATATTTTCTCGATAAATATTAAGTACTACATGAAAAATATTTTATGTAAATATATTACAACGTGTGAGTACATGAAGTTTTATTTCATTAGACATTTTAATTTTCAAAATCATTTTATTATTTATCGTAAGTTATTAAAAAGGTATCTTTGCAGTAACTCCTACTAATATTTAAATATTTATTGAAATTATAATTATTATACAAAAGGGTAATTTCAAGTATTTCCTATGTATATTTAAAATAGTTATTATGATTTTCAAAATTAATGATTATTATTATTTTGAAAATTTTATTTAATGTTTAATTGGTTAGGATAATCTAAATTAAGATTAGATTTATTGAATGTATTTGACTTATAGATATGAAATATCTAGATATAGATTCAGATTTGGATTTGATTTGGATTGATAGGTTTTAAATTGATTTAAATTAATAGTGAATTATCGAAGGGAGTTTTAAATAATTCATATTCCTTATCAAACTGGGATCCCTCCACCCTATAAATAGGGGAGCTTGCCATTGTTTTCATCATACAAATTTCTCCATCACCACAAACACAGTTCGTGCATCGTGTCCATGTCCGTGTCCCTGTCCCATCCAATAAATTTTTTTGAATACATATACAATAGTCCTCGTGTTCGACATATTCGAACAACCCCTATCTGTATCCCTAATCCAAGCCTACTGCCACCCTGTCTGCAACTGTCATCAGCCTCGCCACCATCGGACCACCACCCCGATCTCCCTCACCATCGCGACAACAACCACCAGCACCACCCCCGTTCACGACCCCGTCTTATCTGCCGACCACCACCTTCGACAACCTGGCAGCCCACACATCCACTCGATCCCAAATCCATCTCTTTCTTCCCGTCGGCAGCCGTCCGCAACAAGCCAGAACTCAACTACTACCACCTTCATCACCTAACACCACCACCACCGTCACCTCCCCTTCATGTCAACCCTGCACCACCAGTTCTCCTCCAAATGCCTCACGATGATGACCCAGACCACCGCTGCACCCACCTCCCGAACCTTGCCCGACTACTCCCTCGACCGAAATCCAAACCATCCACACAGCCCATCCCTTCTCCTTGTTCCCCTACCAACACAACCCCTACCACAGTTCAGCCGCCCGCACCTCTTTCCCAACACCGACGGGCACTACTGCCACCATCGCCCCGATTAATAACCCCTCTTTTCTACCACCACCAGCAAAAAACCAAAATAGGAAAAAGCTCATTTGTTCCTTGTCCTCGCCGGAGATGTAGCTACGCCTAGCCACCGCGCTACCGTGTGGCTACCTTCCCCGTGGAGCGTCCTTCAGATCTGAGCCCACGCCTAGACACCGTCGCCTCCGTGCTGGTGCACGCCTACCTCCGTCGCACCGCGACCTCACGGTCCGCGCTGGCGCATCTCACCCGGAGCACCACCGGTGGCTTCCACTCCGGTAAACCCCTTTCTCCTCTCTTCTGCTTCCCTCTTCTTCCATCTTCTTCTTCTTCTTGTTCACCTCGGTTTTCCTCTTCTCACTGGGGAAGAAGAGTTCCTCCGTCTTCAACTCTTTCCCCCTCTTGTTCACTCTCTCACCTCACTCTCGCTTTCTTATATCTCTTTCCTTAATGTACTACTCCTCCCTATAATTGATGATGTTTGCTTCTTTTTTTTTTCGTTTTTATGTGGGCTTAGGGAATAGAGAGCACAGCAGCTGGTTGCATCAGCTTTGGGTGTATTAGGCTTTAGTTTTATTAGTTTTCTTTATTTGTTAGTATTATTATCAGTATCATTTGAACTAATTTTATGGTTATTCAATATATTATTATTAATATTCGAGTGAATATCTACCTATAAATAGGTTATTTTCTAAAAGAAAAAAAAATATATTATTGGGGCTTGGCCCTACAAGTTTAAAAGTTAGTTTTAAACCCTTAAACAAATTTCCAACTTTTTAAATAGTTCTTTAAAAATATTTTGACCCATAAAATGTTGCTTCCAAATTATATAATAATTTTCTAGTGTTTGCATATATTTGTCTATGATAATTTTAACTAGTCAAATATAGCTTTCCACCTCAAAACTCTTACTTTGAAAAACTTAGGGTATTTTGCCTAATTTTTTTTTTTTTTTGCAATTTTTGTATTTTCCTAAAATTATTTTGATTCACAAAATATAGTTGCGTGTATTATAAATATTTTCTAAAATATTATAAGCATTTATTTTTACTCAACACCCTTCAATTACCGTCCCTAATCGCGACTAGTTGTAATCCACGACTCTTGCAAATTATGTACTTTTGTATGTCAACCCTAACTAATAATGTTTTTTTTCTATTTCCTCGCCAAATTTTCACTTCCTCCTAACGACACTAATTAACCTGACCGTCCTGGACTCGATGGAATAGTCTGTGCCATCATCAGAGGCCGTCTTGCGTAGTTGTAACATCGAAGTCTTATGCTGTGCCACCTTGATCATCGTACCATACCAGGTGTCACACCAGGCAAGATACCTTGCCATTAGCTGTGTATTTTACTTTAGCTCATATTCATGCATATATTCATTATTTATTTTTTTGCAAAATAAACTGTGCTACATAGTTATAATTAGATAGACTTTACTGTATAGTTCTATTTTTCGTACTTATTAGTTTTATGCATATTAACCTTTAGTTTATGGGTCCACCCTTGTTTGTGTTGCATACATTAGCCTTGACACGTTTGTGCCACGAAGTCATGTGTCGCATATAGAACTCGGACATGCATGACTGGCTGGCCACTAGTACGTATAAACCGTGTGATAGGGCTAACCGCTAATAGTATTGCATGATAGTTTGACTTAGCGGTTATAGAGGTTATGTGTTGTTAATACAACATATAGGCATTGGGTGGGGAGGACATATCCTTAATGTATGGGCTGCTATACGCATTTCCCTTGTGACCGTACACTCCGCCGGAGATGCGGGTTGACGACCCATTTATTTTATTGCTTGCATGTTCGAGGAACGGTTATGCTTGAGGCCCCTGGTGCCCCAAGTGGGGACTATGCCGATCCCATTTTAGCCAGAGAGCCCATGTGTTGGAGGGTGTTCTTAAAACTGCATTCACTAGAACGGTTATGCTACCTTATCCGTTAGGTATGAGTACTTTTGGTTTGGGTACTTACATCTGACCGTAGCTTGGAACAGTAACTTGTCGCAGACTAGTTTGCCACATCTTGTCTTTGTTTGGTTGTAGGTGTGGCTCACTACTCCGATGAGAAGGTACTGAACCTTGTTGTGGTTCGGATAGCATATTGGATTTATGGCATGGAAAGGTATTCATTATGGATTAGGGTGCCATCTCCTGTCCTTGTTTGGTTGAGGGGATGGTACGCTAATTCAATAGTGTGTATTGGACCATGTTATGATCCGATTGACTTATTATTGAGCAATATTTATTCAGTTTATACGGCATGATATTATGTATCTTGTTATGTTCTTCTGAGGACCTGGTGATCTCTCCAGGTGTGTGCTCTTATCTTTTTGCAGGTGTTCTAGCCAAGGCGTGATCTTCACTACTCCTTCAAAAATAACGTGTCTTGGATCTTTCTTGTCACCTTCGCTAAATCATTTCATATGTCATATACTTCTTTTCTTTTAAATTGATGGTAGTGGATTTGTCTCCGCCCAACATCTTGTACACTGATTATTCGAAGTTCATTTATGACTTATCTTTTATTCTTTTATTTTGTGGATGAGATTAGATTGCTATTAGTTTACTGCATTTTACAGCTTATGTATACATACGAGGTTTCTATATATTGGAGTATACTTCGTATGTATACAGCTGGCATGTCTACGTACCTAGTTTTATGTATTTTGGGACTGGACGTTACAACACAAGACATTGTTAGAAATAATATCATATTCATCACATTCATCATCGTTCAGGTGATTCTTACCAACAATCGACATCCTTCCCTGTAATTGAGTAATAACTTACTTTGCCTGCATAAGACAACATTAGCACTGGACCTATCTATATGAAGGTCACTGACTACACGTCATCTTAGACTTATGGTTAGACGGCTCCCCTTCAGCGGTGGGTAGCTAGCCCAGTCCGGAAGGTTTCCGAATCATCGAGCTACTACTTCAGCACT
Organism: Iris pallida; assembly: GCA_029216955.1. NCBI lineage: Eukaryota > Viridiplantae > Streptophyta > Magnoliopsida > Asparagales > Iridaceae > Iris > Iris pallida. Next base: position 351,866 of record JANAVB010011400.1, read on the forward strand.
GTGCTACTACTTCAGTACGAGGTTCCCCCTAGGACAAATCGGTTTTCGAGACCTCGAAATACTGTTTGAGCAACCATCTTTTCAACAAGTTGTCCATGATCATACAAATATATGCAACTTATCTATTAAGAAAACATAGAATGCATGATAGAAAAACTAAGTAATAAGCCACCATTCTTATTCATATTGCCATCTTGCGCCCTTGAGCCAACACTCACATTATCATCTGCCCAATCCAGGGTCTTAGTGTAATCAGCATTCTACATCGGCGACGAGATAATAGAATGTTGATTACTCAATCTCTTTTCTACATCTTTGATACCTTACATCTTTCTCGATCATAATTCAAACATACTCACCGCCCAGTTCTTGGGACTTAGCATCTATGTTACCATCTATTCATCGAGCTAAGGCTCGATATACTCACTACCCAAGTATTTAGGACTTTTCTTTCACCTGCTATGTATTTCATTGTAAAGCACGCAAGCATACAATTCATCATTGAGCAACAACAGTTTATGGTTCATGTGGTTATTTATCTTTCTTTATCTTTTTGGATTTCATGTAAGATAGCATTTACCAATTCAACAAGCAGACATAGCATACTAATCCTTTTTTAATTAAGTGTGAAGCTAATTTTCGAAGGGTTCAACACTACTCACATTATAAGACGATTTTCCGCCACGATCGTATAGCCTTCCGAGCGATCCTTCACATATTTTCAAGTCGAAGAAGGCTTCATCGAACCAACTAGGCATCATAATACATCTTGCGGGTCAGGACACTACAGAAGTTTAGTATAAAATATGTACATATAAACAAGTAAAATATATAATATAATAGGAGCTGTTAGAAGCAAGTAACAAGTAGCAAGATGAGAGCAATATAAACTCAAGAATCAACACTAAGTGCTCATGTAGCTTTGGAACCACAACTTTCAACACGCGGACAGACTACATATAGATAATGGACTAACACATAGTTATGAGTCTTGAGAAGGTCACCTGATCACGTTTCACATCACACGTATATATATATATATATATATATATATATATATATATATATATATATATATATATATATATTTATATATATGTATTTATTTTTCACATCACACGTATATATATATATATATATATATATATATATATATATATATATATATATATATATATATATATATATATATATATATATTTCACATCACACGTATATATATATTTTTCACATCACACGTATATTTTTTTTTTCACATCACATCACATCACACACACACACACACACACACACACACACACACACACACACACACACACACATATATATATATATATATATATATATATATATAAAACACCTTCTCAAGATCATAAGCACGTGACATGAAGGAGGTCCATGTGCTCTGTGACTGTACTTCCCCAAATCCTACATCTCATAATCATAATAATACGCTAACGAAGATAATATAAGAGAAATAAGTAAATATGAATATGAATATATCACTCTACTCCTATGTGTGTGTAGACAGTTAAGACATAGAAGGTAAGCATGCATAGATGAATTACGAACAATATAAATTAAATGCACATAAAAGCATTAAAAAAAGTACTTCTTTGCCTTCAAATAGAATGGGACAACTAATTAAGTATCCAAGCACTCCGCTATTAACCCCAAATTTAGGTAATCCAATATCCTAACAAAGTTTATTATGTGATTTAAAATATTGTAAACATATTCTAATTAGTTTCCAAGGTACTTATACCTATATTATATTAGTCACTTTTGCTCTATCAAAATGATCATAAAGCAAGCTATACAAAATAGAGAGCTAGCACAGTTCAAATATACATTATCACATTCGCTGCTATAGTCTGAACATAATACAATCATGAGTTGGAACGAGTCTCTAGAATATATTGGCTAACAGATTTTTGGTGTCTAAACGCCCTAAAAAAACAAAATAATATATGAGTGGTGGAAAATAAACCCACTCACGCCCCCTCTTTAGTCATTCTGCATGTACGTGCCATCGGGTGAGAAGTAAGCTAGATCCTCCGACTTTGCTATAAGATTTGACCAAACAAAACCAAAGGGGCACACCCCTAAATAGCAAGTACCACAAGAAAGCATAATTGAATAAAATAAAACTCAATCTATAGTACTACATAGGAACTAGTGTCATAATCTTGGTCTGTAGTCTATGATATGAGCAGTAATCCATCCCTGCACCAAACAAAGACATGGGATGATCCACTACATCGTGATAGTCTTAGTTCCTAAACCATTGATAGGCAATATAATAGAAACACAAGTGATTTAATAGACGACCAATAAAATCCTACGGCCTACTATAATTGTATCTGGGTTACCCTAGTAATAAAATATAGGGATCCTCATATAATGTACTACCATAGTGGGACTAGCCAAGCCATAGTACTACGTATAGGTAATAATGTTGTCACGGTGCTACCACTTGGGATCCCACCTGGTCACACAATTTCAGTAACGGTCCCAACATGCCTATAGGGAAGATCCATGGTTCGTAATAATAATAATAAATATTGGATACTATGCTCCACTAAGGTAAATGATTCCATAGTATCCGATGGATGGACAACAATTACATGATATCAGGATCCTTTCCCTCATAATGCTTCTACGTATTTTAAGTTACCTAATTAACCATAGTAATTATGTGGAATCTTGTGCTGTGGTACACGATCATCCATCCTATATATTGTACCGCAATATGAGTATGTTGGGTGTGAGTCCGCATTGGTTTCAGAGGTTCCAACCTAGATTCATCTTGAGCGTAGATACACCATCAATACACAATATACTATCTAGTCATGCTACAATCACTAACCAAGTACAAGGGTACACGTGTAGGAGTAATATTATACATATAATATGCTATGATATCACTATAACAGGATGTTGCACCTGAGTACACATATAACAGTAAAAGCATCACAATACGTTAGTGAACAAGAGCACCTCAGTGCGATAACATGGACAATACCTCAAAGAGTAAGTTGGGAATATATCATATAGCACAGATACATGTAGTCATGTCTAGAAGCAAGGATAATTAGTCAAATCAATGTATTAATATGTTCCTCAATCCATAATGTAACATGTGTATCATGTCAGAAATATGATCACAAGACAATATGCTACTCAATAAAGAGATAATACTAGGCCTTCTGGATCACAAGAATCCACCGAACAATGATCACATGTTGATAATCAATAAATCCCCTAACACTCGAGATGGGAGAATAGCTATCACCTATATATGCAAGACTAGCAGTCAATCTGGTAGTAGTACTAAATTAGAGTATAAAATCACTAGGACAATATACTGGAAGAACTATGCACTCACACAGTAAATCGGTATACGAAACTAGGTTCGATACTAAATCTGCATATTAGAGCGGTATACCGGCGGTATGTTAGAAAAATAGTGGTTCTAAATAGCAAGTCGGTGATCACAAAATTTATATGACGTATGGTATACCGGCAGTGGTATGCCGCCATCACAACATGAATTCGATTCGTTGGTTTGAATATATTAAATATATTTGACATTATGGTAGATCTAGGACATCGATATGTATGAATGTAGTGTATCTGAAGCAGCTAATTTGTTGTCTGTGTATCTGTTGTTCTCAGTAAATTTTTGTTCAATTTTTAGTGACCCATTAGTGGTGCTTATCAACATTAGTGATGATAGCGACACACATAGACATTAGTAACTGGTATTCAAATGTCGTGGATTGTCGCTTGTACATTATAACACGTCACTATAGATACCTAGAAATTAAATAACCATGTAACCGTGCGCATTGCCTACATTTGCAAAATATTGCAAATGGAGTTGACATAACATATTAACCACATCAGCACGGGAGATGTAACCCCTTGAATCGTCTCAAATATTTTTCTATGATTTATCAGAATTTTTCTAGAATTTTTTGGAATCTATAATTTTTTTACTAGATTTCTTAGAAGCTAAATTATTTTTATTTTCATAATCCTTTGATCATGATTTGATTTGATCATAGTCATGACCAGCCATGACAAATTAGTCATGGAATGACTTAGTAATTGTGTAAGGCAAATGACTATGATTAGTTATCTCTAACTAAATTAGTTAGCAAGCTAATTAGTAGTTAGTGGTACCCATGGCTAACTAAGCCATGTGACCCTTCTACACTCTTCCACACACCCCCATAATTTATTTATTGCCCTTATTCTTTCTTACATATTAAATGGAGTGCCCATGGCACTTGCTTGGTCTCTAAGGTCCTCTAATCCTATTTAATGAGGCATTCCCCATTCTTTTCGATAAACATAATCATTACAGAAAATTCTTATTTCTAAAATCCTAGCCTAGCCGAGTCTCTGCCACCTCCACCTTCCACGCCCGGCCACCGTCGCCAACAGTGACCATCCACCATACCACCTAATCCTCTCCTCCTGCCTTGGCCAACTCCGTCCAGCCATCAGCCTCCACCTGTCGCCACCACTTGACCCCAACTCTGACCATTTCAACTGCTCAGACCACCATAATCACAACCACCTACCACTGCTTGCGCATAACAACACCACCAGTAGCACCCATGACCATCGTCATCGTAATAGCACCACCACCCGAACCTCCATAATCACCATCATCACCATCCATCCCCGACAGACTTCACCCGTACTGACACCACCGGCTTCACCACCAGAATAATCTTACCGCCGCCTTCATTACCACCACCTAAGCCTTCCTCTCAGCCGAGACTGCACCGCCTCTACGATCGCTCTGGCGATTCGATCCTTAGGTCAAGTTCCTCGAAGTCGAAGTCAAGCTCCTCGGCGAGCCGCCACCACGTCCTGCCACATTGAGGCCACTCCGATAGTCTGGCCATACCCCGTCATCGAGCTCGACCCTACCATTCACGTCTCCAGCATCGGCTAAAGCAGCCACATCTCCGTGCTTCAGAGATGGCATGCTCCTCCTGAGCACGGTGAGCCCCTCTTCCGATCATCATCCCCTATCTTTTTCTTTGCTCTCAACTCTCTCTTCACCGTCTTTCTCTCTTGATCTTTCGACTCCGTTTTGTCACGATCCGCTACCCAAATTGTTGGCCCGGGCCGAGTCATGTCTAGCCTATGCTTGAGATAAAGCGTAGTAAGTTGTTCTAAAGATAACAAGATAAGACTAAAATGTGCTAACAGTTCTATATGTAAAGAAGAGTCTGAAATGTTCCAAACACAAAAGTCGTCTAGTATACAAATATGTTCCAAGTATAAGTCCATAATGTAAAGCTGGATATAGTCCAGTCACAAAATACATAGTCTAACAATATGACTACTCTCGGAAACCTCGAGCAACTACGCAAACTAGACGAGTTTCCCCGCAGGTACATCCTCGTAAGACAAAGCCTGGTCCTCGACAGTAACTCCATAATATGAGTCACAGAGCAACTCCTCCTCAGTAAGAATACCTACAACGTTATCCTGTCAGGACGGGAGCAAGTACTGTTTCTAGCAAAATAATATACGAAACATGAAATGAACATAAGAGGAATAAACTAGAAACATGGCATCTCATAATCTATCATGGCAATGACACATATGTCATATAGACAGATGTATATGTAATGTTTAAAACTGTAGCAGGTACGTGATCGTCAATAGGTGTAAAATATACTATGGCACAAGTATATAAAATGTACTTCCGTACTAGTAAACAAGCGATAGATATACATACGTACAAATACAGCTTGTGCGCCTACGACAAGGTATACATAAAATGTCAACCTTGCTCGGTACGTACGTACGAAGAAGGGGGCATGATCACGTACACTACTAACAGTTTTCCCATAACCCAGATTCTAATCATATGAGAGATATATAAAGACTGTCCTAAGATGGCAGTGACTGAAAGTAAATACAACATGTAATGATTTAACTTGCTACCCCAAGGATCAGCATTTAACATGGTTGGATTTGTAGTTCATTGATGTAACAGTATATAAAGTTTGTAGAAGTACTTGCCTTTAGCAAAGAAAAGCAGCGATAAAAATGCTATATATGCCTGGTAACTCGTCACTGTAGAAATAACACATAAACTTAGTTTTTATACTAAGTTAAACACTAAGACACTAGTGGTGCAACACGACTTTCTAACTGGACACCTAGCCAAATGGTGACTTTAGCATAGGAGACCAATGTGGGGTGACACAATACTCAAACTAACTTTCTAGGATCTATATACTAGTGTAGGGTGAGGTTCAATACGACTATAACTCAAAATAACACAAAAAGTTGCAAATCGTAACTATGCCAGAATTAAATCAAACTGTACATTGTGTTCCAACAATTTTTGAGATAGACAAAAAGCTTAATTTTACATAAATTAAAGTACCAAAATGATACTTTTTAATTATAGAAATTTATACTAATTTTTCTGGAATTTATAAACCCTCATAAATATTTATTAAAAACCATCAAACATAAATATACTGAAAATGAGTTCTATTTTCCTATTTTTATAAAATACCAAAAGCACTCAATAATGCTGAAAAATTTATATTAAATTGTCTAAATTAACATAGTATTTAAATACTATTTTTCCCATATTTTTACAGCACTTAAAATATATATAAAAATTCAAAAAAGCAAGCAACAGTTTCTGGAAATTAAATAATTAATTATTTACTATTTTTGTCCATGTATTCGAAATTGAACCGAAGTCCAGATACAGGACCCAGAGCCATAAATCAAGTCTACAGACTCTGAATGTAATAGACACAATTGGACCCAAAAATCTATGCTAGGTTTGGACATCAATTGGCCATAACAAATAAAATACAGGAATTAAAATAATAATAATATATTTTTAAAGTGGTAAAAATATTCAAGTCACAAAATATATAATAAAATAATCTTGTAAAATTTTACATAACAATATTTTGTACAAGGTAGAATTTGAAATACATATATAAATATATAACTACAATATTTATATATATACATATAAATATATAGATATTTATATATATACATAATGGATATATATATATATATATATATACATATAATAAAAAAATATATATATATATATATATATATATATATATATATATATATATATATATATATATATAAATATATATATATATATATATATATATATATATATATATATATATATATATATATATATATATATATATATATAAGAAATACTAAATATAAATATATATATATACAAATACTGTATATATATATATATATATATATATATATATATATATATATATATAAAAATATATATATATATATATATATATATATATATATATATATACATATATATATAGTAAAATACTAATTATAAAATATATATATATACAACTACTCTATATATATACATATAACAGTGTATATATAATAATATATAAATATATATACAAAAATACATATATATATATATATGTATATATATATATATATATATATATATATATATATATATATATATATATATATATATATATATATATATATATACATATAAATAAATAAATAAAACAAAACAAAACAAAAAGAAAAGAACATGGAATGGGGGGGGGGTTCGAACTCGGCCCAGAGGGGTCAGGTTCTTGGGCTCGGTCGGGCTGGCCAAGGGGTCAGCCCGAGTCGTGTGTTAGAGTTTAGGTTAGGGTTAGTGTTATTTAGGTTTTAGGTTAACGGGTTTAAACCCGATAACCCTATCTCTGTGTCCTGACAGTTAAGGACACACGAGTCTCGTGTCCGCGTTATGCATGACACGAACGGTTGAGTTTAACGTGTCCAGACTCACCATTACGTTGCGCGTGTCCTGGCGAGTCACATGGGTGTGTACGAGACACGCTCGACACGATTTTGAAGCTGCTACTTACGTGTTCGATCGAGTTAGGGTTTGTGGAGGTGGCTGGACGGCGGCTGGGGCGTCGTCGTCGTCGCGCTTGGGCGGCACTGGACTCAACTCATCGGGGCACGTCTAGTGGTGGTGGTGGATGGTGGTGATAGCTGCTGTGGAGGTGGCGGTGGGGTATGGCCGGAGTTAGGGTTACGGTGAAGAGAAATGGGGGAGACGGTGGTCGGGGTGGTCGGGATTTAGCCTTGGGTTAGGGTTTCGGGGTCGGGAAGTCTTTATAGGCAGTTTAGGGCGGTCGAGGCGGTCTAGGTCGGCCGGGAAAGGCGGGTGGTCGTCGGGGGGCAGCTGGCCAGTCGTCGGGGGTAGGTGACGGCGGTTTAGCAGTTAGGTCCCCCAACTTTTTGGGGTTTGCACAATAACCCCACGCCAGACAGTATGTAATTTATTATTTACAAAACATAATAAAAAGAATTCACTAATTACAATTTGATATCAAAATAAATTTAAATATTACAAAGTGATATTAAAATATTTTAATTAATTACAAATTGATATATTTTGATTTAAAAACTATTTAAAAATCATTTAAAAATTTTAGAAAAATTCCTAAAATCATAATAAATTATTTTAAAGCTAAATATGTCATTAGCAACTAATTAACACTAATTAAATCAATTTTGAAAAATAGGGACTGACAAGTCTTTCCTCCTTGAAAAAATTTCGTCCTCGAAATTCACAAGGATTGAAGACCCTACAATTTCCTAACATAGCAAGCAATGCAACAAATGACTAAGGCTATGATCAAAACTAACCTCTAAGGTATCAAGCAGGAACGGGTGGTTCCTTCGCAGCTGTTGGGTCGAACAAGTAAGGATATCTCTTCCTCATGTCCGACTCACTTTCCCAAGTAGATTCACCCGGAGAGTGACGGCTCCAAGCTACTCGTACTAAGGTAATGACTTTGTTCCTCAGCCTCTTCTCCCTCCTGTCTAATATCTCTACGGGCTACTCAGTAACTGCAAGGCTCGGTCCGATCTCTAGCTCTGAATGATCTAGCACATGACTGGGGTCTGGAACATATCTCCTCAGCTGCGATACGTGAAAGACATCGTGAACTCCTGCTAGGTTGGGTGGAAGTACAACCTTGTAAGCTACCTCTCCGATCCTGCCAAGTATTTCGAACGGCCCGATGTATCTGGGGCTCAACTTCCCTCCTCGTCCGAACCGGATCGTCCCTCTAGTAGGTGATATCTTCACTAGCACCATATCTCCGTCGGCGAACTCCATCGGTCTACGATTAGCATCGGCCTAGTGTTTCTGCCTGTACTGAGCTACTCTGAGCCTGTCTCTGATCATCCTGACCTTCTCTGCTACATCCATGATCATCTCTGGCCCAAGCATAACTCTGTCCCCAATATCATCCCAAAAGAGCGGTGTACGGCATCGTCGTCCATATAGTGCCTCGAAAGGAGACATACCGATGCTGGCTTGGTAGCTGTTATTGTATGAAAACTCTACCAAGTACAGATGGGCCTCCCATGATCCGCCAAAGTCCAGTACACAAGTCCTCAGCATGTCCTCCAGCGTCTGTATCGTCCTCTCGGACTGCCCATCTGTCTGTAGGTGGTACGCCGTACTGAACTTGAGCCGACTGCCCAACTCCTCCTGCAAGATCTTTCAGTAGTGGGACATGAATCTGCTGTCTCTGTCCGACACGATACTCACTGGTACTCCTTGTAAGCGAACTATCTTCTGCATGTATAGCTACGCCAACTTCTCGGTGGAAAGCCCCACCTTGAAGGGTATGAAGTGCGCACACTTAGTCAGCCTGTCCACGATGACCCTGTTGGCCCATTGGTCATATGGTCAACCTGATTTTAATAATTGATCAAACTCTGTCTGGATATTTGAAGCTAGTCAGGATGTATCGGACTCTTGGACATGAACAAGAACAGCTATCTACACAGTTCAAGACCGAAGCTATGTTTGCCTGCTCGAGTCTGTATTTCCTTTAAGCAATGTATTTTTTATTTTATTGAGTCTAGGAATACGTTGTACACCGAGTCGTACTGGCAAATAGGCTATTCTAAAATATTTTCAAAATACTTTTAAAATGTCCTTTGTTTTGAAAAATATTCTTTTAAACAAAAGCTTCAAAAAGGTTTTCAAAAATTACCAAAAATTATTTTTAAAAAACCTAACCTAACCCTGACAGAACTCGGCCAGAGTTCTGCCAGAGTTCGGTTGGTGGCCGTTTGATTTTTGAATTTTTAGAAACTTGGTCCTCCTGCAGTTGCGGATTTGACCGAGATTTCCTCATCGAGTTCTGCCCAAATTCTGCCAGAATTCTGTCTTTGGAATTCCTATAAATAGAGAAGAATTTCGATCATTTCAACTCACTCATTCACTTTCAATCTTCTCTCTATCTAAAGCTTTCAGTCTTCCAAAGAGTTTTTCTTGAGCTTTAAATTTCAGATCTCAAGCCAATTACAATCCTCTAGTCGATTTGCCAGTACGGTACGGTCTAGAAGTTTCTGAGAGATTGTAATCAGAAGGCTTGATTGAAGAATACCTCTTCACATTTGAAGTTGGACGAGTTCTTCGTATCAAAGCTCGCGTTGTAGAAGTTACAAGGACTTCGTAAGAAAACTTACGATTTTTCCAATAGTGGATTCAACTGGTAGCAAGAGTTCTACCGACTGGATTAGTCCTCAACAGAGGGAAACCAGTAAACATCGCCGTCTTTGCATTTGCATTCTTATCTCTGCCTTTACTTTACTTAGTTGTGATTATTATTCTGTGATCTTGCTGCTAACATTTTTTAATTAGCAATATTTCGCTGCCTACTCTATTCACCCTCCCTCTAGAGTATTGTGCTTTACGATTTCGTTCCTACAATTGGTATCAGAGCGGGTGTTACAGGTAAAGCAAGGTAACAGTGTAATTATTTATTTATTTTTATTAACTGCTATATAGATCACAGCACAACACATGGCAACTGTAAAATTCACAAGTGAAGGCCAGGCCACAAACAGACCTCCACTGTTTGATGGTACGAACTATACCTATTGGAAAATACGGATGAGTTTCTTCTTGAAATCTCTTGACTTTGATTTATGGTCTATTATTATTGATGGCTATCAAAAGCCACCTCGTATAAATGTTGATGGTGTTTTAGTTGAAAAACTCCATAGTAGATATACAGAAGAGGAAAAGAAAAAGGCCAGTCTTGACGCACGTGCTATTAACGCTCTATTTTGTGCTTTAGACAGAACTGAATTTAACAGGGTGTCTATTTGCACAACGGCTAATGAAGTGTGGAAGCTACTTAAAGTCACACATGAAGGCACGACTCAAGTCAAAGAATCTAAAGTCAGCAGACTTACTCAAGAGTATGAGGTGTTCAAGATGAAGCCCAACAAAACAGTTACTCAGATATTCGAAAGATTCTTGGATATTGTAAATCCTTTGTCCTCCCTAGGCAAAGAGTACAGTAACCATGAAAAGATTCGCAAACTCCTGTGAGCACTCACCAAGAACTGGATTCCGAAGGCTACTGCAATCATTGAAGGGAACGACCTCACAACTATGTCCCTCGAAGTACTCATGGGTAAGCTACTCACTCATGAACTGGAGCTACAAGATTTTGAAGAGCCTGCACCAAAGGAGAAGACGATCGCTTTCAAGGCTCTGCACAAAAAATCTGCTGAAGGTGACTCAGACAGCAGTGAATCTGATACTGAAGATCAAGCACTCCTAGCATGGAAATTCAAAAGATTCATAAGATATGAGAAGAGAGCCAAAGAAAACAACAGCAGCAACAACTGGTATCAAGATGATGCTGTCTGCTACGACTGCAAGAAGAAGGGACACATGAAGAAGGATTGTCCTACAAACTCATCATCAAGCAAGAAGAGCAACAGGTATAAAAAAGGGAACCTGAAGAAATCAACATCTAGGAGATATGCCAATACCAGCATATGGCATAAAAGTGAAGCCAGCGACTCAGAAGACGAACAATCAGAAGACGCTGCAAATGTATGCTTTATGGCATCTGATCAGGTACCTGCTGAACCTGTAGTCGATACTTATGATGACTTCACCTTTGAGCAATTAGGAGATGCCTTCAGTGACCTGATGACTGATTACAGGAAACTGTATAGCAAGTATCAGACCTCTAAGAAGGTACTCAAAGAGTACAAAGGTGAAATAGGTAGACTTACTGACCTACTAGCTGAGGTTAGAAATAATGTTAGTGAGTCTGGTGAGCTTTCTTCAATAAAGCTCTTATTACACGAGACTACCAAGTCATCTGAAGATAAAGACAAAGTTATTGACCAACTCAAGGAAGAACTTTCTAAAGAGAAGAAAAGTCTTCAAAGTGCACAAATCAGAATGGAAACACTCACTTCTGATTATACTAAGTTGTATGATACTTCCAAAAGATTGGAAATTAGGTTAGAAAAACAGCCTGAGCCTGCTGCTTCCTATCCTAACACGTGTCACTTACCGAAAAATCGGAACATTCCCAAGCCAAACACTGTCAGACCTAACCCTATCAAACCTTTACCCTAAAAGGTTAAGCCCAAACAGGATTATAGGCATGCTTTCTTCTATACTAGAAAACCTAAACCTACCAACCATGCACACCACTCAGCTTTCAACACTCGACATGCAAAATATCATTATTGTGGCCTCATTGGTCATATTTCATCAGTATGTAGAATCAGAAAGCTTGTTGATTTAAATATTTATGCTTGGATACCAAAGGCTAACATTTCAGGACCCTATAAGAAATAGGTACCAAAAGTTTCATCTGCAAACTATTTTGTAGGTGGAACACCTTTCACATGCTAGAAGCAAATGGATCCTCGACAGCGGTTGCTCACGGCATATGACCGGTGACGCTACACTATTTGTAACACTGTCGAAGAAAAAGAAGGAAGGCTATGTCTCCTTCGGTAATAACTTGAAAGGGTATATTATTGGTATCGGTAATGTTGGTAAGTCTCCCTATCCTGTTATTAAGGATGTCTGTCTGGTTACCGAGTTGAAACATAATCTACTCAACGTAAGTCATCTAGCTGATCATGGTTACGGCATCAACTTTGGCAAAGACAAATGTACTATAGTTGATAGCTCAACTGGTAGTACTATCTTTGAAGGTATCAGGGAAGACAACATATATGTTTTCTATTTGTTAGAAGAAACTAACATTTCAGGTAGATGCTTAATGGCTAAAAGCGATGAGAGTCATCTGTGGCATATGAGACTCGGTCACGCAAATATGGACACAATATCAAGATTATCCACAAAGAAGCTAGTACGTGGTTTACCGGATATTACATTCAAGAAGGATTCGGTATGCAACCAATGTGAAAAGAACAAAGCTACCAGATCCACATTCAAATCAATAAACGCAGTATGTACTACTAGACCACTACAATTGCTTCATATGGACTTATTTGGTCCTAGCAGAGGTGCTAGCCTCGGAGGTAAACTTTATGCTTTCATAATTGTAGATGATTTCTCTAGATACACGTGGGTATACTTTTTGACACGCAAGAATGATGCATTATCCGAATTTATCACCTTTTGCAAGAAAGTTCAGAATAAAAAAGGTTACATGATCACTCGTATTAGAAGCGATCATGGTGGCGAATTCGAGAATGCAGAGTTTGAGCAATTTTGTGACACACACAGTTTTGTACACGAGTTCTCCTGCCCTAGGACTCCACAACAAAATGGAGTTGTGGAACATAAGAACAGAACTCTATCCGAAATGGCCAGAGTGATGTTAAACCAGTTTAGTCTACCCAAATATTTTTGGGCTGAAGCTGTCAATACAGCTTGCTTTGTTCTCAATAGAGTTCTAATTCGACCCAAATCGAAGAAGACTCCATTTGAGTTATAGTTTGATAGAATTCCATCTGTTTCATATTTTAGAATATTTGGTTGTAAATGTTTTATTCTTAATACAAAAGACAATTTGGGAAAGTTTAACGAAAAGGCCGATGAAGGTATATTTTTAGGTTATGCGACCAAGAGCAAAGGATACAGAGTCTTCAACAAACGAACCATGATCATCGAAGAGTCAATCAACGTCACTTTTGATGAACTGAATCAAATGACTATCGATGACAATGACGAAGATCCAACTGTACCAAGCTCAACAACAGCTGATTCTCAACCAAGCTCGACACTAGCTGATCCTCCTAGAGAAGATCCAGGAACCAGCTACCTTCAGAGTCTGCCGAAAAGATTAAAATTTACAGCTGATCATCCAAAGGATTTGGTAATTGGTGATATTACCAAAGGTGTAAGTACTCGTACATCTAGTAGAGATATTGTTTCTAGTGTGGCATTTATTTCACAGCTAGAACCCAAAACTATTGATGAAGCATATAGTGATAGTTTTTGGATAGATGCTATGTAAGAGGAATTAAACCAATTTGAACGGAATCAAGTTTGGAACTTATTCCCAAGCCTATTGATCGTCCGGTCATTGGCACCCGTTGGATATTCCGAAATAAACTGAATGAGAATGGTTTAGTGACTCGTAATAAGGCTCGACTCATAGCTCAAGGATACAATCAAGAAGAAGGTATCGACTACGATGAGACTTATGCCCCAGTTACGAGATTAGAATCCATTCGCATGTTATGTGCATTTGCATGTTTTTATAATTTCAAACTATTTCAAATGGATGTCAAGAGTGCATTTTTAAATAGTTTTATAAAAGAAGAAGTTTTTGTAGCACAACCTCCAGGTTTTACAGATTTTAAAAACCCTGATCATGTTTTCAAGTTGAAGAAAGCTTTGTATGGTTTGAAACAAGCCCCTCGTGCTTGGTATGATCGTCTAAGCTCTTTCCTACTTGACAACGGTTTTTCAAAAGGTAAGGTTGACACTACACTTTTTATTAAGTCCTTTAATGGTAAGCTTCTTTTAATATAAGTCTATGTAGATGATATCATATTTGGATCTACTGATGAATCTCTGTGTCAAGAATTTTCTAAGTGTATGTAGAATGAGTTTGAGATGAGCATGATGGGAGAGCTAAAATTCTTTCTCGGACTGCAAATCAAACAAACTGACAATGGGACGTTCATAAATCAAGCCAAGTACACAAAAGATTTGCTAAAGAAGTTCGATCTGGACAATGTCAAACCTATTAGCACTCCGATGGCAACTTCAACAAAGCTTGATATTGATGAACAAGGCAAGCCAGTCGACACACGTAAGTATCGAGGTATGATCGGTAGTTTACTTTATTTAACTGCTAGTCGTCCAGATATTATGTTTAGTGTTTGCCTGTGTGCACATTTTTAAGCTAATCCAAAGGAATCACATCTGTGCGCAGTTAAGCGTATCTTTCGATACCTTAAGGGCACTTCTTCTGTTGGCTTGTGGTATCCCAAAACTAAGTCCTTTGACCTTACTGGTTATTCGGATGCAGATTTTGTCGGATGCAAAGTTGATAGAAAAAGTACCAGTGGCACATGTCATTTCTTAGGCAAAGCTTTAGTCTTATGGTTTAGTAAAAAGCAAAATTCTGTAGCCCTATCAACAACAGAGGCTGAGTATATCGCCGCAGGACGTTGTTGTGCTCAAATTTTATGGATAAAACAAACCTTGGAAGACTATGATTTATTTTATACACATATTCCCATTTTCTGTGATAACACAAGCACTATTAATTTGACTAAGAATCCTGTATGTCATTCTCGTACAAAACATATCGAGATTAGACATCATTTTCTTAGAGATCATCATCAAAATGGAGATATTGACCTTGTATACATAGATACTGAGAATCAATTAGCTGACATTTTCACAAAACCTCTAGCAGAAGATCGTTTCAATTATTTACGTCGAGAATTAAGAATTTTAGACGTCAATAATATTAATTAATTTTGTTTTATGATTTTATTTCAATATGCAAAAACTGTGTTAGAGGCAAGCCAATAAAGAGTCTGTCTGTCACCACAACTACGATTGAAGCGAAGTGGTACTTAAGAGTTCCCCGGTGAACCTCCGCCAGCTGGGACAGTACTCCTACAGCTAATCTGAAACAGTCACTGTGTAATGATATTTAATCTATAAAATAATATTAATTATGTTAATTGAAGGTTGAAATTAATAATCTTTGAATTAAATATTTGAAATGAGCCAATGAAAAAGAAAGTATTTCAAACCAAACCCAGACGAATTCGGCCAGACTTCGGACCGAATTCGGCCCGAGTTCGGTTGAGGGTGTCAGGTTATATATACAGAACCCGAAAGACTTTCTTCCTCATTGCTTCTAAACTATATCATAACCAGCAATAGCAGCCGCGAAGGAGCCCCGAACCCTAGCTTTTCACCACCCCCTATCTTCTAATCCAAGTGGTAAAATCAATCCAAACTTTGGATTCGTGCGGAGTTCGTCGTTCTCTTCGACATACTTTGATTTCGGAAGGTATAACTCAATCTTTCTCCACTTTTCAATTAGTGCATATTTACTTCTATTTGCACAAATGGCACCTAAGGGATTCAACCCCTTTAAGAGGAAGAAGACAACCAACCCAAGTGAGGAAGGTTCATCTTCGGATCCACCGACTAATTCCCTATTTTCGCCAGTCCAATCTAGCGACGGCGCGTTCGACGGGTTTTACTTTCAAACCCTAGACCAAGCCTTACTGTGGTATAGTGACTTCTCCATGAGATCCATATGCACAGGCGCACCCATCAAGTAGACTGTATTTCCTGATCATCGCCATTTCTTTGAGGCATTAGGGTTACAATATTTTGTTAAACTCTGTTTTCCCGTAGCAACTAATGCCATTAGATTGTTTTACTGCAATATCATATTAAACACTTTTGATGTAAGCACACGTGTTGGAGGTTTAGATATCAATTTCAATGATGTTCTCTTAGCGAAGATTCTTGGTATTCCCAATGAAGGTGAACCGCTTGTTGACATCACTGAGTTTGATTTCCCCGAAGGCATGACACTTACAAGTTTCAAAGCTGAACTTTGTGCACCTGATAGAGTTCTCTCTGGAAAGTTCAAGGCAAACAACCTGAACTTGTTTAATTATGAATTGTACCGTATCATTTATTCCACTCTCCTTCCAAAGTCTACTTCGAAGGATGATGTCACATCTCTTGAATTATCTGCTATGTATCACATTCTTAAGGGGATTCCATTTTCTGCCCCTAAGACCATTATTCTGATGATAGGACGTTGTCGTACAAGAGATAGAAATCTCTCTTATGCGATGATTCTCCCACGCATCTTTCAGCGTTTCGATATTGACTTATCTACTTGTGCTCAAGACCTTGAGCCCAAGGTTCTCAAGTTATTTTGTCGCAGTATGACTGCATCTGCTCCTCCTCCTGCTCCTGCTCCACCTCCTCTACCTCCTCAGCAGTATGCTATGACTTTTGAGGGCATACACCAGCACATTTTAGATTTGCACGCTTCCATGACGGACATGGCTCACGAACGTGAGTTCCGCGACGTCACCCGTTATCAGGCGATTGCAAACTCTTTAGCTGATCTTCGTTTCGCCCAGACTGGACATTCAGCCGGTTCCATTCCTAGAGATCTAGCTTTCTCTGGTTACCGCTGTGAGGATGAGGCTGTTCATGCCTACTTCCAGCCCGGTAACGCATATGATTGGTACCGTTCTGACCGTGCTCCTCCTCGTGATTATGTTGGTGAGTTTTACACTAGAGCTCCTCCTCACCCTTCTGGCGCGGGTACCTCTGGAGCTGGTCCTTCTGGACATGCTGGTCATCATACTGATGATGATAATGATGATGATGAGGACTTTTGATATGTTAGTTGATATAAGACTTAGACATTATTTACTGTATACTTGGAAATGATCCGACATTCCAAGTTTTTCTATTTTTCAGACTTTATTATCAGTATTTCTTTTTGAGGACTTGTACTGGATTTGTTTTATTTGATGTCATCTGAACATCTTTATCTTTATCAGCATGTTTATTGGTTTATGGTTCACATCAGTTTATTTACTTAGCATTTCTTTATCTGCTTCTCTACT
This sequence comes from Iris pallida, assembly GCA_029216955.1. Taxonomy (NCBI): domain Eukaryota; kingdom Viridiplantae; phylum Streptophyta; class Magnoliopsida; order Asparagales; family Iridaceae; genus Iris; species Iris pallida. The sequence goes on from JANAVB010011400.1 coordinate 369,842, forward strand.
ATAAACTGCCTATGATATAATTCTTTATTTATTATAAACTGCCTGAGTACAAATACATGCCTGTGATGTCATTTAAATTTTCTTTACTATTATTTATCATATTTTTTTTGTGTTTCTTCACTGATTGTTATTTATGCATTGATTGCGGGAGAGTTTTTCCTCTTTTGTAATTATTTTGCTAAATGACAACGGGGGAGAAAAATAAAGATCTAACATTTCTTTTGAGAATATGCAGGATATGAACTATTTTTGATTTTTATTTCAAGCTTAAATGTTATATCATTCATAGTTTGTCAATTATCAAAATGGGAGAGATTGTTGGCCCATTGGTCATATGGTCAACCTGATTTTAATAATTGATCAAACTCTGTCTGGATATTTGAAGCTAGTCAGGATGTATCGGACTCTTGGACATGAACAAGAACAGCTATCTACACAATTCAATATAAACTATTTTTGATTTTTATTTCAAGCTTAAATGTTATATTCATAGTTTGTCAATTATCAAAATGGGGGAGATTGTTGGCCCATTGGTCATATGGTCAACCTGATTTTAATAATTGATCAAACTCTGTCTGGATATTTGAAGCTAGTCAGGATGTATCGGACTCTTGGATATGAACAAGAACAGCTATCTACACAGTTCAAGACCGAAGCTATGTTTGCCTGCTCGAGTCTGTATTTCCTATAAGCAATGTATTTTTATTTTATTGAGTCTAGGAATACGTTGTACACCGATTCGTACTGGCAAATAGGCTATTCTAAAATGTTTTCAAAATACTTTTAAAGTGTCCTTTGTTTTGAAAAACATTCTTTTAAACAAAAGCTTCAAAAGGTTTTCAAAAAGGTTTTCAAAAATCACCAAAAATTATTTTTAAAAAACCTAACCTAACCCTGACAGAACTCGGCCAGAGTTCGGCCAGAGTTCGGTTGGTGGTCGTTTGATTTTTGAATTCTCAGGAACTTGGTCCTCCTGCAGTTGCGGATTTGACCGAGATTTTCTCATCGAGTTCTGCCAGAATTCTGCCAGAATTCTGTCTTTGGAATTCCTATAAATAGAGAAGGATTTCGATCATTTCAACTCAATCATTCACTTTCAGTCTTCTCTCTATCTAAAGCTTTCAGTCTTCCAAAGAGTTTTTCTTGAGCTTTAAATTTCAGATCCCAAGCCAATTACAATCCTCTAGTCGATTTGCCAGTACGGTACGGTCTAGAAGTTTCTGAGAGATTGTAATCAGAAGGCTTGATTGAAGAATACCTCTTCACATTTGAAGTTGGACGAGTTCTTCGTATCAAAGCTCGCGTTGTAGAAGTTGCAAGGACTTCGTAAGAAAACTTGCAGTTTTTCCAATAGTAGATTCAACTGGTAGCAAGAGTTCTACCGACTGGGTTAGTCCTCAACAGAGGGAAACCAGTATACATCGCCGTCTTTGCGTTTGCATTCTTATCTCTGCCTTTACTTTACTTAGTTGTGATTATTATTCTGTGATCTTGCTGCTAACATTTTTTAATTAGCAATATTCCGCTGCCTACTCTATTCACCCCCCCTCTAGAGTATTGTGCTTTACGATTTCGTTCCTACAGACCCAAATGGCATCCTTCCCTCCTTGGGAACGAGGAATCCCTGAGACGAAGTCCATCGTACTGTGTTTCCACTTCCATTCGGGAATGGGTAACGGCTGCAATAGACCAGCTGGCCTCTGGCGCTCTGTCTTGACCTGCTGGCTAACTAGGTATCTCAAAATGAAACGTGATACATCTCTCTTCATCCCGTGCCACCAAAGATGTTCTCGTAAGTCACGGTACATCTTGTTAGCACTAGGGTGAATATAATATCTCGATCGATGCGCCTCCTGTAAGACTGCCTCTATCAGCTCTTCCCTTCGGCACACACAATCGGCTGCCATGCCTCAAGGATCCATCTTCTGCTATGGTGAAGTCATCCAACAATCCAGCTAAAGCCTGGGCTCGAAGTCTGCGAAGGCTCTCATCTGTAGACTGTGCCTCCCTGATCTGCTCCTATCAAACCTGACTGAATGTCAAGCGCCATCATCTGTATCACTGGTCCTGGCCGAACTATCTCGATATCGAGCTTCTCCAGATCTTTTCGCAAATGCCGATCTATCATCAGATACCATGCCATCGGATGCCTGCTCAGCACATCCGCCACCACATTTGCCTTTCCAGGGTGATACTGTAAATCGATGTCGAAGTCCTTCATCAAATCCAACCATCGTCTTTGTCTCATGTTCAGCTCTTTCTGTGTGAACACATACTTCAAGCTCTTGTGGTCAGTAAAGATTTCCATACGCTCTCCGTATAAGTAATGTTTATATAACTTGAGTGCAAAGATCACCGCAGCCAACTCTAGGTCATTGGTAGGATAGTTCCGCTCATGAGTCCGTAACTGCCTAGATGTAACTTTCCCATGCTGCTGTAGGACACATCCTAGCCCCTTTCCCGAAGTATCGCTGTATATGGTGAAACCTCCAGATCCTGAAGGTAATGTCAGAACTGGAGCGGTCGTCAGCCTCCTCTTAGCTCCTTAAATGCTGCCAGGCAGTCCTCTGACCAGATGTACTCTGCGTCCTTCCATGTCAGCTTCGTCATTGGTTCAACTATCCTAGCAAAGTCCTGGACGAACTTTCTATAATAGTCGGCTAAACCCAGAAAGCTCATGATCTCTGAAACTGACGTCGGAGCCTTTCATGTCTCAACGGCAGCAATCTTCCTGGGATCCACCGAGATCCCCTCTCCAGTAACTATATGACCGAAAAACTCTACTCGGTCTAAAAAGAACTCACTACTTCGATAATTTGGCAAACTATCTCTCCTATCTCAGAATCCCCAAAACTATCCGCAAGTGCTTTGCGTGTTCCTCCGGTGTCTTCGAGTATATCAGGATGTCGTCGATGAATACTACGACGAACTTATCCAGATACCGGTGAAATGTCTTATTCATCAAATTCATAAAGACAGCTGGCATATTTGTGAGACCAAATGGCATCACCAGAAACTCGTACTTCCCATACTTCAGTGTTGAACGTCGTCTTCTAGATGTCTGCTGCCCTGACCTTCACCTGGTGGTACCCGGATCTCAAATCTATCCTGGAAAATACTTTTCGCCCCACTCAACTGGTCGAACAAATCATGTATCCTGGGCAGAGGATATTTGTTCTTAATGGTGATGGTATTCAACGCCCGGTAGTCAATACACAACCGAACTGTACCATCCTTCTTAGGCACAAAGAGCACTGGCGCTCCCCATGAAGAAGCACTAGATCGAATGAAACCCTTTTTCAACAGGTCATCAATCTGCTCCTTCATCTCTATGGCCTCCTTGGGGTTCACTCTATAGCAAGCCCGGGATACTGGTAATGAACCCGGTACTAAATCTATAGTGAACTCCACATCTCTGTCAGGCAGAAGTCCTGTAAGATCCTCTGGGAATACATCCATAAACTCCCTAATGATAGGGTGTGGTGGTGCTATCTTCCCAACTGTCGCACAACAGTTCGGCTCTAGGCTGATCTCCGGTCCTGTCCTCCTGACACTGAATGGTGCCGTGCCTGGAGGACTGAACATAATACTACCCTCATGACAGTCTATAGCTGCATGGGCATAGCTATGCCAGTCCATCCCCAATATGATATCATACCCGGGGAGTGGCATCACAAAGAATCGTCCCCTAAACTCTCTCCCGGCTATAGTAAGTAATAGAGCATCTATAGATAGCTCTAATGGGCACTGGTCCTCCTCCCGTCATTACTCTACTCATCTCCTCGGTAGGCGTAGCTACTAAGTGGTGTTTATGCATAAACTCTAATGACAGGAAGCTATGAGATGCACCAGAATCAAACAAGCATAGAGCTAGAAAAGTATGCAAATAAATATGACCTGTGATGACGTCAGCCAAATAATCTGGCTCCAAAACCTGCTCCGGCTCAAGAGCCAGACTATAAGTCTTTCCCTGGGGTCCCTTCTACTGCTGCAGATGTTGCCCAAACCTCTGCTTGCTGAGTCGGGAGCGGCCCTCTAGATACCCTGGCTGCAGGGCAGTCCCGAAACTGATGGGTGGCAGACCCACAAACTAAAGACTGCCCCAATCTCTTCCTGCAGACGGAGTAATTATGCCCCGATCTTTTACAGAATCCACACAAAGCTTTCTTCTGCTGCTGTCGGGGTCCCGGGGCTCTAACTGGCGGGGTCGGGTGATGTGGTGTAGGGGGACGGTAAGTCTGCTGGTGTGGCATCGGTGCTCTCGGCTGGAAAGCCTGACACTTGGACGGTCCCTCGAGGTGTACAGAAGCTGGCCTCTTGTAAGACAAAAGATGCTCCTCTATGCTCCAGGCCAACTCTAGGCTCTGGTAGTAGTCAGTCGTACCGTTCGCCACTATAAGAATACCGATGTCTGGAACTAGACCATGGCAAAACCTACGCGTCACCTCCTCGAGGTCTGCAACTAGACTAGGAGCGAAATGGCTCAGGCGACTAAACTCTACCGCATACTCGTCAACAGAACGGTTCTCCCTGCTGGATGTTCTGGAATCGTAGCCCCATGGCTACCCTAGCGGTGGTCGAGAAGAATTTCTTCTTGAACTGGGTCTTGAACTGATCCCAAGTGGCCCTCCCTCTCGTGAATAGCGGCTCATTCCGGAACCAAACACTTGTCAAAGTCTATCAGCAGAAATCCTGCTGCCTCGACCTGGAGGTCATTCGGCAACCTAGCTCCAAGGAGCTTCCTCTCTACTGAGTCTAGCCAGTCATCTGCTACAACTTGTCCTCAGTCCCTAAGAACTCCTTGGGGTTCAGACCCATGAAGTCCTTGATTGTCCCTGCTCTCTGCCGTGGCTCTACAGGTGGTGGGACCACGGTACGTTCCTTAGAACGTTTCATGCTCTGGCGGAGTAGGGTGGTCTGCTCCTGATGGGTCGTTAGGAACCCCTGAATCAGAGTGAGCAGTTGGTTCCCGTCGAGTATGACGGAAGCCTGGGTGGGTATAGTGATAGGTGGTGGTAGGAGTATCGGGTCCTGCTGGGACTATGATTTGGAAGGTGGTGGAGGCATTTGGGTTGGTGGATTTATGGAGAGGGGAGTATAGTAGGTGGAGGTACATCAGTTAACTGGTCAGCTGACTGGATAGGGAGTGTGCCATTCTCAGGTGTGACATACTGGGATGAGCGAGTAAGCACCATCTAAATAAAATAAAAAGGACTTATAAGGACTCTAAACAATTATAAATAACAAGAAAATTCAATTGTAACAACAAACATGTGATGCATTTTCTATGTTGCAATCCTAGTATTCCTCTAGGTGTTCTAAACGTCTTTCCTAATGTTGTCTAATTACCTTAAGTTCCTAATTGCAGGCAAGCTTGGTACAATAACGTAACCAAACAATTTAGTCAGAGACCTGCATGTGCCACCACTAAAAATATGTCACGATCCGCTACCCAAATTGTTGGGCCGGGCCGAGTTATGTCCAGCCTACACTTGAGATAAAGCATAGTAAGCTGTTCTAAAGATAACAAGATAAGACTAAAATGTGCTAACAATTCTATATGTAAAGAAGAGTCTAAAATGTTCCAAACACAAAAGTCGTCTAGTATACAAATATGTTCCAAGTACAAGTCCATAATGTAAAGCTGGATACAGGTCCAGTCACAAAATACATAGTCTAACAATATGACTACTCTCGGAAACCCCGAGCAACTACACAAACTAGACGAGTTTACCCCTAGGTACATCCTCGTAAGACAAAGCCTGGTTCCTCGACAGTAACTCCATAATATGAGTCACAAAGCAACTCCTCCTCAGTAAGAATACCTACAACGTTATCCTGTCAGGATGGGAGCAAGTACTGTTTCTAGCAAACTAATATACGAAACGTGAAATGAACATAAGAGGAATAAACTGGAAATATGGCATCTCATAATCTATCATGGCAAGGACATATATGTCATATAGATAGATATATATGTAATGTTTAAAACTGTAGCAGGTACGTGATCGTCAATAGGTATAAAATGTACTGTGGCACAAGTATATATAATGTACTTCCATACAAGTAAACTAAGCGATAGATGTACATACGTACAAATACAGCTGGTGCGCCGATGACAAGGTATACATAAAATGTCAACCTTGCTCGGTACGTACGTACGGAGAAGGGGGCATGGTCACGTACACTACTAACAGTTTCCCCATAACCCAGATTCTAATCATGTGAAAGATATATAAGACTGTTAAGCATGGTAGTGACTGAAAGTAATAAACATGTAAAGATTTAACTTGCTACCCCAAGGATCGGCATTTAACATGGTTGGATTCGCAGTCATGATGTAACAGTATATAAAGTTATAGAAGTACTTGCCTTTAGGAAGGCAAAGCAGCGATAAAAATGCTATAGATGCCTGGTAACTCGTCACTGTAGAAATAACACATAAACTTAGTTTTTATACTAAGTTAAACACTAAGACATAGTGGTGCAACACGACTTTCTAATAGATACCAGCAAATGGTGACTTTAGCATAGGAGACCAATGTGGGGTGATACAATACTCAAACTAACTTCTAGGGTCTTTATACTAGTGTAGGGTGAGGTTCAATACGACTATAACTCAAAATAACACAAAAAGTTGCAAGTCGTAACTATGCCACAATTAAATCAAACTCTACATTGTGTTCCAACAATTTTTAAGATAGACAAAAAGCTCAATTTTACATAAAATAAGTACCAAAAATGATCCTTGTTAATTATGAAATTATACTAATTTTTCTGGAATTTATAAACCTCATAAAATATTATTAAAATTAGCAAACATAAATATACTGAAAATGAGTTCTATTTCCTATTTTTATAAAATACCAAAAGCACTTAATAAATGCTGGAAAATTATAATAAATGTCCAAATGACATAGTATCTAAATACAATTTCTACCAGATTTTACAGCAATTAAATAAATCTAAAAATTCAAAAATAGCAAGCAACAGTTTCTGGAAATTAAATAATTAATTATTTACTATTTTTGTCCATGTATTCGAAATTGAACCAAAGTCCAGATACAGGACCCAGAGCCATGAATCAAGTCCATAATGACTTGTATAGAATCTGAAGATTAGATACAATTGGGCCCAAAAACCC